>JBAPLH010000129.1:3757500-4120000 GCA_037897445.1 Ceriops zippeliana
GAAGTTGGGAGGTTCGCTTGCAACACTCTTACCGCCAGGCTAATCGTGTAGCCTGGACCATCTAGCTACTGCGGCTCTATGCCAAGAGGAAGATTTGCGTCTCCTCCGTCAACTCCCAGGGAGAGTGCACAGCTGCTCCTTGATGATACATGTTGGATGATGTTGCCTCGTTTCATAGCCTGTTAGGTTGGGGTCTCCCTCCCCCACACCAAAAAATAAAATATAATAAATTCCAAAATTTATGGATTTCAACTGCACCTAGTTTGCTCTTTAGCTACAAATAATAGTAATAACAACCATTTTATTGATTATTTTTTGCTGTTAGCTTGGCCTTTTCTTCATGGTATGCCCTATGGTGTACCTCGAGGCTGAAGCGGCATCAGAGCTGACAAAGAACACTATTTTTCACAGTTCTTGTTGGCATACGCTTGACTCTTTAGAGGGTCCCTTCGAGAATTCTTAGATGGCAACCACAAGCAACGAACACGTGTCCTTGGATTGTGTAATTATCATATCCTGTTCGTTCGGTAGGGTCTGGCAATCGAAGCCAATTCTAGGCGAAAACTTTTGTCATTTAGGAAATATATTGTTTTTCTTAATTCCCTAATTGTTGTGTATTTGCAAAAATTACCACAATTTTAAACGCGTAAAAGTTTTTTTTTTTTTTTTTGTGAACTCCAACGCATGTCTTACACACATCTCTTTTCACCCCGTGTTAGTGTAATAACTTGTCTTTAATCTTTTGTTTGATCAATAATGTTTCCGCATTTTAGTTTTCAATCCTTCTAGTCCATTTAATTTTGTTGTTCGATCTTGTCGGATGCCATTAATTGTTGAAACCTACTCCTGATAAATAAAGAATCAGTAAGCTGTTTGGTAAAGTTACTAGCTAGTTGCTATTATAGTTGAATTATTAACTGATTGTTGCAGACATTTAATTTGCACAATATGTATAATGTTGATATTTGTACATAATTGTGTTTTTTTAGAACAGCTCTAAAATGTGCACGTTATACAAACTTCTACCAAAATTTGCAGAGAATTTAGGGAGGGGCCTTCATTTTTGCTAGAATAATGTGATTACGATGCTGAAAAGGAAAAGAGGATATTTGAGATGAGTGTTTTATATTTTAATAAATTAATTTTTTTTTAAAAAAATAATAATTATGTAAAAAAATAGTATTAAATTCAGTTTAATATAAATTTAATATTCATTTTCAAGCGTTTTACGTCTGAGAGTAGTTTTGTTCACAATAAGTACGAGGATAAATTTCATGAAAAAAATATAACGAAGTCTTATATTAAATTTTTTATATATTTTTTATAAATATAAATATTATATAATTTAATAAATTAAAATTTTAAAATTAAAATTTTTAAGAGAAAGTAGTGACAATCAGCTTGTATAAGGGTCATGTTATTCGGTTCGTAACATTTTAAACACTTTCTTTTTCTGGCATATTTTGTTGATTGGTCTAGTTAAAATAAAAAATTATTGAGTTTTTGTTTTTTCCCACGCCTTTTTAGGGTTGGGATGGCTTTGTGTAATCCATCTTTTTGACGATGTCATCTGTGGGGCATATCTGATCATTCACTTCACATGTACTGACACAGTAATTTCGATATCGTAGAGATTGTTTTCCTTCTTCTTCTTCTTCTTCTTCTTTTTTCACCAATTCTGCTAGACAGTCGGCACCAGATGACCTGGTAATTAACTCCCAACACTCCCCGCATTTCGCCGCGCGGAAGATGCAAATATGTGATAGTTAATACTGCGCAGTCTTGTTTGCCAATGGCGGTCAGAGTTTTGATTTTTTTTTTTTTTCCCCTCTCTCTCCCTCTCTCTCTGTTTTACAGAGAAAATGTGTAATTTGGACGTGAGACTTCGAGACATGAGAAACTCAACTTTAACCATTAAACTCAAATTTACTCTCACCAACAGTTCCTCAAATTGTTAATCTAGGGAAAAAAATAATATAATATTTGGAATTTTCCCATCTTTGTATTTTCTTAGCATGAAAACAAGATTGGATTCGGTTGATGCTTAAATATTTTGAGGATGGTCGTCCGTTCATCCGGTGCTGCAATCCTGACATAATGGGGAAATGGATTTTGGTTGGTCAGCAGGTTGGGTCCGTGAAACGGGCCTTGCATAAAAGCCGACCCACCCTCTTTTGATACCTTAATTTTCTCTCTCTGGGAAACTTAATTGTTTCAATTGTAATTTTTTTTTTTTTTTATGTCTGAGATTTTTTTAATGAAGATGGAAATGTCCTCAAAGCACAATATAGCCTATCTGATCTAATAAATAAATTATCACTCAAAATAATAATCTTTTTTAATATTAATTCGTACAAAACGTCCCCATCTTCTTTGAAACGTATGCTGTCTACTTTGGAATGTTCCGGCGACGGCCCCCGTCTTTGTTGACTTTTCGGCGGCTCTACTATTACATTCTAAATAGCCGCCATTTTGTTGGCCCTCGTATGGTCAAATTCTTCATCGTCTCTTCGCTTGGCTTTCGAAGCAACCAGCTCTCGACGGTGCTGTTCTTCTACTGCTGATCAGACGGACATGGATCATATGCAGAAAATGCAGTTGCGTCAGAGTTACAGGAATTTCTGGCACACCGATCTCATGCGCACTATTACCGCCGACACTCCTTGTACGTTGAATTCATTTGCTCTTTAATTTTCCGCGCTCTGTTTGGCTGCTGAGAAAATGTCCATCGTCTTAACCCCTGAGTTGATGATCGTAACATAAGCTATGCCTTGGAACGAACCAAAGTTGTTATTTCATTTGCTAGATTATCTTTCGCTCTTTGTAATTGAAAGACGACTTGCTCTGTTTGGATACTAAGATAGTGCAAGAAAATTAGTAAGAAACTTGTTTGCGTTATTGACTTCGAAAGTCGTTAGACTCCGTCTTCTCTTTTTGTTTCTTTTTTTCTTTTTTAAATATCAATGTTTCTTGGTACTGTGTGATTCCCTGAAAATATAGAATCCTTCCTATAACTGCAATCTACTTACCGAGACTGATAGTGCTGTTTGCTTTGTATAGAGATTTCCAATCTGACATAGACTTTAATTTTTCCCCATCTTCGCATGCAGTTTGTTTTGCAATGTGCTGGTGAGTTTCCAAACTTTTGTGCATTCTTCCACTGCAGCGCAACATTTCACATATTTGTTTCTCCGTGTTCTTGTGGTTTGGTTTTCTTCTGTTTTTGCAGAACTCTCCATTGAAATTTTAACTTTGACTGTGTGAATCATTTAGTTAATGAATTTTGCCTTCGAAGTAAAAATGAGAAACAATTAATGTAAAAATAAAAATATTTTATAAATTCAATATTCATTGTTCCTTTAGATTCTATTTAAAAATCTTTTAATATGCAGTGATTAGGAATTTTGGAGTCTATGTTTTTTTTTTCTTTTTTCTTTTTTCACTTTTTCAAAAGCATTGGCAACACGTGTTTCCCAAATCTACAATGGAGATAAGCTGAAAAAACTGGTGAAGCTCGACCGACGACCATGGAGGATAATGCGTGGCCGGCATTTTGTTGCTTCTAGCTGAGGATTTTCAGTTTTGCTGTGTTGGAGATTATGTATGATATCGTGTAATTACTGTCCATATGACATATTATTAAATAGTGTCTAATGTGATGTGTGGTAGTGGACCATGTTCTTCCTACATGCTGCGGAAACGTGCACTTTACAATGATATGTCAAGGTAATTGTTGCCATTTTGCTGTTAGACCAGTTATGTGCAAGACCATGGTGAATATTAGCACGTCTTTTTTTCCCTTCTCTTGTAGGTATGCATGTTGTGCTGGTTACTGTCCATGCAGTGGGCGTTGCGGAGAAAGTCATTGCCCTGAAGTTTGTCTTTGCACCGAGGTGCTACATTGATCAGATGCTGAGAACTTTTTTATATTCCTGATTATTTACTAGTACTTATGAAAAGCGAGATTCTGGCATATGATCCTTCCCGCATTCTACATCTATGCCTATCCACCTTGCAAATATGTTAGTTGTCCTCCTCTTTTTCAGGTCTTCTGTTGCTTTTCAAATTCAGTTGCTTCAACACGGTTCCTACTGCAAGACGAGTTCAACATACAGACTACACAATGTGACAATTGTATCATTGTACGCCCTCTCTCAGTCTCTCTAGTACCCCCCCTCCCCCCCCCCCCCCAAAAAAAAAAAAAAAAACCAACTATGCTTTATATAAAAAATGTATTTGATTTTTGATACAGTTATGGCGAAATAATTATAATAACAATGCATTCCTTTGTTTGTAGGGTTTCATGTTCTGCCTGCAGCAATTGGCATGTATTTGTTCCTTAGTAGCTTGCTTAACTGGGAATAATGACATTGGGGACTTTGCCGATTTATTGACCCGCTTGGCTGATTTGGTCTTTTGCACGTAATGGCTCTGTATGTTTATATTTAGAGGAAATAGTTTTTACATCACATATTAACTCTGCGTTTTGTTCTGCTTTGGCAGGGTTTGTGCTTGTATTCAGGTATGTTGCCAATAGAGCTATAAATACATGGCTAAAGCAATAACATCTAACTCTCATTTATATGTTAGGATGCTTGACAATATATTTTTTCTTTTTTGCATCTGTCTGCTTTTCAATTTAATGATCTGTACGACTTCTTGACGTTCAATCACAATTGTCTATTTCCTTTGGTGTTTTTCTTGAATAACGGTTTGCAATTCTATGTTTTAATCGTTATATAGACTCAGCACAAGCTTGAAATGGACAGAAGGGATGGCAAGTTTGGGCCACAGGCTGCTATGGCTGTACCTCCAGTGCAGCAGATGTCACGTCTTGATCACCCAATTCCACCTCAACAAGTATAGGTGCAGCCCAATAGCCATCCAGCACCTCCTCAAGGTCAAGGTTATCCTGCTGGTGATATCCCCCTCATGCTTATCAACAACAACCTGGTGCTTATCCTCCGCTTGGATATCCAAAGTGATTTGGAATTTGGATCTAGAGGCATTGTGATTTTCCCTTCTTTTTTCTTTTTCTTTTTTTTTTTTTTTGAGAAAAGAGAAACATTGTGATGTTTAGATACAAACTGTTCAACAAGTTTGATTTACCATCCCTTGCTTCTGTGCGTTCAAGTTCTATTTCAAACTCTATTGCATTGTGATATATTTGACAACGTTGCACTATCTTTTCTACACGCTGTCCAGTAATAACCGCAATGTATGGGATAGTTGATGATCTGAACTTAGAAACACATTGCAGGAAGAGGGTGATCCTTTAAACTTTGAATGCCGTAGCCTCAATTTGGTCATCGTTCTTTTCTCGAAAATTGGATACACAATACATGGATTCAATTTGTTCGTGCGGTCCGTAGATGTGGCAACATCGCCCAAAATATGACCTTGTACAAAGGCTCATAACTTTGAACAGAGCCCATGTCTTTTTACATTGAGGGCACTTTCCAGAGCCCCAATAATGCTCCTGATCATGTTTTCTGTGCAACTGGACCAATTTGTTTAATTTTTGTGCCGCCTCTCATTCGAAACCCATTAACATGTTTGTTCATTACATTTATTATTGCAATTCTATGCTGTTCCTCTTGACCAAATACAGATTTCTTAAATTATGTCTGCGCCACTTTTAGATCTTTTGTTGCCTATATAACAGAGCACGAGGAAAGAGCCGTGACCTATCTGATTGTACGCACGGTGTTTTGACTCCAGCAAAATTTTTCAGTGGCTGTGCCTGCACACTGTGGAGTCATGTTTTGGGTTATTGTGACATGAAAACACAAATGCCGAAGAGTGAGATGTAGGGAGAGTAAATTAAAGTGCTTTTGGGGCCATCAAAATTCTAAATGCAGAGTCCAGGCCCAAATCCTTTTCAAAAAGCAAAAAGTAAGATCAGAATGTTCAGAAGCACTGTTAGCATTATTATTATTATTATTATTTCAGTTCGAGAAAAACTGAAGAGATCCATGCTAGTCAGCTAGTTAACCGGCAACGAAGAAGGCACAGTGTGCCTGATAAAATTTTCACAAATAATCCCAACTTCTGTTATGGCAACTCGTAAAATTTTATTATGAGAAAACAAAAGTGACGACGTTTATCACATTCTACTGAACCCATAAAAGCATTTTATTTACAAATACATGTCCCTTTAGGTGTTTAGAACGTAGCACAAATAAATCTATTCGGAAACATGGAAAATCGAAGAGAAAGGGAAAATAAATAAACACATACACCTTTTGTCGACGGTGCGTAGTTAGACATTCAGTTCTGCATTAAAAGACACTGAATTTTATCGAAAAACAAACGCATAAAGCAAATTAAATTCCCCTCCAGAGAAAAAAAAATTGAATCTTTTTCTTATTTGGTTGAATTGCAATTTAACATCTGCCTGCCTATACACGCTTCATGGTTGGTACAAAGCGAGATCACCACCCCTTCCTCTACAAAACTGGGATCGAAGTGTATTCACTGTAAAAGTCGCCAACATCAGAATGTTCAGAAGCGTCCCACAACCGTTGATTAAACTCTTCCTGCGTATCATCAGGCATGAACGACGTCCTGCAGAGTGGACACGTGTTCCCGTCGTGATTCATCCAACGGTCCAGACATGCTCGGTGGAAAAAATGCTTACAGTTCTTCAACCACCTGATCTCAGCCTCTCCTGTAAACTCGTACAAGCAAACTGCACAAGTCTCCTGCAAGTCTCCGCTTCCTTCGCCGGCGCCGGCTGCTAAATCATCGAACCTGATGACGGGTAGAAAATCCCGGATCAAGTCGGCTGTGACAGATGGGCGACCGTACATTCGGGTCGGATTCTCATGCCAAAGATTGTCCATTTCAACGAAATCGGAAAGACCCAGATGGTTAAAAAGGCAGATTATTAGGCCTCTAATAAAACCAAGAAAGGAAAGCGTGTGCACGAAAAGCCTTGGCAAGAAAACCTCCGTGTATCCAACTGGAAACCCCATTTACCCAACAGCAACAAGAGAAAAAAGAGAGAAAATGAGAGAGAGAGAGAGAGAGAGAGAGAGAGAGAGAGGCTTCCTATGAGAGAAAATTTCCCTACAACACACGTTTATAGAAGTCGGGAAGGGAGAGACAAGGGTGGCTTGTTCTCGGCTGCTTCGGTTCTGGACTTATAAGTGCTAAGAGATGATACACTTACAGCTTGTGAATTTCAAGGTCTTAATGATGTCCAATAGGAGGAGGAGGAGATGTGATGTGGGTCCCATTTAGCAGAACAATTAGCTTTGTTGTGATTGGTCCGTGAGAGAAGATAACTGACTGAGAACCCGCGGGTAAATAAGGTCGCCGAAGGCTGCGCAAGGCTTACTCGGCAATGGAATTTAAAAAGAACAAATAGCTGTTTGCAAGTAGGAAACGTGCTGCAACGAGATAAAGGCGAGGAAATTCTTGCATACCCGTCAAGTCGTCACCCCGCGTAAATAATTTGCCGTGGTATACTTGAAAAGCGTGGAATGGAATTAGATAGTTGAGATCTGAATTCAATTATGGTGACAAGGGAAAAAAAAAAAACCTAAAAGTAAACACATTTTTCATATTATTCAATAATTATTATATAAAAGATGTATCGATTATAATTATATATTTATAAATCTAAATTTACATCTATGCTAATTTTTGTTGTCTTCCTCTTCTTTTTTTTTTTGGTGGGAGAGTTTAGAGATTCAGGGGGAACCTTTATAGCCATGATGAACTAGACTCTGCGATAAGACTTAAAACACAGGAGCCGTGAGTTTAATTCTATTTGTGATCATATTATACAAAGTTAGGATCGCAATAATAACAATTGTACTAATTACCCATTAGTGAAATGATTGAAATACATGAATGAAACACACGTCTTAAGCTTAAATCTTATTAATTATTTAGACACGGATGCAGTTCCTTGATCACGAGAGTAAAGATGATGCCCCCTGGAGTTCTTGAGGAGCCGACTCGCTAATTGTCGAGTATCAATCAATAAAGGCAAACTAGTCTAATACTATGATTAAGGATGTTGAGTGTCTGGTCTCCACTGGACTAAGTTGGTTTAAGGAAACGCAATCAATAATGCTCCGTTCACTGAACGTTGCTCCAATTAGCATTAGTTTATTCCTTGTACCATCACTTGGGTCCATCCTTTTCAGACGCGTGTTTTGAGTGTATCTCAATTTAAACAATAGAAAGATGTGTGATTTGAAATCTATTATATTCAATATATATATATATATATATATAAAGAACTGTAAAAAGTACCATAAATTATTAATAACTTTAAATTATACCTTTCTTTCTTCAAATAAGTGATCCGTACCGTTTCAAAAGGTAACTTCTTGCATGCAGAGTAATTTAAGAATTTCTTTATTCATATTTTTTTTATTAAATTTATTGATATCTTTGTTATGAATGAAAGTTTCGGCCTATTCTTAATTTAAAGTGTTCGACAACGAACATGAATTCGAATCGGACTAACTTTAATATCATGAATTCATTATCTCTTGTTGGGGATACAGTAACCCCTTTTCTTTTCTTAAGATGGGATTCCGTCACACCTATCATGCGAAGCTCTTGTGTGATATGCGAAGGAGTCACTTCAAAAATTTCCAGATATGCCTTGAGATTCGAGGAACAGGATGTGTGGAACCAGTTCCTGTCTGCCCCGTTTCAAATGTTGCTTGAT
Source organism: Ceriops zippeliana (assembly GCA_037897445.1). NCBI lineage: Eukaryota > Viridiplantae > Streptophyta > Magnoliopsida > Malpighiales > Rhizophoraceae > Ceriops > Ceriops zippeliana. Next base: position 3,766,193 of record JBAPLH010000129.1, read on the forward strand.
TGTGGACCCAAAAAAAAAAAAAAAAGAGGGAAACAAATTGCGGGCCTAGTAAATTTTGGAGAATCTGATTTAGTACATAAAACCAATTAATTAGCCAAAATAATAACATGACGTAGGCCAAAATGAAACTAAAGAATAGAATATATAAAAAAAAAAGATACAAGGATCCACTCGGAAACACACTTATTAAAATGCTCTTATTATAAATATTTTTATTTACAGATTTATTAAAATATTTTATTTGAATTATTTTCATTTCTTCTTTTAACTAGTTCCATAAATAGGATTGAATATTCTTTTTTTTTTCAATTAAATCTGTCAAAAATATTAAATTAAATTTTTTTTGGGTTGATTTCTGGGTTAGTTTGTGTTTGGGGTGGATTCGAGAGAAGTGGCAGGCCAGTTGCAGGACAAGTATCTCGTCGGTGGCTGGTGCGACCCCCGGCCAACCAACAAAGCACCATATGGCTCTTGGACAGAGACCTTTGAGCAATATTGAGCATCCGAGTGGGCGAAAGCTGGGGAGCCCCCACCCATTGACCATGAAATCCTATCCCACTCGAACTGTTGGGACTTGCACGTGATTTACTCTCACTTTGAACTTTTTTTTTAGCTAAATCATCATTTCTTGATATAGAGTTCAAACTGTTAGCCGGGCAGGCGAATGCCCATGTTTAGGTACATCATATTGATGCGAAATGATGGGGGATGTATACCTCTACAACGTTGAAATTATCGACCCCATGTCTAATTAATTCATGCAAGAACAAGAGGCTCTCAATGACAATCTTGTCTTCTGCGAATGTGGTTTTCTACTCGTTTGACTCCTGATTTGGATTTTCTGACAATCGCTTTTGGATGGTCTCCATCCTTAGCCTCCCTCCATCTGTAACTACTGCCTTTCATGTATTGTTTTTAGGTCCTCCTTTTTTAAATCCATCTTTCGTTTTCCCCCTTTGGTTTTGACGTCTATATCCTTACGTCCATTCATTTCTCTCTCGTATCACCTTTTTTTTTTTTCTCTCTCTCTCTCTCTCACAACCCATTACAAAATAGTGAAATACCACCTCATAAAGTGGGCGTGAAAAGAAGTTGGATGAAAATAAAATGATAATACTAATAATAATAATAAAAAGAGATAAGCCGCCGTGTGGGTGAAAGTCTTAAGAACTTCTTACCAAGGACGCTTGTGCCTTTTTTTTCTTTTCTTTTTTTTGGGGGGGGGGGGGGGATGAAGGGGGGGTGTGGAACTGTTGCACAATAAATAGCAGAATGGACATCTTGGTTGATTGGGTTACGTAGTGTAGGGTCATTAGTTAAGATAGGTTGGTGGATAGGTGAGTTCAAACACTTGGCAGTCCCACTGGAACTGTAACAATCGCTTGCTTTATAACAAAGTTAGGTTTAAAATAGTTATCCTCCCTCTCTCTCTCTCTCTCTCTCTCTCTCTCTCTCTCTCTCTCTCTCTCTCTCTCTCTCTCTCTCTCTCTCTCTCTATAGTTTTTTTTTACAATACCACGTCTTATATGATGGGCCGTCTAAATTGTTCCAGATTGCGGTTGCCCCATGTTTCATTCGGCCGGAAAGAAAAGAACTATTCTTCTTCTAATTATTATTATTATTATTTAGTCCATATGTATATAAATTTGATGAACAGTATGCAGTTACACTTATTATGGCATATAATAACTACAAGAAAATATAAAGTATTTTTTTATTTTTAATTTCATTTAATTGTAACGATAAAAGACATATAATTGGTTCACTTCTATTGTATATGTCATATATTCAACCATCTTTTCTTAAATTTAATTCTTAATTGCTATAATTAAGTGTCCCAAAATCTTCTAGTCAATAAATTATGGACTAGTCATATCAAGTAATTATGTTTCACTGTAGTCCAAAAAATGAGTATCTTTGATTTCTAACATCAAAATTTCACATGTAAATTTCATTTAGTTACCTCAACTTATTAAGAGGAGGGATGACCCAACATTTATCTCTAGGGAACCCTTCTTTTTTGTTTTTGTTTTTGTTTTTTGTTTTTTTTCACAAGAGGAATGTAAACACTTATGGGTCAGATGAAATAGCTAAAAAAATGTCAGGAATTACTTAATGAGAAAGTAAGTTTTTCTTGTTCACGTTGTGGACGAAGAGTTTGAAGCCTGTAATAAGACCGTCAAATAGTTATTTATGAATTCTTTTATTACAGCATAAATGATTTACTTTTGATCGAGTTGGGCAGAAGCAACGTAGCACGTCTGAGATGATTAGAAAAATTTGTTATATATCAAGATCACATAACTGTGTAACTTGCGTCTTACATGAAGAAATTGGCGAGAGGAGGCTGAAAAAAACAAACCATATTGGGTCAATGGCAATGGCGTCACCCAAAAGCCCATTTAAGGAAACAAAGAACCGAAAAGGGCAAATAGTCCACTCCCACGACAAAGACTTGGAACAATGTCGTATATCTGGAACTGTGTATATTAAATTAAATTCCACGCATTGCCCCACGACTGGGCTGATGCTTCTGCTATATCGTTCCGTCCAAGGGTTTGGGGCTCTACGAGAGCCCATCTGACTTAAAGTAACGACAATGGTGCCGTTAGTTGCAATAGCAAATTCTTCGCCTAAACCTTCCAGTTATGTGATCCAATAGCAAATTTAATTCTTGATGGCTTCTTTAACTGCCATTTAAAATTTGGGCGGCATATATGATCCCTCTTTGGCCCAGGTTTCTTATATCTCCCTATGTTGGCCACTTCAACATGTAGCGGCTAGCAAGGATGGAATGTACCCGGCAGTTGCTGGTCCCCACGGTTTGATATTGTATGATAACCGACTCAAAAAAATGGCGGATGTTTGGAGATGTTACCCAGGAACAGAAGATCCAGTGCAAAGGTCTGTTGTGGCTGGGCAAGATTGTCGTTGCCTGTGACTACATTGATTCTTCTAACACGTGAGTTGTTAATTTCCAGGTTGATAGTCCACTTACTGAATACTGATTGCACTGTGGCTTATTTTTTGGAAAGCAGATTTGTTCATAAATCATAAGGCGAGTGAGCGAGTGAGGGAGAGACTGATGGACAGTTGTTTTACTAGTGTACAGGTAATAATAAGTGTATAGAATTATGGATGCTTAAAGGACTCATTTGTGACTTCAGTAACTATTTAGAGATTCTGATAGACTCTAAAACTTGACTAATTATCAGAATCCCCGAGAGGTTCCAGGATGGCAGCAGTAAAGGTGTGACCCCGCATATCCAAATGGTCTTAATTTTTATAATATAATTGCTAATTGTGAACTGATTCAAAGAGGCTTCTGTGGGAAAGGTGTGGCCAGGTGTAAAAACTGTGATACTTATATTATCCACCAAATCACTTATGATCACAACTTATGCAGTTGTAAGCTTTGCACTCCATCTAAGCAGTGTTTTTCACTTTTTTATTTGCAAAATCCACTAGCGTGTTTTACTTGACCGCATCAAAATGCCTGAGTAAATATGGTGCTGACAGTTAATACTTCCTTTACATGCTTCTGATCCTTGATTTATTTTTTGTGTAGATATGCAATTTATACCTCTTGGGTTGTACAGGATGGTTTACTTGTTTTGTCAAACTTACTCATTTGTTACAGATATGAATTGCTTTTTTATCCAAATTATCACCTCGATCGGAGCTCCGTGCTTTTTGGAAAACTTTGCTTGCCAAGCCGGTGGTGATGGATGGCTATCAAGATTATATACTGGTAACTTACTGTCCATTTGATATCCACATAATCCATATGAAGTTAGTTGGTGAACTTGCGCCTTCTAACACTCCAGATCTGCAGCTAAATGAATGTTTTCCTGCCATCTTTCATTGAAAATTTGTACTAAGAGTTTCAACAGAATTTTTTCAATGGCTGTTTGCTCTTGAAGTCTAAGTCTGCATTCTGTGTCAAGATTGCTACTGTGAAACTTTGTTCTTCATACGTTGTAAGTGATACAGTGACAAACAGCTTTCTAGAGTATGAGAACTCTTAATCATGACTGCGAAGAGCCATCCCGCTGCAATGCATTTTATCCCTGATCAATTTCGAAGAGATTCTACCTTAAACTATGACATTTCACCATCTTCAGATTTGTTAATTAGTGAGCCTGCAGGGCATGTGTCTGTCCAGTGATCAGTAGAGCTTTTGTTGTTTCATACCACTCTGATGGCTTCCCATTTCTGATAGATGTTTGATATTGAAAGCAAATGTCGAGCTTTTACTCTTGGACTTGAATGTTGGACGTTAAAGGGAGCTTACTGACTCTCTGGAATTATTTTGGGTCACCTGTGGTCGGTCCGAGGAGAAGACAAATTTGATTGAGGAAGTCTCTTGGCTGGATTATGGCCACTGAGGGATGCAGATAATGAAGTATTGTACCGTGTTGTCTCTTCTGATGTACTTTACTATCTATTACTCAGGTCTTACATTGTTACCCTATTTCCTGTCATTTGTAGTTGTCTGACGTAGATTATTGTTGGAAGCTTGTTTTTACAGGTTTGGTATCCATCTCCAGGTGTTGATCCGTTCAAGTAGGAGGACTTTTTGCAGGTTTGTAGGCAACTGAACTATTAAAGCTCCTAATATCATGTGGATTTATCATTTATGGCATATAACCAATTATTTGTGAGTTTTTTTTTTTTTGGTGTTAGTTTACTCATTTATATGAGGTCTTGCCTATTAAAAAAGCTCCAATTTTTTTTTTTTGAGAATTAATAGAATTATTAACTTGCCTTTTCATCAGTTCTTAAAACTATGTTGGTTGCCTGTGATGGCTCCTAGGATGTTATGTGGAGTAAGTTTTGCTGTCTGCTTCAGTTTGACTTCACACTAGTGAAGGGTGGATTAACGCTAAGAGAAAGGTTTCCTGATATAAAATCAGTTTTGTAATTGGAACATATTTGTTGAACCAGGTATAAAACCTTATTTTGACTTTTATTTGGAGAATAACCTATAATAGCTTCTAATTGAAGAACTATAGGAAAGGCTCGAACTTCCAAATTTTCTCTTTTAGTTAGTTTTCCCTAACTCAAGTCACTGATCCATATTAGGGCTTGTTTCTTTGAACTGATAAGTGGCAACAGCTTATGAATGCTGGCTGGTGGCTGATATTTTAGATAGCTGATAAAATTTATAGTGTTTGGTAAATGCAATTGATAGCTATTGGATAAATTTTTGATTGACTATCAACTAAAGTAAATGCCTTTGTTTAGAAAGGTAAAATGAAGAGCAAACATGCTGTTCAATATGATTTGATGGTACAAATTTGTTGCAATTAAGCCCAGAGGAAAGAAGTTACCTTCTTCTTTGTCTTGATCTGCTTTTAGCACGAATAGTTATTTATTCATTTTCATGCTGGAATAAGACCAACTCATTCATAAATGTAGGCCCATGCTTTCACCAAGGAAGAAGCCATATCCATCTGAGTGTATTATTCAATTGATGCCAACACTTTGATTTACAGGGTGTTTTAACTCCAGCAGTTTGAAATTGCTTAGAGTTTATTTTTACAGCTAATCTTTCTGGGTTTAGTATTTTAAATCTGATTTGTTATATCTTGAGTATGCAAATTTACTCGACAGTTATCTTTAAGTTGGACTCAGAAGTGGAATTTGATTGAGAAGTGTACTCTCTAGGACTTCTTCCGAATGCTGGTGTTGTTGTTGGTGTCTGTCAGAGAATGTCATTTTCAGCATGCACAGAGTTTCCATGTTTCAAGCCATTCCCTTGAGCACAAACTATATTGCATTGCCTCCTCAGGCATCATCTTCAGGTATTAATTTCTTATATTCTAGTCCCCTCTCTCTCCCTCCCTCCCCACTCTATGACACATTTTTTTTCTTTACTTTCTGTTTTAACTGCCTAGCAAGAGCTACTTCAATCATTGTTATTTTACTAAAAGTTCACTTTAATTTACATGCATTTTTGTAAGCAACCAGACAATTAGGTTAGTGTCCTTCACTCAACTGCTATTGTGCTTTGTAAATTGTCAAGGCAGGATGTACGGGGAGTTAATGACAGGACAAGCAATTTAAATACTCCTGTTAGCCTCTTTCACTGCTACTTTCATCTCTGGTCTACTGTCTGTGAGGTTTTACTTGCTGAAAGTAGCAACTAATTAAGTCTTGGGACGAACAAACCATTTGTTGATCAATATGCATATCATCTTTGTTTTTTGCAATAATCCAAGTGAGCTAATAGTCATGATTTCCATGCTATGAATTATGCCTAATGTTTTGAGTCTCGAAATTCTGGTGTGGACCGGTTGGTTTTCCATTGTAAGGAGTACAGTAAATTAAAATAGGAATAGTTGTTCTTTGGCCACGGTTACTTCTGCTAAGGTGAAGTATGGTAAACCAATAAAAAAATGTTCATAGGAAAATTGCTTTGAAAGAGCCAGGGGAGATGTCCTTCTGCCTCATCATGCATTTGATTTGAGTTTAAGGAAGAAATAAAAGCTCCGCTTTCTCCGGTTATTCTTTATTGGTAATTATTACAGAGTATGCAATTTTACGATGACTGACAAAAGGATAAATTGTTCGCTCAAAGACATGACAAGTTTTTGAAAAAGAAGTAATCTTCCTGTTAACAAGCACCAAACCTCGTCGCTTTAGTTTTTCCATGCTATTCAAAAGTTGCTCTTCTGCATGTTAATCCTGCTAATTACACATGATGAAGCTTGTTTGTTTAGGATTTTTGCTGTGTCTCATCAATTTATTGACTAACTAAAATATATCCTTTGCTAATTCTGTTTCTCCTACTGCATTTTCCAGATGGACAAACATGAGGAGGCTCTACAGCTAGCACAATTATCTGCAGAAAAGCCTCATTTTCCCCATTGTCTGGAGTGGCTTCTTTTCACTGTATTTGAAACTGAAATTTCCAGGCATGTCTAGCGATTTGAAGGAGCTCAATGCATAATGCCTATGATGCCAAAAAATCAACGTTCAGAAGAACTTTGTTGGAGCCAATGCCATTGCGCAGATTACTGTGTAACCCGTTGGTATTGCAAATCATTGCTTATTAAAGATGATTACTTTGAACCTGGCAGCCCTAGCCAAAAAGCTTTGTAGTGACGCTATTATTTGGTGGCAACTATTTTTTCATGGACACAATCTGATGCCTCCTGGTCACTTGTCCTTGTATAACTAAAGTTTTCTGTTTCTGTCATTTAAATCCAAATTCCTTTTTGTGGTATCTGTGTTGATTCAAAAGCACAATCTGAATATTCATGAAGTGTTGAATGCTTGCTTGCAGGCAAAATGTAAACAAGAACCAATTATCAGTCCAAAAATATCCTGGCAGTTGCTCTCTTTTGGAGAAGACATGCGATTTGATAAGAAATTTCCCAGAATATCTTGATTTTGTTGCGAGTGTTGCAAGAAAAATCGATGGCCGACATTGGGCAGATATCTTCTCTGCTACAGGAAGATCAACAGGGTATATTTCCGCACCTCTCTCTCTTACCCCCATACCAACCCCTGGGTACAACAGCACAGACAGATAAATCACTCCAACAAAGATAAAAGCTTCCCAATTGAGTGGCTGATCATTTTGGGAGTGAGGTTTATGCCCTTCTAGGATGCAGTATGTGTCAGTGGTGGGTCCAAGAAATTTTTTCAGAAGGGGCAAAATATAGTAAGACATACATATAAAGAAATTAGTTGTAGGCATAAAAACATTGAGACCTTTATTAAGTAATAAAAATTTGTATTACCTATGAAGATTAACATATCCTAAAATACATTATGTAAGCTTAGTTTGTTTTCTTTAAGTGCAAGAGAATTGTATTAGCTATAAAGATTGATATATACAAAAAAAAATTGTGTAAACTAGTTAGCATTTCTGATTTCTAATTTAGAAATGAGCTCATGATGAAAAAATATACAAAAGATATTGCAAAATGTTATTGTTATCATTTTTCTTAAATTTACAGTAAATTCAAAAGATAATTTCAAAAGTACAAGTCTTACTTTCAAATGATTAGTTACAAAAAATATATATAAAGGTTTTTGGGAGAGAAAAAAATATTTATAAGAAAAAAATTCATGAAAGTGTTTGTGAATTTTTAAGAAAAATTTGCCATTTTTGTCTTATTTTTTTATATTAGTGGGGGTAAATGGAATTTTCTAGTGGGGGCAACTATGTTATTTATATGAATTCCTAGCCTTGTATGTACATTTCAGTGGATTGTACATAGATTCCCCCCTCGTCTGAACTCAGAAAGCTACTATCATCTTTTTTTCGAGATTATTATTTCTGACTTTTGGATGAGCTGAAAGGTTGATTCGCAGTGAAATAATCACTTTGTCCTTTTAAACTATCCTTTAGAATCTTCATTGTTATTTCCATGATTCAGGTTGTTTGAGGAATGCTTCCAGCGGAGATGGCACAGCACTGCAGCTTGCTATATGCTTGTGAGGCGTGGCATCTTGTCTGTTGAATCAAGTAGCTTTTAGGCATAGGACCATAGGGATATATATCTTTCATTCTTGTCTTTTCAAAATTTTGCTACAAGAACCTCTGCTAAGAATTATTGTGTTTGTCATTGCATTGGACTGAAGCATTAAAGTCCTGTTAAGATAAGTCTAGTTTTTCAATGTTTTAAACTGTTCCCTAGTCTAACTTGTGATAAGGTCTAACGATATTGGACCCCATTTTCTGTCTAAATAAATGGTGTTTTCTTAGAAGGCTACGAGATACCACATTTTTTATGGATAACAATTTACTAGTGATAATGGATAACCATGAATTTGTGTTTGGCGACCTTATTTGTTTATAAGTCTTGCAGGTGATTGCTAAACTTGAAGGTCCTGCGGTCAGCCAATATTGTGCTTTAAAGTTACTGCAGGTGGGCAAATGATAGTTGCCCTTTTTCTGTGTCTCGCAAAAGCCAGTAAAGCACCCCCTAACACTAAAAACCAACCCCAAAAGCAACGTTTTCTTATCCTTTCCCTTTTGCTTAAATTTATCAGGATGTACAACCTTATGCAGGCAATGCTTCACGAACCTTTATATGAACTTGCTGGGGAACTGGCATTATTCTGGGCATGGTTATACTATGTCAGCAATGGTACCTGAATCTAGCACGGAATGATCACATTTGTCTTTGTTTTACATCTGTGGTTCCCAGGAGCGATTCTTGCCGAGATCCGGAATGGAATATGAGCAGACATCAACAGAATCAGACAAATTAACTCCCAGATTCTTTAGATATTTTCTTTTTCATTCTAGTTACAGTAAGCCATCCTCGGATAAGAGGTTGGAATACAACATCCTATAATGCCTTTTATCTCTGGTTATAGTTTCTCTGCAACTTTGACTTCTCAACTGATAGAACTAAGACTTTGTTGGACACAGCACCTCATTCAAGGAGCAGAGTGCTATGTCACTTCCGTGAAGAAAATTTTGGAAAGCCATGCAAGTTATTTGATTTCAGAAAAGGAATTCTCCAAGCCTGTGACATTTGTGAAAGGCACTCAATTTGATTTAGCAATAAAAGAGTTTGCAATTTTTTTATTAAAAAAAAAGAATTCTGCTTTACAGTAAAGCACTTTGAGATTGTGGATAATTGCAGGAATTTCTTCAACGAGAAAGAGATGGTTGTGCCTGGTTGGAGAATTTTGCATCGGGGCTGGAACTTATTGGGAAAGAGGCATGTACATTCTTAAAAGTCTAAGTTCTTAATCATTCTGCTTCAAGCTTTAGACCAGACATTTGGAACCAATATCTTTATTTAGATGTTACGCTCGGCTCTTTTTATGAAATATATGGTATATTTTCTGTGAAGTTACCTTTAATCACCTTGGATTTTCTTCGGCTTCTTGACAGAACCTTCGTTTTCCTGTGTCTCAACTTCAAATGGGTATTCTTCAGAGCCGGTTGGATGCAGAGTTTCTATTGGCTTATATGTGTTCTGTCAAGTTCAAGGAGTGGATCGTTATTCTTGCAACTCTTTTAAGACGATCAGAGGTATGATTTCCTTCAATTTTGATATTTGCGACAGCCTTACAAGTGTCAAGTTACTTTTTCTGGTTTGTTTTACTTTTTAAGTTGAACCTTGTCCACTCTGGAAGTGGTTCAGTTTAACTTTTTTAATTCTAACGTAGCTTCTACTTAAGTACTGAAAATGTCTTGCTGTGGGAAACTGATTTTTTAAATATCTTTGCTGTTTGAAATGCTCGATTATTATATATATATATATATATATATATATATCCTCTGTAATGCAATGCTAGTCATAAATTGAATTTTTATACCATGTATGAATGACTAATGGCAACATTCACTAGTCATGGCACGTGTGGGAATCATTCTTTGGTGAATTATTGCTTGCAATTTAATGAAATGCCAACCCCGGAACCCACCCAAAAGAAAAGCACAGAGGAAAAAGAAAAGAAGGAAAGGCACAAAAAAATTCCTTGTACATAGTAAAACCATGTATACAGATGAAAGAGACAGTCATGAGTGATATTCCATGTAATGGTGCATACGAAAATTTATTGTTTGCATCACTTCAGTTTTGCCCCACATAAAAAGATGGTTCTTGGATGCAGCTTCTCTTTGACCTTTTCAGGCATGATTTTCTCCTGCGGAAAGCATATTGTTTTACTCTTCAGGTATATACGTCTCAGCTTAGCCTATTAATGGTTACGACCACTGATGGTGCTTGGATGCAAGTCTCACTATGCCTTATTGATGTGTGGTTTAGTTGCAACCATTGTTTACTGAGTACCGTGATCTACTCGAAGCCTTGGAGGTGAGACTCTCACCTGTCTTCAATTTGGAAGATAAATGAGAGCAATTTTGAATCTTTCAACTGCCAGAAATAGTTTGACTGACAACACAATGAGCATGATGGGGAACCAAGCCTTCGCGAACACCTCTTCTTTGAGCACGAATTCCCATCATTCACATTCCTGAGGAAGATAGTTTATTTATTCGGTATCTTAAAGATGAGTAACCTGGGAAACTTATGTCTCGTGAAGCTTGGGAGGTCTTATGATGCATCTCATTTACCAAAAATTTGTTTTTGTAAATATGTTTAGTATACCTAGGGATTTTTTTTTCTTTTTGACCTTTGTGCATCTTTTTTTGTTTTTTTTGTTGTATAAAATATGAAAGGCCAGTTGCCCCAATAAATTTATGTTTCTAGTAAATGGATTGTCTTCTAGCATTTTAGTGGATTATCGTCAACTTCCTGTTCCCAAGGTTGGCAGTCTTGCAACATACCTAGTTACCTGTAACTCGAACTGGATCTGCGATATCTGTTAAGAAGCTTACGGTAAAGATTTCGCAGAACTCAAATTGCATTTGTTTTATTTACGGCCATAGTGATGAACATAACCTAAGAATATCTCCTTCGCCATGGGCATTTCAAGCAAAGAGAAGAGTTAAGCCCTTGTTTTGATGAAGATAGCGAACCACCAGTAGTAGAAGTGTATTTTGCTCAGGCAAACGTAGCTGGGAAGTGAGGACCAGAAATGCAACTTGGATGTGATACTATTGAAAGTGCTAATGATGAGTGCAATAGAGATGATGGTAGATCACCAACTAAAGCTGATGGACTCGAAATAAACATTATCTGCCAAACCAGATGAACAGATTGTTGCAACCTCACTTCGCAACTTGTTCGGACCACAAACAAGAACCCCCACACTCGATCCTTTGCAGTCCAACAGCAGGTCTACGTTCAAAAGGAAAAAGGAAACTTAAAAGTAGGTCCAATCAACTAATGTGCTGGTAAACCAATATATTATGATCAAAATCTAATGACAAGAGGAACTAAACTGCATCACAGATATAAGAAGAGAGAAGGAAAATAAATAAATAAATAAAATGGCTTACTTTTGAGATCAGGTCTTTCACCGTAATGCACATTAGTAGCCTGAACAATAGATTGATGGGGAAGACTTTCCAATTCTATGTCAGTCTTGTAGAACCATGATCCTCGTGAAGCAGCCGGTGTTGAATCTTCTGCATTCTCAATCTCTTTCTCGTCGTTTGCATTTTGTTTCTTGTTCCAAAGAACTGCTACAGTGGCCGTCATGGCTATGCTTGCGCAAATGATTAGCATATTGAAAAGGTCTCTCAGTGAAAATGGGAAATTTTGATTAGTATTCTTATGAATGGAGTAAATATCGTAGTGGGTAATAAGGCCGATTATGATGAGGAAAATCAGGAATGAAGATGATATGATGGCACCAAGCCAGAGCCAGCTATTGGAGCCTAAAATGGCGGACATAGGTGCATCTGTTGGGCGTGGTTTGAACCATACGGTCCGTATGAGCTCTTTGAATTATCTGAAGAGGGTTCTTTCTCTCTAGTTACATAAGCCTCAATCCTCAACTGCAGATGGGAAAATAAAGATGGGGTGCCATAAATTGGAAGTAAGAGGTCTAGCATGGTCAGCTCTGAAGAGAACTTGAATGCTGAAATTAGGACTACTTCAGGAGTTCTGCATTTATATGTTGTGCTTGCAAAGATGAGTTCTCTGATCAAAGATATGAAAGGAGTAATGCCGCTTCCTCCACTCACCATCACAAGAGTATCATGCCTGAATGTCAAAGGTCATTAATCAGTAAGTGCTTTTTGAGCATGTTTAATTGTTGTGTATTTGTTCTTGTGCAAATTCAGACCTTAGGATATGTGTTGAAGCAGGTCCATAGGGTCCTTCAACTGAGACGTCGAGATGATCCATCGAGGACGGTGAAGAAAGCATCTGGTACAGCTTCTTGGACCAAGTTCCTTCGCCTTTAACGACGACACTCAGCTTGTCAGGTTCCAAATTGCCACTCGAAGTGATAGTATATGGATGCCACTGCAGCTTGGCAATGCTAGGTATATTCACGAACAAAATACTTGTCGGATTATAACTCAGACCTGGACATTAAAGCAAAATATCATCTAATGTTGATTCAACTCAAATCAGAAAAGAGTAACACATGTATGGTAGTCTGACCAGGGCTTTTGGAGAAGTTAAGTTCCAAAGTCTGACATGGCAAAACACGAGCAGAGATCAAACGAACTCGTTGTCGTGATTGCAAGAATCTCAAGTAACGATCGACCAAGAAGAGGTAAAATCCAGGGAGCATAATACATGCATAAGCGATACCAACATGGAAGAAGAAGAAAACCATGAACACAATGTAGAGGTAATGAGTGTAGAAGAAAAGCTCAAACATTTTTCTCCTTATCCTAGGGAAAGTTGTTGACCACATGGCCAGTCCAGCCAGCAAAGATAGTTCCCCTGCCAAGTTCGATACATGGGCTGAATCCCATTTAGCCGTCTGCAATCCATTACACGTAAACAATATAACCAAGAGCTTCTGGACACAATCAATTTGACGCGCCAGCCTAAATGAAATCAATTAGAATATAATATATTATGCTTAACAAGAACAGCTCTTCAAGGTGTATAGTTTTCTTCGCATCAGAAGGAGAAAGGGCTCTAGGATGGCCTTATTTTCACAAGAATATACACTTTATCACTACTCACATCTCTCTCAAAAGGCCCTACACCGGTTGATTCCTGACCCAGAAGTCGTCTCTTCAAATGATCCTAACCACCCAATTTCCCGTTACGTCTTTTACTTCAGTCCCCCCCCCCCCCAAAAAAAAAAATAACACACTGCACTTTTCGCCAAAGTACAAGAAGAGCACCGTTTATATAAAAGAAAAGAAAACAAAAAAAAGAAATTGAAATTTAATTTTGTTGCACTGTCCTAACGAACTACTTGTCGTTTCTATAACAACCGCAGAAAGTTGACATATGGTCCAATCTTCTTGTTATTGACTCATTAGTCATAAAAAAAAAAAAGTGTATTACATTATTCATGTACACAAGGGTGAGTGTAAAATCCTTGAAGGGAAGCATTTAAATAGTACATTGCTACTGACAAAGTGCAATGAAAAAAAAAAAAAACAAGTAAGAAGAAAATTAAATATTTATAGCCCTGTGGGAACCAACATTTGAAAGAAATTTCAGTTAATTACCTCTGATATCTGATTGGAAACAGCCCAGTAGATAATGTAAGCAAGACCATGAGCAGTAAAGAAGGCCATAACCAAGTGGCCTAGCCATATATGGTACTTAATGCTGGCGTCGGAGGTCAGACCGAACAGCGGCAGCACCGATGATCCACGCCCCACCGGGAAGAAAAGAAATGATAAACATATGTTCCCAACAAGACCTAGGCTTAAGGCTGCTCTATTAAGCCTAAATTTCCACCTGACAATCATTACATTCGTTGATTAATTGGCTAATAACCAAATAATAATCAAAGATCTTCATTTGTTACGCGTATTTATTTATTTTTTTTCAATAATGAGTACTAAGCTAGATGAGATATCTTCCTTACGCATTCTCTCCATCCGCCGCAGCTGATTCATGCTTGATGGTAGCAAAGCTGTTACGTAAATAAATAGCTAAAGACCAAATCAGCAGCGTTACGAACATCATCAGGAAGGCCAGCTCTATGCCACAAACAATCCCCAGAGGGCCTTTAGTGAGTATTGGCTTTTTCAAAGCAGCCAAACCATTATTTGTCTTGCCATTATTGCTGTTTATCGAATCCAACAGTGACAATGCTTACTATATATTACAGTTTGGCTCTAAAATAGATTAGGTTCATCACTTACTTTTGCAATCTATTCTTATCTGATCCCCTTCTAATCAGATGGAGATAACTACAACCCAAGAGAGCGACCAAGAGAATGGGGAAGGAGTAAAGCAGCAAAGCAGGACCTGTAACATGATAAACACAGATTTCCACTATGAAAACAGTAAAAGGAAAGGTGGAAGAAAAATATGATCAACGAAAAGATGAAAAATATCGATGTACAAATTCACTCGCTAAGTAAAATAACGAATCCTAACCTTGTTTTCCAAAATAAATGGAAGTTAACTTCTTGCGGATATTAGGCAACCATTCCTTCCGGTATGTGTTAGTGGGCTTCATAGTCCACAACAAAAAACACCCCAACAACACTAACATCGCCAGTAGCCGAACTGCTGCCTGCAAGAACGTATTGCTTCCCTTGCGGTTAGGAGCAGGAGGGGATGATTTCCCCATTTTTGAGTCCATTCTCTTTCTCCCTCGCACACTACGAGAAACTTTAATTAGCTTGCAGAATGGGATGGTAGAGGGAATTGTGGGACAAAAAGTAATGATTATATTATATAGACACACACAAAAGAATTATTTTAAATCATATACTTAATGTTATTATCTTTAAAATTAATTTTTTTAAAAAATAATACAATTAAATTAAAATAAATGCTCTTATAAAATAAAATAAAATATATTTAATTACAATTTATATTCTTAAAATTAAACTCTTAGAAATTTTCTGTATCATCATAATTATTGTATTTAAAAATAATATATATATATATATTTATCTTCTCTTCTTCCACATTAAAAGAAAGATGAACATATATAGTGATATTAAGAAATGTGTCATTAGTAATAAATATAATTATTTAGCTAAAAAAAGTCTCTTGTATTCAATAAATATAAATTTTTTAAAATAATGTTTTTTATAACTACTAAATGAAAATATATAATTTTAATTTAAAAATGTTCGAATAGAATTAAAATGAATATAGAATTATGGTATGATTTACACTAGTGGATGAAAAAGGCAAGTCTATCAATTTTGATTATTTTAGTATTTTAATTGTTTTTTAGATGACCATTCTAATAGTTAGAATTTAATATACGGTACATTTTTAATTTCTTGAGTTGAAACATTGTATCTTCATTTTTTTTGCTGAAAAGGAAAATCTATCAACTTGGAATCTTTTTTTTTTTTTTAAAAAAAGATTCTTACATATGTCGCATTTCACGAGTTTAATCTTACAAGTCAAAATTGTGACCCTACTTACATACCGCCAGCAATTTGCACAAAAGAAGCACGATCGCTTACCTTGATGCTAGGTATTATATGTGAAGTTGATTTTCCCTTCTTTTTTTTTTTCAATTAAATTTCAATAAAATGTAGAGCATATTCGTTTTACCAATTATACCAACCCCAGAACTCTATTCTGAGTTTTTATTGTATTAAATTGCCCTAAAAAATCAGGTAGGATACCATTTGCCAGAAAAAGAAAATCTCTTTTTTTGGTCTCTCGTTATTATTATTATTATTATTATTATTTATTTTTTTCCTTTTCTGCTTCTTCGACTTAAATGACTCAGAACTCAAGACATGCGGAGGATGTACGTCCCACCAGTTTCATGCTTCATGCAGGGCAACCATTGATGATACCATCATGCTGTCTCAACGCCATTCTACCATTCTCGCCCATAACGTTCAAAGTTTGTAGCCAACCAGATAGCTGGCCAACACTCGTTAATTCTGGAATGAAATTGAGAGTCGACCTTTTTACCCCCCAAAAAAACAAACAAAAAAAAAATCACAGAATGTGAAATTTGAGGGTTTATTGTTTTTAATATTAAAAAATTAACCATTAATTATTATTGTGATTAACAAAAAATGTGTGACTAAAGTAAAAATTATATAATCAGATATTATGAAATAATTTTATAATTTCTGATATATTTTATCTTATTAGGTAGAACAATTGTCGCCATTTTTTTTTTTTTTATTACGTATTACAACCCTAGGATAAATTAGCGGCAAATCTGAGCTGGACAGTGGGCATGCCAGGTGGCGGTAGGCTTGTGAGTTTAGCGCCAGCTCACCGAGTTGCCAGAAGCTGAATGGCTGATCCCTTGCGTGTGAAATCCCACCGTTGGCACGTGCCACTGGCCACTGGCCACTGCCCAGGAATGCCGTATAATACAAAGTCAATTTACAAATGCAATTGCCAGATCCCGAGCACCGTGCATGCTATAACGTTGCGCGAGGCAAGTGTAACCGCCAAGTCGGACTAGTAAAATGTTATATTTATTTATTTAGTACAATGCTATTATTTATTTATTTATTAAAAATGTTATATTTTAATAGTTTAATCTAGGCCATGAGCCCAAAATTTTGCAGCTCGTTTCCTTCCCGTACGTGTTGCAAGTAGGTCGTTCAAAACGACATCCAGTTTGTTCACAAACGTGATTTGGGTGCTAAAAAGCCATTATCACAAAACAGTGTATCACGACAATATGGGCTTATTATAGCCACACGAACCATCCAAAGGAAAAAAGACACACAAGAGTAGCCCCAGCATTTGATACGAGTTCCTTGACCTGGCGAAAAAATTAACATGCCTTATTTTCCATCTCCATCTCCATCTCCATCTCCATATCAGAAAGTTAAAGAATATGCATGGGGTGAGAATGGATGCTGCTGTACCCACCTACCAAAACCAGCAACAGATTCGTAAATAAGATTTATGGATCGATTTCACATAAAATTTCTATCCACAAAATTTACATATTCACAATTGTACTGATATGCATGACACTATAGGTCTATATGTATCATCTTTTGCCTCCCAATTCTACTAATCCAGTACGAAAGAGAATAACATTTGACCATAACACTGTTAATAAATACAAGGCATGCACTAAATACACTCTGCCAACTGAATTTCTGTAAACTAACTTACTGCTCACAATTTTCGCAATACAAACGCACAACACAAACAAAACTTAAACGCATCCCAGTGTGCGGTTGAATCTGTGATATCCAAATCAAGTAAAACTTGTCCTTAATTTTAAATGACAGTAATTAGTAACATGACCAGGATTTGGGAGGCATGAGGCTTAACTGCATCCCAAGGCCCCGTCCCTCAGGCAATCTTTGTTTCTGTTCAGGAATTCCACAAATTTATTAATATACTCATCATGCAACTCGTAATTCCCAAAAATTTCAGCAGCTTCACTGGCACGGTTCCTGAAATCTTGACCTACCTCGGAAACCATGGCTAGTCTCAGAGCCTTAGAGATCGCATCCCTGCTAAATGACCCATCTTCGCCTCTCTCTACTTCCACCCCCAAGCCCTTCTCAACCAACAACCTTGCATTCAAAGGTTGATCAATGATAAATGGTAAGAGCACGAGACAATGACCAAATCGAAGCATTTCGATGATAGAACCCCACCCCGAGTGGAACAGCGACCCGCCAATTGATGGGTGTGCCAAGATCTCCAACTGTGGAGCCCATCCCAAGTAAACAATCCCTCTTTGAGACGTGCGCTCTGCAAATCCTGAAGGAAATGCATCAACATCATCAACTGCCCAATTAGGTCTTCTCAGTGCCCATAGAAATGGCAATTCAGACATCTCTAGCCCATAAGCAATCTCGTATACTTGATCTTTGCTGAGCTTGTACTCGCTACCGAAGCCTACAAAAACAACTGACTTGGGCTTTTGCCCATCTAGCCACTTGAAAATTTCACCCCATGAACCGTCAGCGACCTTCTCCATCACTTTTGGTCTCTCCGGCGGTAATAATCCCACAGGAATCACAGGCACTGCCGCCAGCTTTTGGTACACATCAAAATACTCAAATTCGATCTCTGGACAACTCCGAATTGCCAAAGCTTGACACGAGTTAACTATCTTATAAAACCGCTCGGCGTCTGACATCCCGGATGCATTTCCTCCGTAAAACCCTTCATACATAACAGCAGCCTCGTGATCTCGGTAAGCCACAGACGAATGGAAATCGATCCACTCCGGGCGTAGCGTCATGCTCTGCCATGATTGCCGGAGACTAGTTCTACCGTCGCCGGTCAGGCACTCGGCGGGCCTGAAAAATACATATGTTGCAGCAGAGGCCACAAAGAAATGGAGCAGGGGAACTCTGTATTCCCCGGCGACATCCACGGCCCAATGGGGAATCATGTCGACAATGATCCAGTTCGGCTTTTGGTCCGCGACGAACCGGTTGAAGGGGTGTTGCAGGAGATCATAGGCAAGCTTCAAGTATTCGATTTTGTCGGCTGGAATGTCGACAGTGGCCTCTGCGCCTGTTGGCAATATTTCATTGCCTAACGTCGGAAATTGAAACTCTACCAGATTGATTAATTCGGACAAAGTTGGAGGAAATGGAGGGAGTCTTTGGATGTTTCTTGGGGATGATACGAAGGAGACTTTAACTCCAGCTTTGGCTAAGGCCATGGAGAGTTGAAAGAATGGTATCATGTGGCCGAACGCAGCCCATGGAAGCATCACTACATGAAGGTTTTGAGCCATGACCGAGAAAGATTCCAATAATCAAAACGGACTGGAATACTAAGGTGCTGGACTAGACACACAGGGTGGGAGAAAAATGCTCTAATAGGTGAAACTAATTAGATTTAAAGTGCTCAAGGAAATGAATCTGGCCGAGGGATTCTAGTAGATGACGCCGGCCGTAATTAAAATTATGTAGATTTGAAATGGTAAACATGGAAGAACGCGATGGGATGTCGTATAAAGACAAAGGCACGAGAACAAAGGAAAATAATTAATATAATAAATAAAGGATAAAGCATATGCAAGTCAAGTGATAAGGGAGAAAAATAGAGAAGAATGATGTGATTTTGTCTTGTCTTAAAAGGCTCTGGTATTTTCTTTTCCCGTGATCATTATAGGCTACAAGTGGGAGACACTGATTTGAGGTCATGGGCTACACACAAAAAAAAGAAAAAAGAAAAAAAGAAGTTCTGTTCAATCCCCCGTTTAATTCTTAATAGGATATAACTTGGGCTCCAACATTTTTATAGGACCGCGCAAATGCAACTTAAATTCGTGTAACTAGAATGAATTCTTTATTTGAATTTTCTAATATTCACATAATTAAGGAAAAATTAATCTACTTAAAATGAAAAATTTTAAATATTTAGAGAATTAAACAAATATCATCACATATATTTTCTTGTCTCATCACTGTTTTTTTAGATTTGATTTTATATATATATATATATATATATATATATATATATATATATAAAATAAAAATTACTTTGATTAATATAAAAACTTCTAATATTACTAAAATTAAGTAAATATTATCAAATAATTTTTTTAGATTTAAGAATTATACAAATATATATATTAATAGTATATTACAAAAAATAAAAGAAATCTTCTCCTTAATTCTTATTTTGTAATAAATATCTCTCCATAGTTTTATGAACAAAAATATGTTTTTTTTTTTTTTGGCACCATTCTACTTTTTAAGGTATAACATCTTACCATAACATTTATATACATTAATTCCTTCTCGCTACTTTAAGCACACAATTTTCATATTGAATTTCTTTAATAACGATTTCAATAATTTTCTCTAAATTCATTCCGTTAATCGACAAAATCGAATCAAAATTTTGATTCTCAACGTGAGTACCCCCAGCGGATAGAAGAAAACGACGTCGTCAAAGATAACAGAGCACACCAATCAAGGCAAATAATAATAATAATCGCAGCCCAAGACCCATCCCTCTTCTTGCCTGAAAAAAAAATTAAATTTCCAATCTGTTTCTCTCTGGGTTTCCATTGCGATTATAGTTTTCCCCGGGGAGGCAGGGGGAAGATGAGTTTGCTTGCAAGCAATTGTTTTAGTTTCTGCACCATTAGCCAGAGAAGGAGAAGGACCTATGGTGACTCTTGCGCTCTCTCTGTTTAGTTTCTCCTTAATTATCAATTTGTGCGTTTCTGTGTGCGTGTGGATGTTTTGTTTTGTGTTCTTCTTGTTCATTTATTTATTTATTTTATTTATTATTTTTTAAAAAAATTTAAGTTGGTGCGTGTGTGTGTGATAGGAAGGCGTGAGGTCCCGATCAAAATGAGCAACAAATCCCGCATATATGATAATTGTGTTGAAGATCTTGCACCTATGCCCAAGAATCATGCCAATTTTCGCCTTCGAATTGAGGCTATTTTGAGTTCGGTTGCTGGTAATATTTTTCTGCTTTTTTCCTTTTCCTTGTCCATTTTGCTCGAGCTGGCGTTGTGAAGTGTGTAGGTCCTGTACGTTACCCTTTGTACATTAACGTTATGTTTGTGTTCGTATGCTGAGCTTTCACTTCATTTTGTTGAGTTCCATGGTTTTAAGGCTCAGAATTTGTGTAGATGCGTAGTAGAAGATCTTTTTTCTGTTTTGGAAATATAATTCGTTGATTTTGTTAAATTTCAACATTCGAATCAGAAGGTGAAAATTGCGTACCGAGGCTTAGTACCTTTGTTCTCACCTTCTGGTAGCTATAAGCAGTTTCTTTTCTGATCTCTCAGTTGCAAATTTGGCTGCAATGGATCCTGCAAAGGCTGTGGTATCGAATAAATTATTGGTAAGGAATTCTTAACTTGTGTTCGAGCTAATTCCTCCCAAACTCAAGAGAATCTGTCCAAATTTTATTATTCGGCCATGACTTCTTACCATTTCAAAATAGGTCCCCACCGAATTACCCAAACCTTCTTTCTGTTTCGAAAGCTGGTTTTTAATCAGTGTTTCAAAAGGTCAATTTCACAGTCTTGTCAAAGTTATACCACTTTTGCAACCTTAAAAGCTGTAATTATGGGTTAGGAAGATGCTGCTTCTTTTTACACTTTGGCTGATGGAAGCATTGGAGATTGGTTTGGAGGCTTCCTGTATTCTGCTGGACAACAAGCTAATGAAGCTGTTCAGGACCAGTTATCGGCCCTTAGTTTCACTAGGTTTGTCTGCTTGCACCAATGTTTTTGTGAATGGATTATCGATGCTATGAATGTTTGCTAATTAATTTCACAAACTCCTGTACAGTTTGGCTGTTATCTTTGGGGCTGGACTTGTGACTAGTCTTTCTCCTTGTACACTGAGTGTGTTGCCATTGACCCTAGGTTACATTGGTAAGCCACTTTCTCTATTTGGCAATTAAGCCTTGTAACTGGTTGTTTTATCCCAGGCAATGGGCCACACTGCTTTGAATCTTTCATCAGCTGTGATGCTGAATTATGGTATAACTTGCATTGTGCAGGAGCATTTGGCTCTGGGAAGAGTAGGGCAGAGGTAATGCCCATTGAGCGTTTGTAGGTTTTTGTTTTCCTCATACTTGGTGCATTTTGTGTGGTGTGTGTGTGTGTGTGTGTGTGTTTATCTATGTGTGTGTTTGTGTGTATATATATATATATAAATGAATGTGAATGCATAAAAGAAGTAATATAGTTATATTTGACTTATTAATGAATGTGAATGCAGCATAAGCTGAGTCATTTTAGGCTATGGTCTGTTTGGTCCTTTTTTCTAATATTATTAATCAAGTGGCTCAGGTCCTTTGGATCCTAACAGAAGACTTTCTCATGCTTTGCATCTCAGGTAATTGGGGATTGTGTTGCATTCTCCCTAGGATTAGCGACTACATTAGCTCTTCTTGGCATAGCAGCTTCTTTTGCTGGAAGGGCATATGGGCAAATAGGGCAGGGACTGCCTTTGGCTGCTTCTTGTTTGGCTATTCTTATGGGTTTAAATCTCCTTGAGGTGCCACATCAAATTGTTTTATTTTTAATTTGTGTGCATTACAAATATGGGTTGTGTCATTGGTGTAGTTCCTGTTGATTGAAGCCTTCAAGATGAATTTGAGTAGTTTTCTTACATTTTAATGTTTGAGAGATAAGTATCTAACCTCCCATGTTCTGTGCTTCATTTTTGGTCCATTGTTGCAGATAATTGAAGTACAACTCCCTTCCTTTTTCAACAACTTTGACCCTCGTGCTGCTGCATCTAATTTTCCATCAAGTAACTAGCACTTTTTATTAAGTTTTTATGTTTCCAATTGATGCTTTTATACTTTCAAATAAGATAAAGGTATGACATTTTAGGTGTGCAAGCGTATTTAGCTGGGCTTACATTTGCATTAGCTGCCTCACCGTGCAGTACACCTGTGCTGGCCACTTTACTTGGATATGTAGCTGCATCAAAGGTATTTTAAAATGATTTGAGGTTCTGTTATTCCTCTTGAGGTTTAGGTTATTACAATCTACAATACGTGTTTGACTGACATTTGATCTAGCCATTCATAATTTTATAAGTGAATAACAAGGCACTATCTATTACAGGATCCACTAGTAGGAGGCAGCTTACTTTTGACCTACACAACTGGCTATGTTGCTCCTCTACTTCTTGCTGCTTCTTTTGCGGGTGCATTACAGGTATTTGACTATCTAATGGGGTTTAGAGCCATCATTTTCATGGAACCAAAAGAAGCACCAAATGCTTGAACCACCTTAAAGACTGTATGCTGTTTGCCAACGGTGGTGGGTAGTGGGTTTCATGTATGATTGTAGAGGGCGAGTAGCCTTTATGTGAAATTAATTGCTAGGCTTCCATTATCACGTGGTGATTCTGGCAACTGGCCTTGTCATAGTTCTGTGTTCAGTGGAGGGATACTGCATTTGTTTCCTATTTTATTTTTCTTTTCAATGTTTAATGCTGAGATTCATGCAGAGCCTGCTATCATTCCGCAAGTTCTCAGCGTGGATCAATCCAATGAGGTATCCTTTGTGCTGTGAATTTATGTGACAGTCAAAAGCTGCTTTTCATATCTGTTATCCTACACATCAACTATTTTGTTGATTTGTATACCAGTATCATTGAGCCATTGTGCAGCCTTATTGCTTGTATATCAAGAGTTGTTTCCTCAGCTGTTATGTAGTCAGGTTTCTTAGATTTGCCTTTCTTCTGATATGGAATTTAATTTTTTGCAGTGGTGCACTCCTGCTAGGAGGGGGCGTGTACACGTTTTTGGATAAGCTTTTCCCAACCTCAATGGCGATGTAGACTTCTCAATTAATTGTAGGGAGAAGTAGATCGATTGCTTAGTACTGCAAGAAGATTCGTATGCATGACCAATTTCCAAGCTGCAGCCACCTTGACTGTGTATCACACAAGTTTGTGTTTGGCACATAAAGATTGGTCATAATTGAATTTCTTTTGTTTTATTTTTTTTTTGTCTAATAATTTGCCTTTTTCCTTCTTATTGTAAGACAGACCAAGAATTTTGAAACTAGGGGGATGTTTTGGTAAATTTCAATATAAAATTTAATCAAATAATTGATTATCTAATAATAAAAGTTAGTACAATTTTGTTATGTTCTCAAAAAAAAAAAAAAAAAAGAATATTTAAAAGCCAATGTCTTTTTGGCCGACTTTGTCCAGGAGTTCTGTGTCACTGAATCTCACGTGGTAAAGTTGGGGATCTATGATCAAGAGGTGAGAGTCGACTTATCTTGAAATCGATGTTTGCTGAGCACTGAATGTCACGGAACAAAAACATATAGCCTTAGAAAAATAAAAATCATCTGGCTACTTTAGAGAAAATATCTAACACAAAAACATATAGCCTTAGAAAAATAAAAATGGAAAAATTAAAAGAAAAATGCCGTTTTAAAGATATATCGGTCTATCAGCACCAACCAGCTGAACCCAACGGCCGAAGCCTTCAACGAAAGACGTAGCAACACCAGATTCATGGGCGCTACAACCGAAATGAGTGGTACTGCTAAGCTTGACGGGTCTCGCAATCTGGACCTGGAAGAGCGGAACCCTGATCGCCTGAGGTACACCAACAAGATTGGACGGATCCTAACGAACCTCGTCAAGTTGGCCGTGGATTCCGCCGTCAACGACTCTTCCAAAGGCGTTTCTGGTTAGTTCTCGCCATCTCTCTCTCTTTTATGGGAGCGTTAAGATGATGGATTCTAACATTGTCTGGTATTCCGCCAAAGATGAACGGTGAAAATTTGCTTTGAGCTATTAACGGAAGTTCTTTGAAATCTAATTGGATTTGGTTTCATGGTTTGGAAGATTAATAAAATAGGGTGCCGCCAAGTAGTACGAATTTCTTATTTATTTATTTATTTATTTTGGTTTATGTTAAAAATTAAAAACGTCCTTTTGTAGATAAAAATACGGAAAATTGATGTTCTGAGGATGATGATGATGCAGGTATTAAGAAACTTTATAGGATTGCGGGGGAGGGATTTAGACATCCGCCAACCTCACTCCCATCCAATGAGTGCAAGAAGCCTGAGGAGATAAAGTTGATGGAGAAGATGCAAGCAAAAATGAAAGAACTGCAGGAGGACTTGGCCGAGCTGAAGCAAGATGGGAACGGAACGCGAAAAGGACGTGCCCAGTGGAGGAGGCATCGAGGAATCAGGAGTTCTGGAAAAGGAAAAGAGAAGAATTCTTATTCGTTCACGGCTATGAATCTAAATGCAGAGTAGAGTCACCCAAAGTATATGTTGATATGAATTAGACACTAAACAATGCTGTGGTCTTACTGTTATGATAATCTCAGCCTGACCTCTCTCCTTTCCTTCTCCCTCCTCCGCGCTCTGGTCTTCTTCTGTCTGAGTGTGTGACGGAATCTCGTGGGAAAAAAGAAAATTTTGAGAAAAAATGACCGAATCTCATATCGGATGATAAATAATAATAATTTTTTTTATATAAATATAACATTGTATATTTTAATAATCTGATTTTTTTTTTTAAAAAAAAGAGTTTTTGCTTCTATGGCCTCAGATTGAGAAGTTTGAGGCTAAAATTTTGTGTTACCTTGTTTCGGCTTAACATGTTCTTGAGCAAATATTGAGACCCAATCCAAAGGAATCAAAACTACATTAATAAATTAGATCAATTATAACCAATAAGCTTTAACTTAATGGGAACACCGGTGAAATCATCATTAGAATTATTAAAATTAAAAGTCTCGAATTCCAATTTTAATAATTTCTGTCAATTAAAATTAATTAAACTATAGAGAAACAAAACGAGACCAACTATTGGGACGATCATTTGAACCCAAAAGGTTGTCCGTCCAGAAATAGGGACCTGCGGCAGAGGCCCACTTGTTGCTCACCGGAACTATGTCTCCCCAGGTTATTTTTGGAAATTAATGAGGTCAATTTAGTCATTTAATAAAAGGTCTTGTCCTCTATTTACCTAATTTCTTCTCTTCATTTTTCACCTTCTCTCTCTCTCGCGTAGTTTCTCTGAGCTTTTGCAACTCTCTAGCCTACCAGCCATGGCGGCGCGGGCGGCAGTGGCTCGCCAAGCGACGAATTTCTCTCGGCTTTGCTCTCCAAAAGTGGCTTCGGCTCCTCAAGCCGCTTCCCTTATCCCTCGGCGCGGTCTAGCAGCCGGCGGCGGCGGTAATACTCTCCTTCCAAGTCCATCATTAATTCGGACGTTCACAAATATCCGGACTTTGATTCACAGAAATGTATATTCAGCTAAATTTTTTTTTGTTGACCCCCAGAAATTCAAATTTAGAATGGAGACCCAAAAAAAAAAACTTGTTGCCTTATTTTGTTTGTGTTTGAAGGGCTTTTGATTTTGATGACTGCAGATCATCATGGGCCTCCAAAGGTGAACATTTGGGAAGACCCAATGAGCCCCTCGAAATGGAAGGAGGAGCACGTTAGTCTTTCGTACCTTTTCGTTTTCTTATGGTTATAATGTCTTCTGTTGTTGCTGTTGTTGTGACCTAGACTTTTGGATGTGTTATATTCTTAAGTTACCAACGCTTTAAATGTGTTCAAGTATCCTTGTTCCAAGTTATTCTAGTTAATAATTTGAATAGATAAGGTTGTCAGTGCTTGACTGATTTGTGATTGTCTTCTGATTGGATTGTATTGTCTGTTAAAGGGCGGCGAGAAACTAGAGCAGGAGAAGCTCTTTGTTTAAAGAAAAGGGTCATTGCGAAATTTGGCTTTACAGCCAATCTTTTCAGTTTTCTGTTGGAAATTGGATGAGAAATGTGCTTTATTCTTTCACTACAATTAGAGATTATTTATGCATGTGTACATGAGAGGGCCAAGACAGGCTGAGGGTTGGCTAGCAGAAGAGGAAATAAAAAGTCAATTGTGTCATCTCCTCTGGTTTACGCACAAATCAATCTCAGTGAAAGGAGTTGTGCATTTCGATCTTCCTGTTTAGTTCAGTTTGCTTATTTGTGGATTCTATGGTTATAACAAAAGAATGAAATGCAGACTTTGAGGCTAAAATTTGCAATTGCCTGATCCAGAAGGATACATCTAAAATTTATTTGGATTTTGAATGCTTAACGCTGTTGCTTGGCCTTTTTTAAGAGAATGATTGTATTAGTGTGGCAGAATATTTGACAATGATATTTTTGTATTTTCATTTTCACAGTTTGTGATTGCCTCTCTGACTGGTTGGGGATTGATCTTTTATGGTGGCTACAAGCTTTTTACCAGAGGCAAGAAGGAGAAACAGGAAGAGGTACTTCTACATAAGTTTATGGCTTCTTCTTTTAAAATGAACCATCATAAACATATTAGTATGTTTAGCAACATTGCAAGAATTATGTTCTAAACTGAAAAGCCACAATCCCTAGCTACTTGGATTGATTCGTATAAACCTTTTCCTCTTTCAAAATCTTTTGGGTCCTTTTTTTTTTCTTTTTTTTTTTTTAGTTAAGATGCTTAACAACTAAGTTATTTCCTCAAGTTCTACAATCAACAACTACACAGTGAGCCCACATACAAAGTCAGTGTACTCATTTACTGCATGCCTTGCTCTGTACTGCAGAAAGTTGGAGAAGCGGCAAAGTAGTTTCGCAAAAGAAGCTAAATGTACCTTGAAGTAAACCTGAGATGGAGGATGTTCTTCTAAAGCTATGGGACAGCTCGGTTTTTGACAGTTTTAGCTGTGAATGATGCCTAAATGGTTGATGAATATTGGTATTTTTATTTTTTCCTGTTCTGATATTCTGATGTATCAAATACCTTTTCTTATGTTCTAATAATCGGTGGGCATTTTCTGCTGGCTACACTAAACTCACTTGCAGACGAACATAGCGTTGCTTTTGGATCACACGAGCTTATTATTCTACCACTTGTTCTCGTTTTGCTCATCTGCTGATCCCCAAACCGGATCACATGAGGATGCCCACTTGCCTCCACTACTTTCCTCCATTTTCTCTGGTTTCTTGGGTGTGAGGACGCACTTACCCCCGCTACTTTTCTCTATTTTCTGGTGCAATTTTCGTCTGCCAATTTTTGTGGATGTGGACCTTGCCATTGTACTGCCACAAGCATATTGTTGGCCTGCCATACACTGTTATGCGGGGCGCCAGGTTTCATTATATATTCTACAAATATCTTGTCATGGCTTTTTCCGACTGAAAATTTCTCATTTTACGGATTACTGTTTTAATTTTAAACAAAATTACTCAAATATATTCTTTTTTTAAAAATCTAATACCAATCAGATTTCAAATTTTAATTATGAACTAATGACAAATATTACTATTTATTGGGAATTATTTGTTAGATGGAAATAATGGCAGCTAATTGATAAATATACCAATTATTATAAGTTTCAAATTTCTTAAACTTTGAATATATCAAATTTAAAATTCGTTAAGTTTTAAACATATTAAGTTAGAATCCAAGTTTCAAAACAAGCAAGTATTAACTCATTTGAAATTTATATCATTTGATTTTCATGTTATTTAATTTCAAATAATTTGAATTATAGGTCATTAATCTTTTCAATTCAATAAATTTTTAATGTTTTGAAAATGTGAAATCCGATTATTTAGATTGAAACGGTTTTTGTCGCCTCTAATTTTTACGAAAACTAAACTTGCAGTCAAAACCAGCTAATACGTTCTGCTGAAGCTTCCTCGTTGATTATCGTTTCTGTCCCGTCACACGAATTACAGAAGTTTGAGAAGTAAATCGCCTAACATCACTTCACTAGCCTTCTGGTCCCTCCTCGGTAAAGAAAACATGTTGCAAACCAAAGCTTCGTATAGCTCACAAAACTGACTTCAAAAGTAAAATTTTTGTTGATCATGTGGTATCCAACCATTATTTCTATGATTTTGTATTAGAAAGCTTGGCAGTAGGCAGTTAGCAGCCAGCATTTCACACGGCAAAGCGTTAAAACTTTTAAGTTGAGGCACCATATTGAAAGCTGCAGCAAAATGACCACCATGAAGCATCTGATTCTCTGATACAGAAAAACAAAAGCACAGACAAGCATAAGCTTGAAGGAACGGTAAACTATAATTCAAGAACAAGTCCAGGTAGACGTGATTTAAGCTACTCCAGCAACCATACCTGTAACGATCGCTCAAGTGGAGAGAGCAGAAGATAGTGATCCCAAACCATCATTCTGCTCCAATTGTTAGGAAATGACAATTTGATCACACATACTTCAGAACTTCTCCAAGAACAAGACCCCATTGGGTCCAATGAGTGCCGCCCTGAACCAGACAATTTCCGAATGTGATAAGTCAACTGATCAACTATCATCTCTCAAACTATTTTGTTACTCAATGTTTACATCTTCTCTAATGCATCAACCTTCAAGAAAAAAGGAAAAAGCAAGAGAAGTGCACACCTGGCAAAATACAGCAAATGGCTCTCTTAATGGTCCATCACACGACAATTCACTGGTACTCCCATCAATGAAGGTCCCATCAGCAAATATGACCTGGTAAATGACAGATTCACTTGTGTTAGATTAACTACAATAAAGTGGTTTGCAAAAGCAACAGGAGAATAATAAATGAGGTTCTGGATTCCACGACAAATTGTTAATCCCAATTTCACTAAAATGCTATATTGCTACTGACACAAAAATACATCAATTAAGAAGAAAACAACTAAAATTAACTGGGATGGAAGAAGATGCATGTTCATCAAACTTAAAACAAAAAAAAGGTTGCAGAACATTCAATAGTTGGACTACACATACATCAAAAAAGTATCAACGTCAAAAACTACAAAAAGATCTCAAAATGTTTAGTTACAACACAGCATAAAATTTTGTGCAGACATAGGATGGCTGACCTCTGATGCATATCCAGGAGTCAAGCCTGCAACTGGCTTGGTGAATGAACCTACTGGTGAGCTTCTTTGAACAGCTTCACAGAACGCAAGGAGACGCTCACGACTTCCAAGCCGTACTGCCTGAGAGAACACATTTTTCCCACTCAAGTTCCCGGTTACTTTATCAATCATGCATACAGTCAACTGCTAAAATATTTTCAGATTTTGTTAGAATGAAAAAAGAACACACACCTGCACTACATCATGACGTGTGGCACGAGGTAGGGGCTGCACCTTATACCCCTTGGATGCCATGACTTCAGCAATCAGAAAGGTTCCCTTAAATTTAGAGAAGAAAAAGTGACTCCACTACGTAGAAGAAAGATTATGAAGACAGGATTCATGAACATATAGAATCCACTACCTTGATTGCCTCACCAACCATTTGAGGTGAAAGAAACAATCCCTGAAAGTAAGCTCGCATGATATCACCGGGTGTTGACCCACAATCTACACCAAGCCCCGGTGAAGACAGGCGAGTGGCTGCTGCTTCTACCCATTTTTTCTTCCCTGCAACATATCCACCACATGGTGCAATGGTTCCACCAGGATTTTTAATCAAGCTGCCTGCAATCAGGTCTGCACCCTGCCCCACCATATATCAGAAACAGATAGCCATTTCACCCCTCTTTGGGAATTAGTGCAGACTAAGTGACATACCACTGTTGGAGGTTCAATGCCTTCAACAAATTCGCCGTAGCAATTATCCACCATGACCATACAGTTCGGATTTTGCATCTGCAAGCATATCCAGGAAGATGTTAATAGATGTGAACAATTTAAGAGCCCAACATGCAACATCATAAAATGGAGTGACTGCTCATGTCAATTGACTGCTCTGGCACTCAACAAAACATACCAATATTGCTCTCTTGTCAAGAAATAGATGAAAGGTTGCTGAGTGGGTTACAGAGTAAGCCAATCTCTAAACATTTAGTCAAAGTGTGAAGAAATGAGAGTAGAACCCAACACCAAGTAGAAATCATAAAATAATATTGTTGAAACTTTATAAATTAGGTCTAATAAAGATTACAGTTATCACAATGTTGAATGATTCTACCACTCAGGCCAATAGAGAATACAAAAAAAGCACACGGATGGCATGCTTGCGGAAAAATAACAGCTTTTTCGTTCTTTTAAGATTCTATTTGTTTTTTCAAAATGCAAATACAGTCATCAACTCAAGGGTGACAGGCTCAGAGAACAACTGAACTTTCTTTCCTTTTTGTAATTAACCGTCATCAACACATTTCAGATAAAACATTTGGCAATTAATTAAACAGCTAATTAGCAGAAGGCCTACCTTGATCATCTTTATAGCCCTTCCTATATCATTTATACTTAAACTTTGGCGCCATGAATAACCACAAGACCTCTGTATGAGTGCACATTTGGTATGAGGTTTCAAAGCACCCATAAGTGCATCCCAGTTAATTCCACCATCTTCAGTGAGCTGCAATAGCAACAATGTTTCACATTGTTGTCATCCAAAGTTTTCAATTTGTTTGGCAATGGTTGAGTCACATACAGGAACTTCGCGATACGACACTCCAAAATCTTTCAATGAACCTAGTCCATGAGAGTCCCTTTTTCCAATAACTTCCTCCAAGGTGTCATAAGGAGCACCAGCAACTGCCAAAAGCTGAAAATCAAATTACTACAAAGAGAAGAGAGGCGATGTTTAAGACAACATGAAAAGTAACAGCTCACCTCATCTCCTGGCCTCAAAAATGCAAACAAAGCACAGGTGATAGCATGGGTGCCTGAGAAAAACTAGTGGGATAGGAGCAGAAATCAACCAAACAAGAAAAAACAAAACAAGAAGAAAAGGCACAAAAAGAGGACATGGCAGACCTGTGAGCGAACAATTGCAGATTCAGCCCCTACAATCTCAGCAAAAGCTTGGTCAAGGGCATTGCGTCCCCCAGCTTCATCATGACCATAGCCCGTAGATCCACCAAAGTGCTACTTATTAGCACAATGCAAATAACCATTATCAGCAGCACACACACAATTTTTCAAATACAGTTAAATCCTTATACACTGGGTTGCTCAGACTTAGCTAGGAGCAACATCATCCTACCAATATTCATGTCAATCCTAGGTTTATGATGCTAGTTCAAAATATATTGACACTGGCTCGTTCATATCCTTGGAGAAAATGCCAGTGCATCTGAAATTTGGAACATGCCAAGCAAATACGTGCACCTATTGATAGTCAATCTACAGGCTTCTACTCACATGTGATCCAACCCGAGCATTTTGGAAAGCTTTAAGAACATGGGAGCTATTGTACGCGACCAAATTATCCACAGCTCTGAACTCTGAGTGCAAGGAGTCCACTGCTGTCACAACCTACTTCCAAGAAACATGTGAAAACTTTGTATGCTATTCATATGCAACAAGACCCAGACGTATTGAAAGCCGTCAAGGGGTCCAAAACTAAAAAACAAAGATTTGTATATCTATACGGTAATGAGTATAGCATATTATAAGACCAACGAAAGGATAATACAATCAAAATGTTTGATCTCAAGTCACAAAAAAAAAAAAAAAAGCTACAATCTGGGTATAAATATATACAGTACTTCCATATATAAACACAACTAGATAAAGAAATGGCCCTGTACCAGTGCAAGGATTAAAAAATTTAAAATTTTCTACTCGTGTCCAGCATTTGCTCAGAGACCAAACATAACCAAAACCAGATTACAATTACATTAATGGGGTTTTTGGGTGCTGAGGTTTTTGCATCAAAAGATGTTATGGGTCCCGAAATCCTACGAAAAAAGAAGTCAAATTCAGCTTTCCTACATTTGCTTATCAAATGAACAAAAAAAAAAAAGATAAAAAAAAAGGAACAAAACACGCTTCATTACCGCGTTTCATCTATCTTCATCTTCTTTTTTTAATTACCTCTGGAACAAAAGGGTTGTCCTGGTGGTTCTGGAACGAAAGTTGAGAACTTGAACGAGCTTTAACAGTGGGCTTGGAAATTCTGAAGGAGTGCGCAGAGCAAGCAGGAGCGCCACAGGAGAGGACCCACATCCTCAGTCCTGAATCGATGGAGGCTGCCACTTGGGGGCTGTAAGTATAATTCTATTTTTAAGCTCAAATTTCACAGTTTTAATTTATGTAAATAGGTTTAAAGATGCTTAAAAAGACAAAGCCTCATGTTTCAAAAAATAAAATAAAATTGATAGACAAAAATATCTATCTATATGCATTTATGTATTGGAATAACTAAGAGAAAAATTCTTTATATTCCGCCAAAATACTTGTGTTGCAAATTTTATCAAAAGTTCTATTTAACTTAAAAAAGAAATGTCTAATTTATTGTCGTTTGTCTTTTTGTGTTTGTGTGCAAATTGAGTTTACATCGTTGTACGCTACAGCTTTTCTTCGTTGGGCATCCATGGAGAGTAAAAAATTCAGCACACCTATTGTTTGACTCCGCAAATGACTACTCATAAGTTGAACAGAAGCAATTATCTACAATGGTCAAAAGCTTGTGATTTGTCTTGTAGAGTAAAAAGGTCGCCGGGGTG
The DNA here is from genome assembly GCA_037897445.1 of Ceriops zippeliana. NCBI lineage: Eukaryota > Viridiplantae > Streptophyta > Magnoliopsida > Malpighiales > Rhizophoraceae > Ceriops > Ceriops zippeliana. The sequence goes on from JBAPLH010000129.1 coordinate 3,799,564, forward strand.
GACGTGGCGGTGGCATTGGAGGAGAAAGTGAAGGCAAAGTCATTGTGGACTCTATTATTACCACACTAGAGACACTTGCTGGGATTTGGCAGACAAAGCCCACCCCATTTTGGCTAATGTTGTCAACTCTGATAATATGAAGTCTTCTAATTCATCAGTATTTGTGCACCAAATGGTTGTAGTTGATCAAAAACAAGCGATGCTGTCAGAAGAGGAGTATTCAAAGTTCCTCACAATTATCAGGTAGCCCCGCCAAGCATCATGCCTTCCTGCCACTGCCTCATTGACCTACAAAGATAATCCTACAACTTGTCTCTCCCCTAGTTCTTCCACCTCAAAGCCTTGGGCTATCGATTTTGGTGCTACAGACCATATGTCTAAGTACATGTAATAATTTTTCTCACTTACGATACTGTAAAACATTGCCCAAAATTACTTTGGCCGGTGATTCAACCATTGAAGTCAGTGGTGTAGGAACCGTAAAGCCTAAATTCTTCTCTTTCTTTTTTGTCATCCACATGTTGTACCTTTTCTTTTCCTTTATAATCTTACATCCGTTTGGTGGGGGACTTAAAGTCGAATGGCGTTTACTACTACTACTACTTTGATCCTTCTCCGTCTATAGTTGCCTGACCTCTTTGAGTTCATTTGTCGTCTCGGTCATCTCCCTCTTTTGTAGTCTCTGCAGAAATTATGTTAGTCTTTATTCTCTGTGAGTCATGTCAATTAAGTCAACATCAATGCATTCCTTTTCCTTTTTCGGCTTAATGAGCAGGCTTCAATTTCTTTTATGTTAGTTTCATTCTGGTGTACCTAATCGTGTAAACTCCAAATTAGATTTTCGATACTTTGTTATAGATGATTATTTAAGATTAACATGGCTTTATTTAAAGAAAACTTGATCCAAATTATTTTTTATTTTTTTTTTGTACATTTTTATGTTAAAATTAAAATTTAATTTGATTTATAAGTTCAAATATTTCAAAATGATAATGTTATTAAATATTTTTTTAACTATTTTAAAATTTTCATAACTAGTTATAGGATTATTCACCAATCATTTTATTCTTATATATCACAACAAAATGGAGTTATTAGGAGAAGAAAAAAAATCGAACACATAATACAAGTCACCCAAATCCTTTTAATACGCATGGATGTTCCACACGGAAGTGCCTAGTTTTAACCATTTGGAGACATTCTCTCATGCCGCCGTGCTTGTCTCTGCTAGAATTTTTCCCTCCTTAGCTGCTATGTATATTATAATTGACCTTTGCATCAGTTAAGACAGCAAAAATGCTTTCTTATGTGGTTAGCTTGACAAGGAAGCCTATACAGAATGACCTCCTGGATTTGTTGCTCAGGAGCAGTTATAAGCTGTTTTGTTGATTGAAGAAGTCTTCATATGGCTTATAATAGTCACCTCATACATTGTTTGGCAAATTTAGCAAGTTAGTGATGGTTTTTGGTCTTTAAAGAAATGGAGTTGAGCAAATAATCTTTTACCAATATTTTATTGTGGGTTAAATATTTATTATTGACTCTCACTCTCACTCTCTCTCTCTCTCTCTCTCTCTCTCTCTCTATATATATATATATATATATATATACATATATTGCAATTACAAGTGATAATACTAAGGGAATTTAAAGGTAAAATTTTAGCAATTTCGCATCATATTTAGCCGCATTTTGCACGTAAAGATATTTTGATTTACAATAGTGTTTTTGTTATTAAAAAGCTAAGCTACAATTCTTAAAGTTAAACATGAATTCTACAAATAAATGAAATAATATAACAAAATTACCTTGTTGTGCCATTATATTACTTAATAAACATCGCTGTGATGCTCTAAGAAAAAGATACGACAGTACAATATGCACGCTTATCGGCCAAGAACTTATGAATATATTAAAAGATAACCCCAAAAGCACTAAAAGTATAATCCTGTGGACCAAGCTTTCATATTCCTAAGATGGTCCTTATCTGGTCTGGAGGGTGCCTTGCGAGTGACTTTGGATCTGAGTAGCCATTCTTCGGATCCATTACTGCCGAGTAAATAAGCTCATAAGCTTCAGCCAGCATCCTAGCCACCTTGATGCAAGCCTCAGAACGCAACTTTGGAACTTGGACCTGCTCAAACTCAGGAAGAGAAGTCTCACTTCCTAAAATAAGCCCAAAGAAACCCCTCAAACACTCCGAAAGAGAGGCAGGAGATGTATCTTCAATTTCGGACAGGGGGATTTTATTCACCTCCTTGTTGAATGTATTCTGGAAGTGGTGCATCCTATGTGACAAGCCACATCTTTTCAGAATGGCATCTACTTCTTTTTCAACAAGAGCATGAATGTGATTTTCTATCATTGCACCAAGTTTCTGTTCATATTCTGCTGCAATCTCGTGTCCATAAAGAGGCTGTTGGATGGCACACAAACAGTTGATGAGGAATATCTTAGAAGCTGTTTCCCTATTCTGCAGAGGATCGTGATGTAAGACGGATTAGAATGCATATTTTGTTGTAGCAAGAACAGCATAATTTGTCACAGTATTGTCTGTCAAAGAAACTATCTAGAAAAAAGAGTGAGAGAGAGAGAGAGAGAGAGAGAGAGAGAGAGAGAGAAGCCCGATCTTTCATCCTGAACTCTATCTTTAGATAAAAGGATTAAGTTAATCAGCAAAAAGAGGAAGCTTATGTAGTCTTGTGTCTAGGAGAGAGGGAGAGGGGGAGACCGATGGGGTGCTATGCCAATGCAAACCCAGCTACTATTGGCAATACACCATGAGAGGCATAAATCCTCCATTTATAATGAACTAGCACGACCAAGCTTCCAGTGGCCTAATACTATAAAGCTGCCATAAAAGTTAGCCATAAGAGTCCATAGAAACGTGGGAATATATCTGCAAAGTTCCTAGGCAAGGAAAATATTTTATGTCTGACATGTAGAGATGCTGGGCAAACAGAAATTAGACAAGTGAAAACCTGAGAGGATAAAGCAGAACTACTATGTGACAACAGCGCATCAACTGAAGATTTATTTGTCTGGGCCAATTCAGAGCTTGTTCTTCTTCTTGAGACGTGCCCAGCACCCTTCACCTTGTATGCCTCTGCAGCTTGCTCACACATCTTCAATGATTTAAACCAAGTTGTTATATTTTTCAGAATTTTTGCAACCAGACACAAGTCCATCACAACACAAATTTACAAGTGGTGTCACCTGAATAATAGGGTTAAGTAAAGCAGAGAGCACTGGACCAAAATCAGGCCTTTTCCCTGACACTGGGACCATCATGCTATTATGGGTCTCAATTATTTCAAGCAGAACAGAGACTCCTTCTCTCACTGCTTGTGGCGGGGAAAGATCAACAGCAACAAGGGGAGGATAGCGCAAGAGCTTCTCCCCTCGGCCTTTCAGCATGTCAAAAAATGACTTCTGAGCAGCATCTTTGAGTAACCAAAGTGTATTACTAAGAGATGTATCTGCCCCAAGCAAATCAGATATCTACAGTTTGCAAGGTCACTATCAATAAAAATGGGGGAAATACAAAAATAAATTAACAAGCAATGTGGCCTTGAAAAAAAGAAAGTTGATGGAGCTCGACTCACAGTGTAGCTGTAAAATTCCAGGGTATTACTGAGTTTATATGCAATTATAAGACTGGGTTGGGACTGCAAAACTTGCTCAACTCTGACTTTGAAGGGCCGACAAACTCCTTCAAAGATCCTATCTAAAACAAATGTTAAATCAGACTCTGTCTTCCCCATACTATTCTCTAATTTCTTGAACAATTGACTTGCAGTTGACCCAGTATCTACCACTGCATCAGGATCAAGTAAGACAAGTACAAGTTCTCGTTCTGATGCCAATGCCTATAAGCAGGGTAAGATTTATTGTTAAGTAATAAACACTGAAGAAAACACATCCAAATTTGTAAAGAACTCAACTATGTTAGAAAACTAGAAATAAATTCATTATAAAATGCTTCAACCCAAACCTGATGTAACCATCCTAGCATGTCACTAACATATCGTAATGGATCATGTGCATGAACCTCTATTGGCCTTGGCAATCCCCCAGGTCCGCCACGTGTAAGAGCACTTATAAATCTTCTAAACAATGCATTATGCCTCATATTTGCCACCTGCAAAAATAGGGGTGCAGATATCATATAATGTAAAACAAGGAAAACCAGACATGAAACTTTAGATTGTCTATAAATTACCACAAGAAATTTAGAATGAAAACCACCTCATCGGCACAATACTTGTAAAGGACAGGCCTTTCCTTGAGGCAACGGACTGCAGTCTTCAAAAGCTCACCAACCTCGGGATTATCAGTGTCACCTAGTTTCCTACATTCAGCCTGAACCCACCTAAATGTTGGACAACAATATTTTCAGTGTAGGCACTACAGAATTACAAAATTTGACCAAAGTATTAAAATCAAACAATTATAAAAAGACAGCAAATTCCTTGCAAAAATTCTACATCTGACAAAACAGCAACTTGCAGCTGCCAGAACTGAGCATCTAGTAAGTACTCAAGAGGACAGGAACAATATACCTTGGGGTCAGAAAGCAAAACTATGGACAAATGCATCCCATTGGGATCAAAAGGCACAAATATGCATGTATGTGTCTCATGAGCAGAGTTTGCCAGTGCAAATACTACTTTGAGCAGTACAACCAATGTAAAAAAGATATTTCCTTCATAAAATTACTTAACAGGTGCACATCTGTATTCGTTTTATCTTTTCTGATCAGAAAAGAGGAAGATGATTAAATAAGACAGCAAAAATGAATCTCACCACCATAAAATGGCCCCCCATCCCATCGACCATCTCATTTATGTAGGAGGCACAATCCATTTCAACAAATGATAGAAAATGAGACCAGCCACACAACAATGTAGATGACAATCCATCAATATCATTAGCTGACATAGGTTGTGTATAAAACAAAACTATAGCAATTGGGTATGCGTGAGGACATTATTGTATGCACATCTTGTTAGATAGGAGCTTTACCTGCACAGGCGTTCATAGGCTCCTTCCTGGTACATAGCCATCATATCCATCAGCTCCAAACCAGCACGCTGTGAAACAATCCTCAAGTCAATAATCCATAAAGTTACGCTAATTTCAAAAGAAATTGGAAAAATGAAATATGAATAAAAGAGAAAACAAAAGGCAACCAAAAACCATAAGGTTCAAATAAATTATCTGATGAGAAAAATAAATAGGAAAGATATACAAAATAAAAATATTGATATAAAGTAAGGTAACACATGCCACAAATTATTAGTTACTCCAGAAAAGAAAAGTCCTGTGGATGCTATGCAACAGTATTGCAAGATATGTTATATGCAGCAGTAAGAAAGTCACATAACTGGATGTTGGTAAAACAAGGAATGAAATGATGCTATGTGTAAGAGAAAGAAATGGCGCAAGAGAACAGAAAAGAAGTGGGTATGACTTTTCTGCACGTGAGAGAGAAGAATACAGAGGTGTACAAAATACCTCAGAAGCCGAAAGAAAAAAGACACCAGAGACACATGCTGTCACCCAAAGCAACAAGAACAAGAAGCTAAATAGTAACTAGACATACTAAATAACAAACACAAAATGGAAGACAGCAAGCTGTCCCATGAACACCAGCAAGAAGGAGCGATTACACTAGGTAACCAGAGCAATTACAAAGGAGGGGAGTTGGGGATTTTCCTGCATGCTTGAGCATAGTTGAAGACTGGAATTGTGCAAGTTTTCTTCGTTTTTTACCCTTGATTGAAAGTGCATAAAAAATGAAACAACATTGAAAGCATACAACAGATCAAGGATATAGCATTGCAATATGCATAGAACTGGAAACTTTTCATTCCTCATTTTAACTACCAAATGAGAAGCAAGAGAAACATCAATTTATGTAAAAGGAGAATATTTTCCCTTTTTATCCTTACCACATAATCAATTTCAAAGATTAGATTTCATGTAATGAATCAAAGGTCACACTTCGTGAATCTTCTACCAAGAAAAGAGAGAGAGAGAGAGAGAGAGAGAGAGAGAGAGAGAGAAACCTAAAGAATTATAATCCAGGGTTTACCAGAAATATAACAAGCTGCTTAAGCATGTATTGAGTGGAGTATCAAAGCAGTAGCCCATATGTAAACTTCAGCAAGTAATAACAGTGGGCCTTTTGGAACAGTCAAAAGGTTCAGTTAGTGCATTACATATAGCATATATACAAATCTAAGGCATGGATTCTTAATTTTAGATATTCATTTTTATGTTCTTAATTAGATGTCATGCAAAGTGAACTAGCCATACACATGACAGAACAGAAATTAATTATTGGAATTAACCAATTAAAGGAAGGCTGTTGCAGTTGCTTCTTCTTTATCTTTTTAGGGGCATCTGAAGCAGATGCATGATGCAGAAGGAAAATTATCAAAAAAAAAAAACCACGATCATTTGACGTTCAACACATAATGGGAGAAAGGAACTTCCGGATAAAGACGCTACATATGGATAGCTGTAGATGTATACCTGGTGATGTGTCCTTAGTAGTATCTTGCAGTTGGCATGAATTTCTTGAACATGACAAAGTGCCTTAAAGAAATTTTCATCAAGGTCTTCATCCCTGAGAGCATTTATCTACAAATGGGACAACCACCAGAGAGTCAGAAATACTGCAAAGGAAGTTAAGAATTTGAGGATGAAAATGTAAAAATATAACCTCTTCAGCAGAAAGCTGGTAATCACGAAGAAAACATGAAACAATCTCTTTTCTTTGAGTGGTAGTTTCAAGTTCCTGTTTAAGCCTCTCAGTTGTGCTAATAATATCACCAGTGCTACAGGCATTCAAGGCCTTTGCAATGCTGAGACAGAAAAGAGCAGGAGAAACAGAAGAAAAAAGAAGCTCTTCAGTTTAGTTTCTTCTGTTCAGTGTCTGTGTGATGAAAATAGTACGCACACGCATGGATTTAGCAAATGAAATACTGTTTGTCAATGAAACCAGTTGCATAGATTAAAATAACAAAAACAATAATATGAACCCCGAAATATAAGTAGGAATGTCAATGCAATAAACTGATTGAAAACCTATATTCTGTAAAACAAATTTACAACAGTGATTCTGGCAATGCACTATGAAGGAAACTCCGACTTCATATTGGTCATGGGTTGAGAATGGAAATTGAACTCTATAAGATCTAATCTCCCGTTGTTCCTCAATAGCTCAGAGGCAGAGGGTCAGCTTTTAACTGATTGGTCATGGGAACAAATCCTACTTGGGGAGATTTGATTCATTCCAAATTCTTGAATTCAGAATGAAATGGTTCGCTTTGACCATTAAGAGTAGGTAACCCGTTCTCTCTCTCTCTCTCTCTCTCTCTCTCTCTCTCTCTCTCTCTCTCTCTCTCTATTGCATTCTATCTCATCATATAACATTCTATTATGTACTGTGATCATAGGAAAGTAGGAAAAAAAAAATTAAAGACAAAGCATAGATTACATACTTGTCACAGCAATCAGCAAGCGCATTAACCTCCTCTTCCACTCGATCCAGAGCCTATAGGCACATAAATACAAACATACATACTTAGGTGAGTAAGAAGAAGAAGAAGAAAGCATACCTGAGCAATGAATGAATGAATGGGCTGGAGCAAATGAATTCATATTACATAATATAAAACCATTTTTCTCTCTTTTTTTCTATAGAATAAAAATTTGAGTTCAACAAAGGAATTTCCGGGATAATTTATAAGATTAGACAAATAGAAGGGAAAAAAAAAAGCCCAAAGAGAAGGGAAGAAAACAATAACAGACCTGCTGGGCCGGTAGGGAGGCAAGAAGAAAATCACGATTAATGAGAAGGGAGCGGTCGTCGATGGTGGATCTGAGGTTGCGGCGTGCTTGAGGAGTGTTTTCTGAGTAGAAAGTGGAGAGGGTGGAGAGAGAGGCCACCAAATCTGGACTGTCTGTTCTACTTTCCAGCACTTTGTTTATCTTCCGGGATAACCCCGGCGCCAATCCGACTGCCATTGTTGATGCCGTCGACGTTGTTGTCCCTACGAGTCTTTAATCTCTTTTATAGTCCTAATTTGTTCCCTTTTTGTTTTTTGGTCCCCTATAAGGATAAAACAAGAACCAAACTTTTGTAAGAATACATAAAATGACATTATATCTCTGTTCATTCAAGGAAATGAAAGAGAAATAAGATTTTGATTTCGTATGAAACAAAACATTCTGATTCTCTTTCTAAAATGCAAATTGAATACTCTTGTGTTGTTCATACTTTTTTTTTTTTTTTCCCACTCTTTGTGTAGCATTTGAAATATTCCCTTGATCCTTATAATTTTAATTTTAAAATCTGATTTAATTCATTGTACTTTTATAACTGAAAGAGAAACATCTATAATTCCAAGTTAAGGTTAAGATACCGGAAGACGCTAAAATAACTTTTGACAAAGAGCCAGCAAATTTGACTCCCACAAAAGATTCTGGTTTAACCCTTTTTCTTTCTGTTGGGTTTTCGATTAATAAAAAAACAGATAAATAAGCCAACAACCAAACAAGCCAAATAACATTAAACGCTACAATAAAATCTATCTTTTTCTCCTCACTCGCTTGCAACAAATACAAGGAGAACATATGCTTTTTATGACGGAATCTACGTAAAACATTTTTATACTTTTACAAACATGAATATTATATATTTTAATGGACTACATTTTAATATTAAAGTAATTATTCGTGACAAACCCTGTAAGTGGGGGAGAAGGCAGAAACGCCCAGTCCGCGAGGGTGTGGTGAATTCGGTGGAGAAGAAGGGCCCTCGAAGCAACAAATACGCTCGTGTAGTTTGTGTTTGAATACATGTATGACGATGTTATGTTTGTTAACTGACATATTAAAATTATTATATTAAGGCACAAATATGAAAAATTCGTATACCGCATGCGCGCAGGTAAAACGTTAGAATAGAAACATTGAGCATTCTTACCATGACTCAACCCCCCCATCCCGAAAAAGGGGAAAAAAGAAAAAAAAAATGTTAGCCCTTTGCGGTTGTAACACCAAACAAATGCATGTCTTTTATGCCATTGTCCATTTTAAGTACAAGAAGGATCATGGCCTAGTGACTAGGTGACCATATTCGAGAAATATTCTTCTTAAAAGCCGGTTGCTACAAAAGTTGACAAGGTCTCCAGAGACTCGGAACAAAAATTGAAAAACATCAATAGCGTCGACTGAGAGCATCTTGGCTTAATTATCCAGAAAGGAGTACAAAAGTAGAGCAGCATATGGGAAAATTTCAATTTCTTGGAGATGCAGAGCAGAATAATTACTTGTTACTTGTCAATCTAAACATACAAGATATCCAGAGTACAAACGAAGGGCGTAAACAAAATTTTACATGACACTTTCTGCGTTACACTCCTCGCCGCCATAAGGACAGATGACTCTGGTTTGGTCACTGAGCTCATCGTGGTCAGATCAATGAATGTTGTACTAAAAACTATTGTTCCTTCCCAATCAAACTCCAAGACACTGGTTTATCACGGAGTGAATGAATCACCTATTGAGTTACCTTATGTACAAAGTTGCGTGCCCGAGTTAAAGGCACATCAATTGGTAGACTCGTTCTATGGAGCATTAAGCATCAAAGAACTCCACATAAAATCAAAACGTGCTTAGAGATCAACCATTCAAACTGATGGCATTCCTGCCCCAGAAGTGTGCTGTCCAGTAACAATCCGGTTCCTGCTCCGACCCCTCCGTGCACTAGCAATACTAGAAATCAAGGAACTACTAGCATTAACCAGGGCAACAGGTCCCATTAGTTTCAAGCCAAGGCTTTTGATCAGGTATGACAACTTATCATCATCTCCTCCAGTAATTAGTTGAAGTGCATGTGCCTGTTCACGAGATAAAACCATGTAAAGATGAAGTGGTAGGTTGAGTGATTGTTGGAGTGTATTGTCCAGTTTGTTCTTCAGCTCATCACCACAATTCTCAAAAGCAACCCTCATAATCCCCATTGCACTCAGATCTTCTGTCAAAGGATTAGATATAAACATGAATTTTCCAAATGCTAAATCGGGCCTCTTGAATAGATCCATCAAAGTCTCATTGTTTGATCCTACATTCCTAAACAAAGGCTTCCTCAAACTACAAGTCCGACCTCTATTAGCTTGTAAAATGTGTGAAGCTTCTCTTAAGCCGCTTAAGAAAGCGCCATGCATGGTGGCTGGATACTGTCTTGTGGCCTCTCCTGCAAAATATAGACTCCCCTCCACACTTTCTGCAAGTAAATCATAGTCACTACCAGATGACTGCACCCTCACATGAGAATATGAACCATTACTATAAGGATCACTGCCCCATCTTGTGCATATCGTTTGTATTGGATCAGGGACAGAAATGCCTTTCGGATTATATATACCTGTCAGAGGATCTTAACTTATAAACAAGACATATGCTCAATTAAGCAAATTTTATCAACAAATTCATTCCAATTTGATTTAAAAAATGAATTGGACCAGGCAAAGAAAAAACCATTTGGTCCATTAATATTGTCACTGTTTACCTCTTAAGATACTTAGAACACGATGAAGTAAAGCAGAAGGATCTGTGTGTTCAAACATCACAGCAGCTTCTCCAGCCACCAGTGCAATAAGTACAGGACCTCCTGAAACAGTGTGGTTACCATAGAACAAAAAGAACTCTCCACGCTTATTGCTATGCTCATTGAGACAACCAAACGTATCCAAGTCATCCCTCCAAAAAGCACAAGGGAAAACCATGGCAACTTTATTGAGCAGCCCAAAACCCAGTCTCTGAATGGCTGCAAGCTTCCTTTGAGGTAGCTCGGGTTCAAACCTGATTGTCTTTTTCTTCAAGACCCCAAGAGGCACTGTGCATAGGACCATATCTGCTTCAAAAACTTGTTCACCAGCACTAACCATAACCCCTTGGTGTCCATGTCTGATGGTAGTCACTGTTTTGCCATAGAATATGGGAACTCCTTCACACAATGCCTTAATCAATCTCCAATTCCCACCAGCAAGAAAGCAGTGGTCACCTCCCATTTCATAAGTATCATCCTGATCCCAATATGCAGCTGAAAGATCTGAAAGACATCCTGCATTCGCATATTCCAAGTTAGCGAAATGCCAATCAAGCAACTGCCTCTCTTCAGCAGTTCTAACTACAACATACAATTCTCTGAGTCTCTCCAAAACTGAACCCAGAGAAATATCAGCAGTAAATCCACCCAATAATTTCCTTAGCTCCATGACTTTGTCCAGCAACTTATTAAAAATGAATTCAGTATGAGAATCAATTTCCTTATCAACAGGTCTACCATCTGGTTTGTACAAAGGGCAATTATCTCGAACTTTGTGAAGTGGAATGGTGAGTTGCCTAGCCAAAACTCCAAGAGGATTGGCATGGATACCTGTAATAACACTGCCACCAAGATCTACAGCAGCAAATTGGTCCTTCCCACCGATCCTTTGAGTATAAACTCTCCCTCCAGCACGATTTCTTCCTTCTAGAACAATAACCTTGAAACCAAATGACATTAGTTGCCTTGCTGCAGCTAACCCAGCAAGTCCAGCACCAACAATTATCACAGACCCTTGATTGGTGAATTCTGGCATATGAGATGTAACAGATGACAAAACTCCAAAATTAATGTACCCATTATATAAGAGGAAGTCATAAGCAGAAGATAACAGATGCTCATACTCACTGCTCACAGTTTCTCGAATATTTTCTTTTGAAAGCCACGCCTGCACATTACTCCTCCATCTTGCAAGTATATGGTTCCTCACAACAATATAATCATTCTGCTCTTTGCCACCTAATTCTCTCACCACTCCAGCTTTAATCTCCTCCTCAAGCAAAGCATCAATTGGGAACCCCAGAGATATCGCTATCATTGCCTCAGTTTCAGTTTCTTTTTCTAAATCCTCATTGGTTTGATTTCTTTTCTTCGAAACACTACCCAGTTGCTTCTCTATCAAATCATCCATCAAATTTTCATCATAATTCTGCACATTTGCTCTCTTCCTCAACAACCTCTTACTAACTGAGCCTTTCCTTTCCGGGGTTTCCATTATCCTAATATGCACACAAACTAAAAATATCAACTCAACCTCATTCTCAAAGAACCAAATATACCATCAATAGGCATGACAACCTATTTGCACTTCCATAACCACATCAACACCAACTCAAAAGTAAAACGTGACAAATTGATACTTCCCACGCAGCAACTCGACCAAAAATCCATCAAGAGTTCAAACAGACACAATGACCCTTTTAAAATAACCGAATCGTCTCAAAACCATTTAATGGCTACGTACTTCTCAACAAAAACCAACACACCCAAGACCGCGCAAAATTCAAGAATTCTAATCCAAACCCATTTATTCTTTCAACTTAAAACTATCAAGAAAACACCAATTTGACAATGAAAACTTCAATATACAGTTACAGCCATACCATAGCCAGGCACATTTGTAGAAATGAAACTGCAAAACTGAGCCCTTGACACTAGAATCGGTGGCAATGAGAAGAATCAAGAATTGGAAACAGGCGCGGGACTGACCTGCTGGGACCTAGTCCAATTGCAGTTTGGGAATGTTATTTATTGGGATGAAAGAGAGCAAAGTGTGATTTTCATTTTCTAGGGTTCGTCCGGCGCTATCTCGGGCAGCTAGTCAACTCAAGGAAATTGGAAATTTGATTGGAGGGAATCTGAAAAGGAGCAATGGCTGTCTCTTTTCCACGCACTTCAAAAGTAACTTGAAATTTCCTGATTTATCGAATATTACAATAATTATAATTATAATTATTTAAACGTATATGTATTTATATGTAAATCTACAAGTATAGATAGATTGTGGGACGTCACTGCAATTGGGTAGAAATGATATATTGCATTTTGGTCCGTTTAATTATTTATAATAACACATTTTGATTAACATTAATTTTTATGTAAGGTCACCTAATTAAATAGATATTTTGTTATTAAACCTTTTAAATTATAATGCGTATTTTATAATTTTAAAAAATATAATACATAAAAATATAATTATCTCAAAAGTTTAAACTGTCTGGTGTAATTATTTCAAAATTAGCCATAAGAATATATAATTGCAGAGGATATGGATCTTGAGCTCATATGTCCACTGCCCCACGCACGCCTCCTGCCATGAGTTTGCTTTTCCTTTCCTTTCCTTTCCTTTCCCATGTAGCCCCCCACGGTGCCCTCAACCTTACCTACCTACGACACCCAATCCTGTAATATTCCAAACCAGCAATGAATTTCCACAGAATATAAACCATTTGCCTTTCGGCTGGAAAATTATGACTCCCGTGACTACTGGTGGTCACAAGAATATCTCATGATAGTTGAATCTAGTTAATGAAGAAGAATGTAAGTTTATAATGTATATAGTGTAAAAAACATATAATAATTATAGTAAATATAAATATAATATAATATATAAATAAATTTAAAATAATTATAATATCATTAATATTAATATTAATTAGAAACAAGCAAATAAATTTAACGAATTTAATTTATAAGATGAGTAATTAAAATGTGTAAAAAGATTATTAAAATGCAATATAGTAATAAACTTATTGAGTATGTAAATTTGAACCCAAAAAAAAAAAATTAAATTTAAAGAGAACAATACATCTTCTCTCCAAAATCATGTTATTAAAAATTTTTGAATTCGTTGTCAACCTTTTAATAAGGAGGAGGTCCAATTACAATTTTATTATAACATATTTACATAAATATGTTTTTTTTTAACTCTTAATATTTCAATTTTAGACTCTTAGAATACTCACAAAAAAAAAATGTTTTTTATTTTAACCTTTTCCTCATTCTTAACAATTTTTCTTAAACACTCTTGTAAAACAACTTAATCTAAACGTTTCAGTGTGTTTTGTCAGTTTTACATAAACCAAGTGAGACTTTTTACACTTTCAAAATGCTCCGTTGGTTCTTCTAACATATTTTTATTTTAACAAATCTATCTGCTGGTTCAACCAAAATCATCTCATTAAAAGACCTTTATCGTGTGAACTTATATAAAAAAAAAAAAAAACTATTTTGTACCAAAAAATGATTTTAACAATGGGATTTTGAATTTTTTTTTTTTTGATCTTCTTGAGAGGGTGTATCAAACTGCAGACTACCAAAAAAAAAAAGAATTATTAATACTAAAAATTAATAAAAATAAATTTTGATAGTACAAACTTGATTAAATTTTAATTACAAAAATTCAATTCTTAAAAAATTTATTTTATCATACCAACTTCAAAAAATAGACAGTTGTGTATAGCGTAAAAAAAATAATTTTATGTGGATGAAATTAATCAGTTGCATAATCACTTACTGATATTGACTTATCAAAGTTAAGTAATGCATGATTGAAGAACCACCATTCATCTACTGCATTTCAATGAAACCAACCTTAGATATGTTTTGCCATGAAGGCCCAACCCAATTAAACGAAAAGAGTTGATTGAATGTCTTACAAAAAATAAAATTCGGCATTGCTTTCCGCATATCTGTGACCTTTGTGTTACTGGTAAATTTTAACTGCTTTGTCTCGTGTGGAACCCATATTGGTTTTTAATTAGGGTGTGGAGCTTAGGTTGGCTGGGCACATGGTGCAATTAAGATGTTTCCGGATCTGGTGGTCACACGAGGGCAGAGCCCATGAAGAATTTAACAAATTAATTGCTGAGCTGCACGTTGCTCGGATCAGTAATTCCATTGGTCCTGGATGAGAAATAATATTCTAATGATTTTATTCGGTGAAATCATTCAATCGAAAGAATAAACAAAATTCTAGCACTGGAGACAGAAATACACAACTAATTTGATGCCCAACGTCAAGTGAATGCAAGACCTTTTATAGCTAGCGCGAGCTAACACCTTTTCTTTTCTCGGTTGGGTTGGTGGATTGACCCAATTTTTCAATGGCACATCTTTTCGTCCTGCATGCTTTGGAGGACAGTTCCACTTTTGAAATTCCTCCCACCATGCCACTGTCCCCGCAATTGTGGCCCAACGTACTTAAATGTCCAACCGAGCTCATTTCCCCCTTTTTACCCCCACAAAACAGTGCCCCCATTTCCCTGTCAAGAGATCCACGACCGTGACTCGACAACAACTCCCCGTCCGCGCTCTCACTTCACACTCGCAAGTGCCCACCAGAATCCCATTCCGACGAGTGGACAGTTGCTCCTGTTTTGTCGAGCAGGTTAGGCCAAATGAATTGGAAATCCAGTAAGAAAAATTCCTATTGCCGTCCTGAGCGTCTATGTAAACATTTGACTTATTTCTCATGAGTTTGAGGCAATGAGAATGGAGTAATAATAGCCAATATGTAAACAAAAAGGGAACCGACGATAGATACACAAGATAATAATTATATTTAGCAAAGCATCTTTCTTTTTCATTTTTTTTTTTTTTTACATCTGGATCGACTTCGTCTCCCCAGTAATTGAAAAAAACAAAAAAAAAAAAAAGGAAAGAAAAAGATCACCATATAATTATATGTATATGTTCATCTAATTTTTTGTTTTTTGTTTTTTTTACCTATTCCTCTTAATCCCCCTATCATTTTTCTTTTCCTAATATATATATATAATTTGAGTAAATTACTACGATTGCATCGCGAAATCAGCATCTCCAATCCAATCGAACCTCGCCGGGGGAGGCTATGTGCTGACTAGGCTTCCGAAACGATACAATGTGGCTGCTCATCATGAAGGCAGCGACGCGCTCAGAGACCATGATGTCCTCCATCTTCAACTCCTGCAATCGCTGGACATACTCTGGTACGTGCACTATGTCCCACAAGACCCCAACGCCGCTGGGCTTCAAAACCCTCACTATCTCACCCAAAACTCTCATTCTCTCCGCCGCAGCCTCCACCGTCCGGTGGCCGTACTCTTTTCCTACCGTGTGCACAAACACAGCTGATACCACCACATCAAAATAGTTATCCCCAAATGGCAAGCTCCTCACATCACCCTCCTTGCACGTGACATACTCTCCTACACCTGTTCACATTTTAAAAAAAAAAAATAATAATAAATCCACCGTACAAAACAGGCAGTCGTTGCTAATGGAAGATTAGTTTACAAAAGTAATTAGCGATTTTCCACCAAAACAAACAATACATTAAAACCAGCAAAACATTGGCCTTTTCGAAAATCAAAAATCAGAAAGTTCTTTTTTTTTTTTTTAACAATCTCATGATCACCAGATTAGATTTACAGAAAAAGAAGACAAAAAACGAGAAGAGAGAAAAAAGCAAAGGAGGCAGGCACCTTCCATGTTGGCGGTCCGGAGGGTGGATAAGGTGGTCCGCTTAGACCGGTCTAAACCGACGACCCGGCCGGAGCTGCCAGTCTTCTTCAACTGGGTCGCCACCGCATTCAGCAAAATCCCACGGCCGCACCCAATATCAAGAGCCAGCTTCACCGTCGACCAGTCGCCCACGTAGCTCACCATTCTCTGGGCCATTTCGTAATGCAACGCCAGTGAACTGTAAAAGAAGTTCCCAGCAGCAAAGAGAAGGCAAACGGCTGATAAAGCCATGACACATCCGGTAAACCCAGCGGCGAAGCGGGCGGCCCCGGCAGCGAAAAGGAAGAAATTCTCCAAGAAGACGCAAATGGGACCGAAGTACAAGAGGAGAATGAAGGAGAGGATTGAGAAGAAGCCGGCGTGGAAGAGGAGGAAGAGAATGGTCTGCCACTGGTCCATGCCGTAGATGGAGTAGATCTGCGTCCAGTCTCTGTTCGTGGAGGTTGGTTTGCCCATTCTTGGACGACTGCAATAGTGGAGGTGAGGCCTGACGCTTAGTGACATTATTGGTGGGTTGCTGTCGCTTGCCCTCTCTCCCCCTGAAGAGAATCGAATCATCAGAAGAAGACAATAAATTAAACCAAAAAAAAAAGAGAAAAATCTTGAATCAGTGCAAATTACTGAATAAAAAAAAGAAAGGCAACTCAGAAAGAAATGAAGAAGGACCGAGAAATGCAGAAGGCTCTTAAGTACCAATAGAAATCCGGCAGAGATCCAAGGAGAGAAGAGAATCGACACCGAAAGCTGCAGCTAAGTAACAGTAATGCCGGAATGCCCTCAGCTTTCTTTTCCAAAATCGTCAAAAGGGCCTAGTAATGATAAAGGGCTAGTAGGGCAGATAGGGGGAGAGAGAGAGAGAGAGAGAGAGAGAGAATCAAATCAAGCTGTCATGACTCTCTCTACAAACGTAATCTCACGCGTCTTTGGGGGGTGGGGGAGGGCTGTCGTTTTCTGATTTGCAGAATGGCGCCACTTAAATTAGGTTTGCCTGCGGTTTGCTGTGCGTAATGATGCCTTTATTCCCTTATTTCTTCACTGGTTTTAAGTAGGGCGGGTGGCGGGTGGCGGGTGGCGGGTGGCGGGTGGCGGGTGGCGGGTGACGGTGGGGGGTGGGGCGGCTGTGAAATCTATACCCCGGGAGACGGCGGAACTTAAATTGGGTGGCGTGCGAGTGTGCGGCGCTGATTCGTTGTAATGTGTAAAATGATGCGTAAAAGAGCGGCCAAATCGGGAATAAAATTGAGGGGGGATTTTTGTAACTGATTACAATGGAGATAGAATGGTCAAACTTCCAAAAGCTTCCAGTCAACGGACATTTCAAACACAATGACTGTTGATTGGATTTGTTTTTTCCTTTTCTCAACGTAAAAGTCATTGTCGTAAATAAATTTAATTTAAGTTTGAGAGCCATTTGTTGAGATTTGATTTAATATTTTTTATATAAAAAAATATTTACCATTCAAAGAATGATAGTTATCAACGAATCTCTTCCAATCTAATTATAATAATTACTAAATCTAATTATATATTTTTTTTCATTTTCCAACGCACGAGGAACTCAAATCCGAAATTCACTGTTAGGTTAGAAAAGATAAGACAATATTTTGTTTTTGTCTAAACACAGGATAAGGTAAGAACGAAGACTAATATGGTGGGAAATACGAAACTATTTCTTTCCGACACTCAAATTTAAGGGAAAGACGACGATAAGGTGACAATTCACAACATCAACATGCATGACTTTTGCACATGAAGATTACATCTTCCTTTCGTTTCTCTGACTGGACTGAACTGAACTGTACTATGTTAATAAACACTTATTTCTCTTACGGATAAGAGTAAATGTAATTTTTTTTTTTTGGAAAATATTTTTAAATTATTTTTTTATATTTATGGGAATTTTATACTTTTATTAAAATTAATTCTTAACCATTTAAAAATTGAATCAAACCAAAATTTTTAGCTAACCGAATATTATTTAACTAAAAACCTATTTCGGTTCTCAGGTCCAGTGCAGTTAAATAAAAAAAACTTAAGTTCTAATTCAGTTTTCAGATACGGGTTCAGATAACTGAATCGCCAGCACCCAAAATCTTTTTATCTTTGCACCTCCCGAATATTTTTCCTCATCTGCATGTGCAGTTGAGTCCTAGCAGCAAATATAAAACCTGGAGACATAGTTGTCTTTACTAATAATTGTTACGACCATGTCATTGATTCATGTTAATTGAAAGTTTTCAATTTTCGGTCTGACTAGCTAATCTTGTCCTGTTCTCCAATGGATGCCTAGAATTCGTCCATTTGTATCAAGTAAAAAAAAAAAAGAAAAAGGACATTTGACCTAAGAGAGAAGAAAAAAGGATTAATATAAAAATAAATCATCAATTTTGTATCTTTTAACAAATTTGGCTCATCCTTCCAAAGTAATACTTTCTTTCTTCTCTGTAGAAATGTTTTGGTAACAAAATTTAACCTAATGTTAGAGCTGACATGTTAAGAACGCTAAAGCAGTAGCTGAGGAAAGGGAGTCTGAGCCTCCCCAACACACAAAAAGTCCAGAGCCCCCCCACTCATGAAATTAAACTTTAAACTTGAATATTTGTCACTAAAAATTGACTAGCAAGCACATACATCATCACTGATGAGAGGCGGGTGCGCCTGGGCGCAAAGTTGAAATAATGAATACTTGGCATGCTTAGACCCACCCCCACCACATCCCACTTTGCGCGTCCTGGTTTTCCAACAGTCTCGCTCGCTCCTCTTCTTGCGGCCTCGCTACCATTACTTCAAAAAAAAAAATTTTTTTTTTTTTTTTTTTTGGGTCTGATTATAGCCTTTCTCCTTGTTATCTCTCCTTAATATTACCAGTCTTTCATTTTCAGATTTTCTGTTTTTCTGGGTACTTGTGGACATAGAGTACGTCGTGCTAGCAAAAAATAGAAAAACATTAGAAAAACCCAGCTAGTTCTTCCTTTTTCTTTTATTTTTTTAATAGCTTTAGTGAGTAAGGACTTATGAAGATTACAAATTAAATATGAAAATTAAAGAAAATGTTGTGTGAAGACGATGAAGGAGTCTTGATTGGAAACTAATACCAACTACAGATTCAGGCCGCCCCAGAGGCTAAGTATAAAAAATATTCATCTTTCTTTCAATTTGGATGTAGATTGAAAGAATCTGTCAAATTGAGCTTTTCCCTTGTATATATAAAAAAAAAAAAAAGAGGGATATATTTGATAGTATTAAAAAATGAGAACATCGTTTCTAGGTTTCAAAACATATAAACTCGTCGAAAACAATTCTAATATTTGTTATGTTAAATAGTTAATATCATTTTTTAATTTTTTATATTTGTGTATATAAATTTGTCTTAAAAATTTTCTAAATCCGGCTATCTCTATGGCTATGGATGTGGAGTTTTATCGTAATTAATGCGAAGTATATAAAAAAATATAATATTACAATATGTAGGTTTGTTTTGAAAAAAGATACCAAAAATTTTCTGATAACATTGGAATATGATAAAATAAACTCTTTATATTTATATCACAATTTCTTCATTATTTGATTAAAATATCTATAAAATAATTATATTTTTAAAATAAAAAATAAAAAATTAACTTCTATCCATATTTATTATTATTATTATGTAAAATTAGATATAAATATAAATTTTAGAATATTTTTTCCCTGATTGATGATCATTATTATTATTATTATTATTATTATTGATCGATTGATTGATGACACCGCCGCTTGGAAATCATTCTCGATAATTAAAAGAACTTCGCACTTGTCGTGCCTCTGCCGCCACAAATCAATTGTTTCTCTTGCGGCAGGAGACTCTTTGCGTCTTGGATGCCTTTTGTTCTTTTTATATATATATATTATTTATTTATTTATTTATATTGCAACCTTGTGCACGAATTCAGGTACGGGACGGGGACAAGAATGTTCCCCCCCCCAAACAGGGGAATCAGGTCCATATTTTTGGGGTGGGGTGGGGGGCACGAATCGGGATAGCCTTCCGCACTCCTGTCCCTTCCCGTTATCATTCCCATACCTCTTATTGGACCAAATAAATAAAAAGACAAGAAAAAAAAAAGGGTAATGCGTATACAAGCATGTGCTTTCGGCTTTCTATCGTTCTTTGTCGTTTTTGCACAAAGCAAGCTCCCACCGACACTCGAACTTTGGCAATTCTGTTTGTAATGTCACGACGCTATCTATCCAATGGTTTTTTTTTTTTTTTTTAATAATCTTGGCGTTTGGCGTGTAGAAGAAGGCAAGAATCGGTCACCAGTTGTCTCCCCTCCCAGTGGGTCAAATTATTAATAGGAAAATCCGTGATTTCTGAAGTCAAATATCATGTCTGAATAAAGCCGCATAATAATAAATATAGCTAATCTCAATTATTTTTGTCACTGAAGAAAAAAAAAACATCAAATTAATTGGTAATCAAAGAGCAAGTAGTTTGGAACTTCTTTTAAATTCGACTCAGTGGTTTAGGTTAGGAAAAATAAAATATTTACTCTTATTTTGTTTGTAATTCATATGATGTATGCAACCTTTTTGACGGGGAAAAAATAAAAACGATTGCTTACAAAATAATGTTTATGATACTGTTTAATTATATAAATAAAAAAAAGATATCACATTTGTAGAAAATGGGAAAAGAAAATAATAATAATAATAATAATAACAGAAATAGTTGAGCAAAAGATGGTCTAATCCAGTAGACCTTACCCCCAGTTACAGCCCTCGAGAAAAGAGACTGTGCAACCAAAAGCGAACAGATGCATGCTGTATGCTGCAGTAAAAATTAAATTAAATAAATTTTATTTGAATGATTAAATAAAATTAAATATTTATTATTATTATATAAAGGCATAATATCTTAATTTATTTTGTAATTCTCCATTAATTGTGCATAATTTTTAAAATTAATAAAATTTGTGTGTTGCCATTATTAATAATATCAAAATGATCGAGCATTACAATGAATTCTTGATCCATAAGTTGAAGGATAGCACACATTTGATTTGGGAAGAGATGATGAACAAATAACCTTGTCGGAGCTCCTGTAGCCCACCATAGTACAATCGCTTAACCGTTGCTCACCGTCGCCAAAGCGTTGTCGCTGGCCACTGCGCATCACTATCATGCATCGCCATCAATTTGCTGTCTTCCTCGCCGTAAGCCGCTTTCTAGACCGCCAACCACTGATCTCTCCATTGTTGGCCACCTTGCGCCCTGTGGAAGCCTGGAAACACCATAGATCTACAAAGATCTGAAAGTTTCGTCCAGCGCTCGATCCACTCACTGACGTGTCATAATCCTGTTAGAGAAAGGGCAGAAATGCCGCCAGTTTCTTTCTCCGTTTATGTAAAAGTTGGCCGAGCTCCTCCGCCGTTTGCCTTCTATAATCAGGAAGCCACCCGACCGAGCTGCGAGTTCCACCAATTTTGGGACCCAACTTCCCACCGCCAGTTGTTATTGCTCAGGCATCAGATCGTGAATAAAGGGAGACGATTGTGTGAGTGAGACAGAGAGAGAAAAGAAAAACAAAGAAAAGAAAAGAAGAGGGGAGTAAAAAAGAAAATTTCAAGACACAAGCAGAAAGAAAATAAAAAATGAAAATGGGTGAGAATGAAAAAAATTCAAAGGGCAATGCAAAGAGAGAATTCTTGAAAAATCAAAGAGATTGATAAGTGCGTAGAAAAAAGAGATAATAAAATTTATTAATTTAATAATTATGAGTATTAGGAAGAATTAAAAAATACAAAGATAAAAAATAAATAAATAAAGTTCGATATTAGAAAATCAATAAAAAAGAGAAATTTGAACTTGTAAAAAACTTTCGTAATTGAATTGATATATGAAATTATAAACAATTATTTAGTTTTGACATAAAGAATTATTTATTAAAGTGAAAGTTAGACAAGTTTTAAATATAAAGTTTAGATATAAAGAAATGTTAAATGAATGAGAGTTATAATAATTTAGATATAAGAATATGTTAAGTTAAGAGCAAAAGAAACCAAAGGTAAAAAAATTTGTGAAGTAAAAAAGTTAAAGAAAGTTTAAAATTATGAACTTATTGTGTTGAGAATTATAATTAGTTAATTTATTTTTTTATTTTGATAAAAATTAAAATATAGAATATTTGTATAATAATATTTAAGAAATTATTCTATGAATTATTAAGTGTCATGAAAAATAAAGTTTCATATTTTAATATTTAAGGTCTTATGCAAAAGTTCTTTTAGAACTCAAACGCTAAATAAAATTTGATAAAAAAAAGTTAAGAAAAAATTATCAAAGTAACTCATCACAATATTATTGATTATAATAAAAAAGTTTGTTACATTTACATATTGTGAATTTATAAAGAGATGACTTAAAGTTTTGAATAAGTAAATATTATGAATGAAAATATTAAGTTCATTGAAAAAAAAAAATAGTACATGAAAACCAACAAATTTTTTAGAAGATTATAAATTTATTGACATGAAGTGGGTCTTTGAGATTAAAAAAAAAATAAATGTTGAAATAGAGAGATATAAAATAAGATTAGTTACAAAACAATTTGAATGACTTGATTATAATATTACTAAATATCCCCTCTTATTGCTCAAATGAAAATTATCATATTTATAATTACTTTGTTGTACATAATCGTTGGAACATCTATCAAATTACAATAAAGTCAGCTTTTAATCATCAAATTTGGTAAATAAAATAAGTGAATATAAGGCATATAAGTAGAAGAAAGTATTATGTGGCCCAAAATAAGCTTCCATAACATAGAATAAGTGTAATGATTTTTGTTTTTACTATAAAACTAAGTTCTAAAAATTTCATTCTTAGCATTATATATATATATATATATATATATATATATATATATATATATTAATAATTATAGTGATATATTTATGATGTATTTATATAATAATAATCATATTTCTATAAGTAACAATTTTATAATGATTAAAGATTTTTAAAAATTTATAATGAATGAATTTGAGATGATAAATCTTGATTTAATGTCATACATTTTTTTGCATTAAAGTGATTCAAAGAAATATGATAATGCTTATATGTCAAAAAAAAAAAGGTATGTTACAGAGCTGTTAAGAAAGTTTTGATACATAATTGCAATATTGTGAGAAATTTTATAGAAGTTAATTTTAAATTATATGAGGAAATTGTAGGAGTAGCATGGCGTTGTTAATATCCAGCAAATGCATTTTCCATGGTCAAGTGACTCCCTTTATCTTAACTGAATAAAAAAAGAAAAAACTTGACTCTTCATGTTGAAAATTTACTTAATAAAATAACATAAGTTATGATATAATAAATTATAAAGCAATACAATATTGAAGAAAACAATAATATTATATATATATATATATTAGTAGAACCTTTTGCTGAAGCTCTCTGAACACGACAACCTGCTTTCATCTTGTCTTCTTATTAAGTTCATTTTTCCTTCGGTATGGGTCAATGTTGTTGAGACTGTTCTGGTACGAAAAAGACGAAAGCACTACTCAGGACCCTGAAAAGGACTCGGACCCCACGCAGCACCACTTCGTTAGGTCATTCGAAATAAAATAATATTTTTTTAAAAAATTAATTTTTATTAACAAAAATTACATGATAGCGCTAGAGACTAATTAAACATACATAAATTAAACAAAAAAAATATAAAGATAAGTGGAAAATGCCAAAAAGATTATGTTTTATATTTTTCACCAGTCTTTGTGAATATTTAAAATTTTTAAAAACATATTTTAATCTAAATGATATGACCCAGACAGGCCGTACGTGGAACCCGCCCCTGAATCCTTAGTCCCAACATTGGGTCTCAAAACAAAGTAATTTTATCGACAAATGTGAAACATCTAATTATTATTATTATTAGGAATTAATTAACCCTAAAACATAATCCTCAAAGGTTAATTCACGAAGTACAATCAAACATATAATACTTCTCGCGCTTCATTATCACTGACTTAATTACAAAGGGAATGGTTAATATATGGATAAACCATGAAGGTAACATACAAACTAAGCTTCAATATAGACATGTGCTTAAGCTAACATGGAATTAAATCAATAAACCATTGAATAATTACTACCGGAAGCTTCACGAGGTCCACTGCCACATTTGCGAGTCCAGTGAAGCATCGGCAACAGGGGCAAATGCAACCCAGCAAAGACCTGCCATTCAAAATTTCGACGTAAAGTAAACAAGGCAAACATGAAATCTTCTTTACTTATAACATTCAAAATGAAATTATTAACCATATGCATCATGGAAATATTTAACTTTGGAAAAGTAAACAAGACGTGCAAAAAAGAAAAAATATAATAATAATAATAACTTTGTTGTCCCCTCAATCACGTTCACTCTGCACTTATTAATTTGGTTGTACAGGCGTGAAAGGAATCAGAAATTGTGATCGAATATACGTAGACTTACAAGGAAATTTGATCAAAAAATCCAAAGTACAGGTTTAAGAATTTTTTTTTCCTTTTTAGGGTTATCAAAGGCGGTGTTTATGAATTCAGAAAATGATTTATGAGAAACGTTTCCAGGAAAAGCGTGTTGTTAGACGATCCGTAATCCTGTATGCAAGCCTGCGTGTTAAATTGCTTTAAGAATATGCATTCAATCAAATATGTTAAAGGAATGAAGCTTACCCAATAACCCAAACAACAGCACCAACGAGAGACAAAGCCGAAGCAAGAACAGCAAAGGGAAGCCCCAGCAAGAACCCTAAAGGCCTGCAAGACCCCATTGTATCTTTTTACTTGAGTTTTTCTCACATTCTTCTGCCACTACATTTGAAGACCTCACGTTCTGTTCTGTTGGTACAAAGTCCTCTCTTCGGCCAAAGTAGTCCGATAGTATTTTTAGGCAAAGTTAGCTACAACTGTTTTTAAATACAAACTGTAACTGTTTATTTTTTTTTTTGTTCTTTGCAAATCATAGCTACTTTAAGAAGGAAAAGGATCTATAACCAAATTTTTTGGGTGGATTCGAGCAGACTTAAAAGTCATAGAAGATCTCAATAATTCTATGCATAGTAGTAAGGAATGTGTGGTTCCGAAGACCAATGATATATTTCAGGCACAGGATTGAATTCTAGCCACCAGAACGAGAGAATTCAGTTATATAGGCTTAAAAACTCATGTTAAAAATTGTTAGCTTTTACTGAGACTTTCGATCTTAGCTTTTAATTTAGCATGTCTCTTTTCGTTTTCCTTTTTTTTTTCTTTAGTTATTTTTTTTTTAAAGACACCCTTTCTTTCACTTGTGTAGCTTAAATCTGTTTCATAAGCTAAAAATTGACTGGATAATTCTCAACTCTGTGAAGGGCAAACTCTTAAAACCTAGGAGAATAAATCAAATAAATACATTACCTTTGTAAAACCCGACAAGCAAAATGATGTTTATCCTCTTAGATTTAGGGAAGCTGATAAAACCCTTTTTCCTTGGTTTATCTTTTCGAGGAAAGTGAGATGGCCTATGGTGTCAACCATGGATTACCAGTGCCAAAGCAAAAACGCTAATAAATCGGCCGGCTTTGACGATGGCATTAGCCACAGAGCAGAAGGGTCTGTAACTTGCGGCCCATACGGCAGAGAAGAAACAAGAAAACCAGAAACAGTATGTTGCATTTTCCTTCTTGAGCAACGTCCCACACTTTCACAGCCAGCCATCTGACCAGCGCCAACTAATAACAAAACCTATTAATGGGTCATAGCTAAGGAAAGGGGCGAAATTGCGTTTTTGTTTTAGCCATATCTATAAACTGAGCCCAAACTAATATACTACCCAAAATATATAATTTACCAACACAAGCACATTACCACCACTACCATTAGATTTTTTAATCCCTTTGTGTCCCCTCTAAAAAATTGGATGCCTACCATCCCAGTCATTCATCCACAACATTCACCAGCTCATATTCCACAAGTGAGAGATTGTTATCCTCCTTCACCACAAACTTTGCAGGCTCAGTGACTTCAACACGGCCCCATTTGTCAACTGCTAGCCTCATAGATCCCTTAAACATGTCAATCTTTGCATTCCGGAGAATAACAGTCGTACCAGGCAACATCAGATCAACTGAGGAAATACTATTTTAAGTCAAAACAACAATCAGCAGGGAGAAAGCAAAAACAATGAACCTTAAACACTACATTCTGGTATTTCCCTAACATTTTGAAGTTCATTATTGAAAAGTGGGAATATCAAACCAGAAGAAGTGTAACAATTACTCACTATCAGATATTAAAGTAGTATGTATACTTTTGTTTGTGCCATTACTGACTGAGTGCTTAAAAATCCATGCAGCAAAATGTCCACATAATATAAATCAATATATGCTAAAAAACCATGAATGAAAGGATTTTAAATAATAATCTCATCACATCAAAAAATTGATACACATTATTTATGGCTAAAAGTTTCATGAAAACAACACTCACTTCTGTTAGACTACTACCTAGAACTATGAAATACAAGAAGAAAGCTCAGGAAGACATTGAATAAAACCACCCATTGACATACAACGCCTTTAAATTTCACTAGATTACAACACTGAAGCTATCAACATGCCAGGCACATTGCAAGCTGTGTGCAAAGTTCAATAGAAGGCCAGAACAGGGCCCTATCTCACTCAACAATATATGGCCACTGGGAGCAGTAGAATCAAAGGAGAGAACCCAAAAACACAACAAATTGAAGAATAAAGGGAAGCACAACCATGAAGACATCAGATTTATACAAAAATCAGTCTCAAAAAAATTTGAGAATGCTTTCATGTCAACAGGAACCACCTTTGGATTCAGAAGTTTGAGACACAGAAAAATTACCAACTGGAAGAGTACAGCCATCATTAATTTAGCTAACGTTGCCCATACACAGCCATAAACCCTTTCCCCAAAAGGAATAACAAAAAAGAAAAGAAAGGAAAAGAAAACACATGAAATTGGCAACACAGTTGGATAATGCATCCAACTACTCCAAAATTCTGTGCTTAAGACAAACCAAGCTGGTGATATTATTGGTGAATGGAGCTGAAACGCTTTTGTAGGCACAAATTTAAATTTACAGCAGACTGCAATCAAAGTATCAACATAAGTGGATAAATAAGAGGCCATATTGCGTAGACTAATAACCAATTAACATATGATTTGAGACCACAATCAGCAACAGAAATATCGCACAAAAGAAGAAAAGAAAAAAGAGCAGCAAGGCTGATAATCACGATATCGAACCTAATAGAAAGCAAAGATTCAGGATAAACCAGGAAAGAAACCTGAAATTTAGTCCTATCTATAAGGGTTTTTCTTTTTCCGGGATCAAAACAGAGGATTACAGCATTCAACTTCATGAATAACTAATTAGACTGAAATGCATCCCTTCTTTTACTCAAAATCATCACGCAAGCCATTATAGTCGAATACATACTATATAAACCAGATCTCACCGTCCATTTTCTTAAAACATTATCAAAAGAGCAAAACACACGAATATAGACAACCATAAAATTGATCAGCAGCTATTCTATTCGGAAACTCGGATTTATAAAAAAAAAAAAAAAATGCAGACGGCCAATCGTGGCATTGCCTACGTTGCATCAAGTTTATTCACATATAAATACCTTGATCGTTCCGAGCGGCGAAAACGATGGTGCCGGTCTCGTCGCCGACCAGGCACTCGGCGATGCGTGTCTGACGGAGGTGCTGAGACACCGATCGGCCTTTCTGAAGGACGGTGTTGGAGTTGACGACATTGGCGGTCAAGGTGTGGCCACTGGTACCGGGCTTGAGCTGGTCCACCTTCACGAACACCGGCTTTCTCAGCCCCGTCCTCGCTCCCGCATTGCCGTCCTGTTGCTGCAGCGCTCGTGCTCGTGCTCGTGTCTGTGACTCTGTCGCCATCGACCCCCAAACAAAACTCCTAACCCTATTTCCTAATACTCCTCCGCGCCTTCTGTGTGCGTATGTCTCTCTCTCTCTCTCTCTCTCTCTCGTATATTAAATTTGAACTCTCTCTGCCTGTTTACTTTATTCAGTTTCGCTTATTGCTCAGTGACCGACCGTGACTCTTCCAGAGCTGGGGCTAAATTAAACCAAAAGAAATAATTAAATAATAATAATAATAATATAAATTAATTACATTTTACTTAATATTATAAATATATAAAAAAGTATTTTAAAATTTTTATTTTTATTTTTATTATGTTATTCAATAGACTTTATTATTACGTGATAATGCTTTGGGCATAACTTTGACCTTTTAATTCTCGAGTTTGATTTCCTACACCAATGGCATTGGAGACTGAAAGTATTGTTATTGCTTTTTTGATGTTTTTGCTTCTTGAAACCTCAATGCATATGAATCATATAATATGCCACACTTCATTTTTATTTTTTTTAAAAAAATGTTTTCAAATATAATTTATGGTGCATAACTCAATCTAAATATTAAAAAATATATAATTTTTGCATCCACTAAATAACTGCAAATTATTTAGGTCTTTTGAACCACAAAATTATTTTGGTTTATGGAACTTAAATTATTTGTTTAGAAGCAATGATCCCTGATTTGGTAAAATGACAATAATAAACAAAACGTTTCCAAAAATAAAGCTCCTGTTTACTAACCTGAATGCTTGCTTTCGCTACGATATCACAATACTGTCCTATGTTCAAGAGGAAGTTGAAAATATTTAGGGAAATT
The DNA here is from genome assembly GCA_037897445.1 of Ceriops zippeliana. Lineage (NCBI taxonomy): Eukaryota > Viridiplantae > Streptophyta > Magnoliopsida > Malpighiales > Rhizophoraceae > Ceriops > Ceriops zippeliana. The sequence goes on from JBAPLH010000129.1 coordinate 3,828,735, forward strand.
CCATGATTAAACTCAATCAATGACTAAAAATAAATAATCTAGTGGGAGAGTGACGCCTGAGTTTTAAAATAATGTAGCTTACTTGGAATTGTGACTGAGTAGCTTTAACTTCAAATGACCATAATATTTCGACTTGGAACGACTCATAAGATCCTTAACCAAACAACGACGAAGCTTGTTTTGAGTTTCACCCATTTAACAGGGATGGGGGGCAATGTTATGATCTAAAATACACTGTTTTGTGTTAGGATTATGTGTTTAACATAATCGTTTTGATTTGTCCACCATGGTTGGTTAATTTCTTCTTCTTTATGTAAATTTTACTTATATGTTTACATATTATATATATTAAAAAAAATACAAATGTAAAATTCAGACAAAATTTAATCATCACATCATTTGCGTCAAAAGATCTATTTATTAGAATTTAAATTCGAAATTTTTACTCTTAAAGACTTCTTTGATACAAATTATGTAAACTTATAATTGTTGCTTGCTATCACTAGTACATAACACATATCACATACAAAGAGCAGTCTTCTGCCTTTTCACAAGGCATATTCTCATCATGGAGCTCTATCGGAAGGTTTTCAGAGAAGAGACTTTATTGATTATTGCAAATGACAGCCATTAAACTACCTAATACCGAAGGACAAATATGGTAACGGGACCAGGTTCAACACAGCTTATTGCTAATTGTTGCATAAGTTGATGTTATCAAATTCTACACTTTAGTTGTCCTCTTAAGCTTGCATAAGATGAGTTAATGTCATACATACATTAATTCTTTTCCTTTCTACGTGGGATTCTTATCATTGCTCTTGGAGATGGTACACAATGGAAACTCCCAACTTTTATTCCACAGAACATGAAGAATCGTCAAGCAGAGAACATTTTGGCATTGAGTAATACGAGATCATAATGCACGTGGAAGATCATTGCCTTCGCCCCAGTGATTTCATAGACACGTGATTCACTGCTCATATGGAACAGGTATCCTCTGGGTTTCAGGGCCTGCAATCATGTCATCCCAAAGCAGATCAGAAAGTGCCATCGTCAACTCTCCCACCTTTCCTGTTACCATAAGAGAAAAAACATTTTGTAAAAGTCAAACTTCGTAGCTATAGTCTCTTTGTTCTGCCGAATGTATGGCGTCAGGGAAGGTTGCAGTCAAAAATTGGATGTAAATAATTCTAGACTTGTTGCACTAACAAGAATAACAGCTGAAGTCGAGGCCTTTTAATCACATAGCAGCGGAGAATTAGATATTACCATCACCAATGGGTTGCTCGTCCCACATCACAATTGGCAACAGAGGAAGTGTGCTACCAACATACATCATTTCAGCTGCACCTTTGGCTTGTTCCACCGTAAGATTGGTAGTTTTGACACTGTTTAGTCGCCCTTGCTCAACAAGTTTAGGTGCTAGTTGGAGAAGCCTTAATGCAGTGCACCCACCAAGGATCTTCTCAAATGGAGGCAATATAAGCTCCTTGCCGTGGGTTATGAAAGCCACATTCACATTTGGTCCTTCTGCAATGTAGCCTTCATCGTCAACCCAGATAGAAGCAAATGCACCTTGCTCTCCGGCTTCCATTACCGAGAGAACATTGGGGAGATAGTTCACATTCTTCATTGTTGCAAACTGAGGAGACTTCATGGGTACAGTAGATGTTATCACTTTAACCCCATATTTGCTGGGAGAAGTCATCATCAATGACAACAGCATAAAATGCAGAAGTTGGACATCCTGCAGGTGAGAGCAAGAAATCTCCAGGGCCTGCACTTAACCAGAATCTCAGAGTTCCTTTCTTACATTTTGATACTGCTGTCATCTGAATAAGTATACTTCTAAGAGTTGAACAAGGGAAGGGAGAGGATATTTTTGCTTTTGATGCTGATCTTAGAAAGCGATCCAAATGGACATCCAGTTCATAGAGATATCTGTAATAAATGAATTGAACAAAGACTGTAACCAACAAGTAAGAGGAGAGTTATTAAATTTAGGATTATAAAATTGCTTGTATTATTATTATTATTTGTCTGAGCAAAGCCTAGAATTGCTTGTAAATGTTGCTTGTAAATGGCAGGGAGTTGGATATTTCTAGGACGTCAAAGAAAAAAGATGGCATTCTGTCATACCCATTAAGAATAATAGAAGTATCAAACACCCCATGCCCTCGATGAACCATGTGGTCATCTATGGGGATTACCATCATTGCTGGATCAAGTATAATGCCACCAAATATGCTGGAATACATTGCTGGATAGGGTTGCTTTTTTACTGAGCTCCACTTCTCGTGCAGCCTTTCCAGTATCTAGTTCATAAAAACACAACAGACAATTTCAAAAATATGGATGAAATGAAATTAAATCAAATAGAAAGGATATAAATAAGGCAATTGGACTTAAATTTTAATTCATTCTCTTGAAATGCAAGACCCTTTTAAGTCTTTATTAACTGTAAAGTATAAAAGAAATGTTGTCTTGTAAATAAGAATAACAAAACTTCTCATTTCCGAGGTAAGAAACTTGTTTTTATATTTTCCTACGTTGGCATATACCAAATATTTCATTGCCGGTACAAATTTTAGATAAAATATGACAAAAAGGTTTCCACGGTGTGAAGAACAACCAGTCTGGAATATGAAACCAACATCAGTCAAAAAAACAAAAATCTATAATCATTATGAAGCCAATACTCATTAAAGGGAGAAGGGCAACTGATTAACATACACAGAATCTCACGGAAGGCTAGTAATAGCCCTTTTTCGGCACGGTTTCCTCTCATTACCAAGCCAAATTATCTTCTGCAGTTGTCAAAAGCTTAGTTTGCTTGTAGTCAACTGCAGCTGGACGATGCGTCGGTGAACAATCTAACTTGCTTTTTGGCAGGCTTCATGGCAAAACTTAGTAAGAACTTACCCTTTGAATACGACAAATTCCGATTGGCTTCTATATCAACTGCTTAGTTTTTCTTCAGACATTAAGAATAAAAGATGTACAAGCAGAACACTTGGACCAGAGCAACAGCGAGTTTACGTCAAATGTTATCTGAATTACGAGCCAATTTCACAAGATTCTTAGTCGGGGAAAAAGTCAGCATGTGCTAACGTTGCATAGCACCGGCACGTCTATAAGTTGGAATAAAGGAAACAACTTGTTGGCAACCGTTATAACTAAGATTTTCAAAGAGATTAAACCCTACGATCACAAATAAAATAATGTGAAACAAAGTGGGATTCGGAGTTTTTTAACCTCCCAGGACGATGAGAAGACATGAGCCTTGAAATCACAGCTACTTTCAACATCCCCAGCAGCAAACTCATCTTCAAAACAAACAAGATATGGGAAAACAGAAACAAGGTCAACAAACTCAACAGAAATTACCAATTATACTAACAGAATAGAGAATTCGAGAACCAATACAGATAGTTTACCAGAATTTTTATGTTCCATGGAGGAGCTAACAAAATAGGGGAAAAAAACTGAAAGGAAATTCAATAGATAAAGCTGTGAAACCACATAAATCGTGTAATTTTATAGGGTATCACAGAAGAGGTAGCAGCATAAACAATTTTCTTGTATTTGAGTGGAACCCCTTTTTCTGTTGACGTTTGTGCTTGCCTGGTAGCTTTAGGAGTCATCAGATGTGTATTGGGTGGATTGGACATCTGTTTGTCTCGTAACGAGGATACCTTTTGCCGTACGTTTGCAGTTTTAAAAGGTTTGGGATGTCAGCAATCCAATGAATGTAGGGCCCACTGTATTTTTATGCGAGAAAATTTAAGTCTGATATACGTATGTATATCTATTTGCAAGAATGATTCAGAAATAAATTTAATTCATCCTCCAGAAATTCTTTCATGCAACTGCAGACTTCTCTAACTCAAATGGGTTTTACTTAAGCTTATTTAATGTGAAGAGTGATTCATATGTGAACCTGATTTATGGTTGAAATTGCTAACCCTTAGGCTAGAAACCACTGGTCATCACAAAAGGAAAGCTGCGAGGGCAGGAAGTTCTTGTATTATGGAAAAGTTCAGAAATAGTTATAGCCCATCCTTTGCCCTGGAGATGTTATTGTCTATGGCTGCACCAGTTGGGATTTTAGTTGCACATAAAAAACAGGAATATGGCTAAACAAAAATGAAAATATTAGGCAACCATGTCATGAATCATCGAATACTTACCCCCTTTTTCTACTTAGTTTTCTTCCTCTTGTCGAGTTATGGAACCAAATACAACGAATGAGACGAAGTTGGGACGGCCATTGATTCTAATAGGTTCCTGCCATATGTTCCAAGTGTTTCATTGACTTATCTACTGATGTGCTGTTTTCAATCCAAGTTGAGATATTTTATGGAGCCAATTTTGCTGTGGCATACTCACCTATCGTTCATTCAATTAATGCCATGTGGGTTTGAAACTTGGCGGGGACCATTCAGCATCACGTTAAGTTTTACTATTGCAGCCAATAATAAATTGATGATTTAAAAATCTTATGTTAATAAATATAATCGACTATTTTATAGTAACTAGACAATTTTATAATAAATATAAACATAAATTTCAAAAGTATTGGAAAACTATGGATTAAATAATTATTATCGTAGATAATGACTTTAAATGATATTATTATTTGAGTATTAATCAATATGACAAAATAGTAATATATTATTAATTATTTTATTATTATAAAATAAAATATTAAATCACACAAATTCAAAATAGAAAAACAATTCTTTTGCTTGCATGTTTATGAAAATTATTTTTTGTGCACTCTCATAAAAATTATTTTGGATATATGCAACAATTTGAAATAATTTTTTATGATACTCATCCAAGATGCAATATTATGAAAGAGCTGCAGTAGTACCCACCGAGGAATAGTGGAAACACCAGCATGTGGCCCCACTAAAAAAAAAAAATTGAAATTCTTGACCTGTTCAGAGTGGCGGCTTGAAATTGGAGCAATTTGCTCCAGTTTGAAAACGAGCGTTGCGTTTTCTTTCAAACGGTGGCATCTGTACTTCAATTATTGGGGGAGGTTTAAACCACTTGTATATTAAGTTCTAAGATTTTAACCACCGGTTTATTGCTTTGCAACTCAGTTTACTTTCAATGTGACATTAGGCAATATGGTAACATATTGATTTCTTGGTAGGAGAATGGATATAGCTGGCTCCATCTTCAATTTCGACCGCTAGCCTCCCAAAATCCGGCTTGCGTGCCTTTGACAGAAAAATTTCACCCTCCCCAGTGCTTCTTCAAGTAATGCTGGATCAACAGCAAAAGTGATGCGAATCCAATTTTTTAGCCCCACTGCAGTTCCTACAGGCAATGATAAAGATGCTTGTTAGCTTACAAAAACTCCAAGAAATGGTTGGTTCATCAATAATTTTTGTGGCTATTATGTCTAAAATATGTTGTGCTTGGGATCAAGTGACGTGATCAATGCAAGAAAATCACCAACTTGTGTGTTCGATCTCTACCTGGAAGAACTATAACAGATTCCTCTTTTGCAAGCTTGAAGCAGAAATCAATATCGTCACTGATGTCTTCCGATAGTTCTAGGTTCAACTTCATCTGAACAGAAAATTTTAGTGTTCATGATTTGTATAAATATAGCAACAAGGGAATGCAAGTTTTTCAACTTCCTCACCATCACAGTCATAGATCCCTCTGGCCTATGGGGGCAAGCGATGAAAGAGATTTCCCGTATCTTATCATAGCAAATATCTGAATTCTGTTTAAGGGTTGTGATAGTTTTCTTAAAGAACGTCTCATCAGTTTCCTCAACAATGCGAGGTACCGCAGCCTGAAAGACTAAAAAAGATTGTTAACAAGAGATCAAAAGAAGCAGTCTCTTGACATAAGTTGGCAGCTTCCAAATTCAGTTGAACAAGTTTCATCAGCATTTTTCATTATTTTTGAGATCAAAAGCATGAAACAAGCAACACCTTTTCCAATGGCTAACATCAATATTTAGCATGCACTACCATTCATCTGCATTAAAAATTAGCTGCATTTAATCAAGAAATGCAGTTCCACTCCCATCCCTCCAACTTTCATTTGCAGGTCATGAACTTTGAAGGTCCAAGTCTAGCAAGTCTGGTAGGGACTGCAGTCTGCAGATAAGCACGGCGCAGACAAACCCGAATGAATATTAAAACCATTATGTAACATGCACCAGCCATTTGTTCACGTTAAAGATTAGCTGCAGCTAATCAAGAAAAGTAGTTCCGTCTCCACATCCCCGCCCCCATACTTTCAGTTACAGGACGTGGATCTTGAAGGTCCAAGTCCAGTGGAGAATTCTTATCACAGACAAACCTGAATGAACGTTGCAGGTCCTCCCAAAATTTCAAAGTACTTCTTAATGCGCTCAACTGTCTGAGGAAAGGGAAAAGGAACAAGATTAGACTTAATGTGCCATTTGATTAATTTGCTTTCAGTAGTGGATTCAAGTCTAAGACGTATAAAATTTTGCAATGGCAATGAAAAGAGCGTCGTCTGTCCAGTAGGGGCTGTCAGCAGTCACATTAGTGAATTCTGAAAGCCTTTTTTTGGGTTGCTTTTGGGGATATATCTGAAATAATTTCTTTAATTACTGACATGAATGGAGTGCCCTATGATTAAGCACATTCAAAGAACTGAGAAAAGAAAAAGGAGCCCTCTGAGTATTAAGTAGCCTGCTTGATGCTATCAACCTTTTAATAATTAATATCCCCTAATATGGGATTCACGAATTTGCAAAGTAACTGGAAGAAGAAAAAAAAATAATTTACATGCATGTGCCACAGTGCAGAGGAAGGTAGGTTCTGTCTTTAAGAGAACAGTATTTTGATTCTATGTGGTTTCAGGCAATGAAATCAGGCACTGGGGAACTGATTAATTAAGGCCTTGTTATAGATTTGCTAATATAGACATAAATCTGAGATAGAAGATTCAACCTTGGGTTTCCTAAATGTGCCAGATGGATCATTTATCACAAACCATCCAAGTCTCCATCCTGGCACTATCCATCTCTTTGACAGAGATCCAAGAGTAAGAACAGGAACAATGGATCCAAAAACTCCCATCGGAATAAACGGATTGTGGCTGAATGCAAGGTGCCCGTAAACTTCATCCGCAATGACAAGAATTTTAAGCTTCTCAGCAGTTTCAGCAATCTGAATTCAATGCACAAGCAAACAACACACAGTAAACAGGTAAATTTAGTTTCCTATTATGATCATTCGTGGCACTTGAAGGTTAATGGTGCTCAAGGGAAAACGTTGGACAACTGACCCTTTTCAAATGTTGATAAGAATACACATTCCCACAAGGATTTCCGGGATTGATAATGACCAATGCAACAGTGTCCTGATCTGCAAGGGCTTCAACAGCATTAAGATCAACCTCCCAGCCTTTCTCTGGAAGAAGATCAAAGTATCGAACTTCAATATGCCTGAAAGCAGCAGAGAGTTCATAAATTGGAAAGCCTGGCCTTGGAAGCAAGATGTTAGCACCGGGGTAAGCTAGCATTGCCACTGCAACATCGATAGCTTGCGTGCATCCGCACGTCATAAAAACATCGTCGGATGATAGCTTGTAAGGAAGATCACGGGACAGGTATTCTGCTACTGCCCTGCATATAGAATTCGCAATAAGACAAACAGGTGACTGAGAGTGAGCAATTCAGGAGGATAATTATCCTTTCCAGCCGCAAACAAACAAAAGAAAAAATAAAAATAATTTAGCTGCAGTTTTAAAGCCGATGCCATTTATTATTATTGAAATTAGTGGGACCTTTAAGAAAATTTCAACTTTAAAGTCCTGGAAAGAAGTTCCAGAGCAGTAGGCCAACCATTGGGAAGGCAAAAGAAACAAAGCTAGAATGAATTACGCGACAACTCAATAATGGCCAAAAAGAAATGTTTTTGTCCTAATTTTACTGAGGCAAATCGAATTCAATCCAACCATGATTGAGTTGTCCTACTGTGGATTAAACTGAGTTGGCCAAAAAGAAAGTTAAGTTGCTCTTAAATATATGGATTAAACTGAAAAGCTCCCTGTGCAAAACCTAGAAATCCACACAACAATTACCTTCTTGTTTGTGGAAGGCCAACAGTAGGGGGATATCCATTGAACTTATCACATTGAAGAGCATCAACAACAGCTTCTTGAGCAACAGATGTGGTGTGGAAGCAAGAATAAGCAGAAGGATCACCCATCCCCAATGAAATAACACTCCTATCAACTGTCTCATCAATGCTTTGCATCAAAAGGCTCAGAATTCCCTTGATGGTGATAGTGGTAGATGTCTCCACCTCATAACTTTTCGTGCTACCATTCTCAATGTCTCTATCCTCCACGCTCTGGTAAAAGCTTTCCTTTGTTGGGTTGTTCTTTTTGTACTCCATATTTGGCGACTTGAGATTTCTCTTTGGCCCTTGGTGGTGTGAAACTTGGGGCAACAACTGAGAGTTGGAATGATTGGCTGGCGAGTGAAAGTGTGACATGCTCAAGACCACACGTTGAATATCCTCGGAGGCTATCTCACTCTCTGCATGGATACAAACTTTGGGGGATGCTTGCACGCCGTTTTCTGGTGGCAAATCACAGAAGACAACGAGGCTTAAAATTCAGCTTCCTCCGTTATTAAACATTGACCTTGTCAAAATGGTCTCTCGGTCGGTAAGGGATAGTATGCTTCTTGGCTGATGACGCATGTTTAGACTAAATTAATTAAGGACATTGTTAAGTAATAATATACATACAAAAAATTATTATAATAATTTTAGTAAAAAAACAATTTAAATAAAAATGAAAAATAATGTAAGTGCAACTATCAACTCTTACGATTATTTTAGCAATTGATGTAAAAATTTATTGGTAATTTAGCGTATTTTCATGCATTTGGTGTAAGTTTAAATTATTTAGGTATATTTTCTCCTTAAAAATAATAAAGTATAATAACTTGAAATATGCCATTGAGTTTAAAATTTGGTGTTCTATATAAAATAATTTGTGCACAATTAACTAAAAATAATTTGAATAAACACGGGCTCAAAAAATTGTTCATTTTGATTTTAAAGTTAATTTCATAAAAATTATTGTGAAAATTTAAGTTTATATGGTTTATCTTCTCATTAATTCTTTATGTAATGATATTAAGCATTTAATGATATATTATGGATTTTTTTAGATTACCTAATACTTGAGTAATTTATACAATAATATTTATAAATTATAATATCCCTCCAAAATATTATCTAGCTCTAACACCTATTTAATTCACAATTTATGGGGAACTTTTTAAATTTATGTTTTTATTTGCAGTTTTTTTTCAACTGTTATCAAATAATTAATAGTATATATTGATAATAAATTTTAAAATTATTAATTTAAAAATCACAAGAGAAAATTTCCACAACAATACTAAACGGACTCCCGAGTAATACTATTCACCGAGAGTCGTTAGAATTATTAAAGGCCAAAGGAGGCCTTTAATGATCTTAAAGAGTTCCCAACGGCACCCGTCAGCAACCTTAAGATTTGTAATTCAGTGACATAGAATACCGATATTACAGATGAGCACCCTTTTGTTTTTCGGTTTGTATCTCTTTCAACGGGAATAATGCGTGTCATGTCGCTGATAATTATGAAAGCCAGTCAACGAGCCACACATTTGGGGGCTTTAGGCAAAGTTGAGAAACAGATTAAAGCCGGTGTTATATTTAGAGGAACTTAGGTTAAGCTGAAATTAATTGATATTAACAAACCTTGTCAGTTTACTATATCTAAGTAATCGTTAAAGTGAAAAACGAAGCTACTGATGAACCAACCTGCAATTGAAATCCTAGTCAATAAGCTCTAAGGCTGTGCCGCATTCAGTGAATGAACCATTCTTGGGGTTGCGAGTTTAAGTTCCTAAGAAATACAAAAAATTTTATGTGGGTTTGAGTTGTTGGCACGCAAAATGTATATATATATATATAAAAATGATTACTTGTTCACAGAAGCAAATGAATATAAATTTCTAAATACCATTCAGTGGGTTTGAGTTGTATGGTTTACATTCATTTGCTTATGTGAACAAGTAATCATTTATATACATTTTGCGTGCCGACAACTGAAACCCACATTTTTATTCGCCGGAAATTTAAAAAATAAAATAAAATAAAATAAAAATCAATAAAGGTTAAAAAGAAAAGAGAAAAAAAATAAAAAGAAAAGGGAGCCAAGTACCAAACCAATCACTTAACTATAATTATGTACATATTTTAAATAAGGGAAAAAAAAAAACTCTCTCACCCAAAATGGAAAAAGAAAAGGTTTTTATTGTGTTTTTAGAAACGATGACTTTGATCATCAACGGCTGCTTTTAATTGGTGACTCTTTTTTCGCTCTTTGTAAGACGATTGAATTGAATTTCAGAGCAGTCAGTTCCATCCAGCTGAAAACGGGCCCCACATTATCTGGGCCGTTCAATCTAACAGCGTTGCTGATGATTTGCATTAGACAAAAATATGGTATATATCTCCTAATTGATAAAGTATGCTGAAAAAAAAAATCCATGATAAACAATTTTGTTTCAAGAAAATCTAATGGATAAAAACAATTCAGCAAAAAATCAGTGATTAGAGGTAATGATTGAAAATTTGCGACTAAAAGTAATTAATTTTTTTCCAGGCTAACTTAAAAAAGAAAAACCTTTATAAGAAAACTACTCAATAATTAAAAAAAAAAAATTCTAGCACGATTTTGTGACTAAAACAGTGAATGAAACGGAGCCACGTAGTGTTGGTTTTATGAAAGAGTTGGTCTGTAGATATCTGGATGTACGGAGAGGTAGGCATAAAGTCTTCCAATCTATATTTATCCTAAAAGTTTTTCCAAAAATAATTAACAGTTAGATTTGTAGTATCGAGATTTTATATTTTAATTTTAAAACGATAATGTCAAAATTATAAAAATAAAAATAATTATATTATTATATAATTTACGATATAATAAATTCAGTGCAGCATGGGTTGCTTCAATTATTTCTTGCAATAATGGCCGAAAGGGACATTTGTGACTGTTTTATACCTAACCCTCCATCCGCATCTAAGTATGTGTTTGTACCACTTCAACGCTTTGTATCAACCCAAAAAAATAAAAAAAACAGTCGAGGGGTTTGCGGGCAATGTGTATAAAGTTTTCATTTGATTCGAACAATCATTATATGCATAATATTCGGCCTCGAACGTTGTTTTTATCACTCAATGCTACAACATGCTAACTATTATTTCATCCTTTGTATCCTGAGCTTACGTATCATGCTTCACGAGACTGAAGATTCTTGTTCTGTAATAATTTGCATGTATCGCATACAGCGACGTACAGCTACATGTAGAGGGTAACTATCGCGATTCGTGAGCTTGAACATGCTTGTCTTATTTTAATTTACAAGTGTCACATTCTTTGACAAATAGCTATATGTATAGGGTAACTTGACAAAGACAAAAACAAAACAAAAATGGTGAAATGATTATGAGGTAACATACCAGCAAACTCCTTGAAGCAAATCCTTTGGAAGATGACTCTTCCTTCCTTACTTGCCCCACTGACAATAGACTTCGGGTCACTTAGCTCGGACCCCACTTCTAATCTTTACTAAGTTGTTGGATCTCTCTCTCTCTCTCTCTCTCTCCCTCTCCCTGTCTCCACGACTAAGGACTCCTGGTGGGGTAATGCAAAGAAAGTAGAGTAAGTGGAAAAGCAAACGTCTCTGCAATGTCAGTTCGACATGGTCATCCATCTCTGATCGCTTAAGGACCTATAGCAGTGAATTGGAAGCGTACAAGCTAGTCGCTTAACGACCTGTAGATGGTGAATTGGAAGGGTACAAGTTCTGCACGCTTCAAATAACTGATCATAGAATTATCTTTTTTTTATTATTAAAAGAAGTGACATTTTTATTTTTATATTTATTTTTATAAAATATATACTTAATTCATTAAAATGTCTCTTGAGTAATAATTAATTAGTATTTTAATATAATAAAAAAGAAAAAGAAAATTAGTTCCAATTTTTTTTTAATCTATTAAAACCCCATTGAAGCGTGATCAAAAGTTAGCTCTGCTGCATGGCTCCATTTAATCTCAAGTAAAAACATCGCCACAAAAAATCAAGTTGACTACAGAATTGTGAGATAGCAGACGGAAAATACCAGCATATATCTAATTTCATTTAAAGCCTTCTAGATAATTTATATAATATATCTATTTTTATGACAAAAACTTGTCGCGTGGTATAATTCGTTTATTTCTAAAACTCATTCTATTATTCAAGCCACTAACTTCAAAATTTCATTTAAGGTCATTGCTTTCCGTTGGATGTATTAAGAGGACTGTTTAAATCATGAGACTGGTATAGGGAGTGGTTCTACTTCACAAAGTTTCAAACAATTGTTTTTAGAGTGAAAAATAAAATCTGTGACTAACAGAAGTACACCAATGATGTTCAACAAAAGGAGAAGTTCTCATAATGCTGATAGAGGCTGTTTCATTCCATATTTTCCAGATTTTGAAATCCTAATATAGAGTTTAATGTTGAAAAAAGAGAGATTTGCAAAATCATTCTTTGCTCCCCCACCCCCTACTAAAAAAAAGAAACAAAATATATTTTTGTAGTTTTGGAATAAAAAATAAAAATTACTTACCGTCACATATCTATTAACTTCTCCCTAAATATTACAAGATTATTATTTTCTTTATAAAAGTTGACTTATTAGAATATGCAGTACTTATATTTATATGGTTTAAAATTTTGATTTTTTTAGATGATATGGAAGTTAAGTAATACACATCTATTATATTTTTTTACGCCGAATTTATTGGTATTGTCATCAATATTCTTAGACACCCATCAAACTAAGGTACTATGCATTTCGAACCAAATTAAGTATCCCACATCAAATAGAAGTAGGATTTGATACTAAGGACTATTAACTTCTTCCCAATAAGTTGTTTTGAAGAGAGGTAATATCCTTACGCTACGCTGGCGTGTTTTTTATTTCCTTGTGTGCACTTTGATTTTATCCCGATGGTAGAAAAAAGTATTCAATTAACATATTCGGAGCTTTTAGAATATTCTCTTTCGTTTTCATTTTTTATGTAACAATGCAATAAAAAATTTGAGAATCGCAATTCATTTAACATAACATCTATATATATTTTAAATTTAATAAATCTTTAACTGGATTATGTTACATTAGTATGCGTTCACTTATTATTAATGTAATTTTATTTTTTTTTTACCTTGGCACAGGATTCCGGGAAGCCATATGAGTGCCCAGCGTTAACCAAACCCAAGCAGAAGAGTGATGGGCCACAGAATGATACGAACCGAAGCATGGCAGTGGTGGCTGACTGGGCTTTTTCCTGGATCAAAGCAGATCAGCTCGCATTCTTCTTATCCAAAAGTTGGTCGAATCGGGCAGGCACTTGCCTCCGAATGTTGAATGAAATAGGTGGCCTGGCTCTCTTTCTACACTCCTTTTTTATGTATATGATAGGCCTGTGTCACGGATTCCACGTCTCCCACATCGAAAAGGAAAGGGAATCTATGGGCCTTATAAACGTGGGCGCTGCACACCCCAACAAGTTAATTTTTTAGGGAAAGGGTAATGATCCCGTTACAAGTGGTATCAGAGCTGGTCCTTCTCAAATTCTCTGCACACCCCAAGTTAATCTTTTGGGAAGAGGATAATGACCCAGTGACACCTGGCTACCTTTCCCCTATTCCTTATGTTTAGGGTCGGGATCCGCCCGATGGCTACCTTTCCCCTATTCCTTATGTTTAGGGTCGGGATCCGCCCAAGAACCACCATTCTTGTGGTGGTTTGGAATGGAAGGCGCGGACGTCCCGTCCCCCCTTTTACTAATAAGGCGAAAGAAAGCCTCCACGAGACTGGCAAGACTTGCAATGGCTATTCTTTATCAATGGCTCTCCATTCTTTGAACCTTGTCAATGATACGCAATAGCTCTGATATTTGTTGAGTTTGACACCACAACGCAAGCAATAGTTTCTGAAAATTACTGAGTTTGACACCACAATACAATGCAATATTTATGATATTTATTGAATTTAATATCACATTTCAATTTAAAATTTAATCTATGTCTCAATAAAAAATCTTAAAATATTAATTTTATAATTTTTTTATTTATGTAATTTTTATTTTTTCTCTATATAAAATTTTTAACCACATAATTTACGATGAAAATTTTAACAAATATTAAAGACTTAGAAAAACAATTCTTGATTGGATTGTCTTCCTTTCTTGGAATATGTGGAAGTCCTCAAAGCAGGTATAAAGAGGATGAGAACTAAAATAGGGTTTATTTTTAATTTTATTTTAAGCCCACATTTATTTAGACTAAGATCTTTGAACATCTGCGGCACAAACCCATTTTTGAGCTATTGGCTTTATTAAGTATCGGCCGCCACCTAATTGCTAATCAAAGATAATTTATTTGCCGATCTTGACAGACAAAACCTTCATGTGTCAAAACTGTACTCCTAGAGTGAAACATCCGATTCGATAACAGTAAGAGCTGATTCAAGACTTTCAACCTTCAGCCTGGCTCTCCGAATTTTATTCAACTCTTTTGTCTCCCCTCTTCACAGAAAATGGAAAGACGAATTGATCGATTCATCGGGATACTAGGTCGGGAACTGACGACGCTCGAACCCGCAGCTTCCGCCTTGACGGGGCGGTGCTCTAACCGTTCCGAACGAGCGTATTCGACGGGATATTCCGTCTCAGCTGGCGATGCGCATTGCCTCATTTCGTCCAACAGGGCACCAGGACGAGCTGTCTGGAAAGAGAGCGCTTGCTTGAACGGAACTTCGTACGGTCGAGTTCAAGTTTTGCACTGAGACAATAATACGATGACTTGTACATTTTTCAGCCATAAGGTCTAGAAATGACTTTCCGCTCAGACAAGAAATGAACTTAATAAAAAAAAAAAAAGGAAAATTAAATGTTGTAGTAGTAAAACTTTCTCATTTATTTTTCTGTACTTTCTCTCTCGGACTGTGGCTATTCCAAGGCAGGTTCCTGTGGTAGAAGCCGTAAATGCCAAGCCAAATTTCACTCAGGTGATGACCAGAATAGGAGAAGATTGAAGTGGGGATTTTTTAAATTTTTTGGCCTCTTTCGGGTAACTGCAGTTATAGTGAGGCCTTGACAAATAGAAAAAATGACATAGAATTGCCAAATGTGTGTAAAATTGGCAAATGTGTGTGAAAATGTGTTCTTGTGCGTGTGAAAGTGTGGTAAATGATGGATAATAAAGTGTTGTTTAAGTGGAACAAAAAAACGTATTTTCAATATCCGTTGTAAGTAATGGATAATTGAATAATTAGGGTAAACACAAAAAGAAAGAATGAAAGAGATTTTACAATATTTGATCATTGAATTGCATGATAAATAAAAAGGTTACTATAAAAGATTTCAAACTTATTTTAAAATTTTTTAATATTACATAAAATATAAGTATTTATCTTTATATACAAAATGATGTATAAATTTTAAAATATAAATATCAAAATTGGAAGTTATGATATAAGTTTAAAGTATATGGCTAAGATAAAGAAAAATTTAATTTGTATATTAAGTTGTATTAAAGAGTTTGTTTTTGTTTTAAATTATTCGATTTTAAGTTAACATTAAATTATATATAAAAAAGCAATTAATTTTTATGGTGCCATGAGATCGAGACTTTTAACACTTAATTTTTTCAAAGTTATCATTTAAATAATTTAATTTTTTTAATTTTTAAAAATGCGCATAACAAATTGATTTAAGGTGGGTAAAACAGGTCGCTAGCGAATTCTTTATTAATTAGCGTGCCGATTGATGAGATGAATTGATGTAAGAAGTCTATTTGAGCTGGGAGTAGCGCCTTTGTGTCTCAAAATCCGAGCATGATGTGTAGCATCAATCTCTCAAACACACCCCCTCCCTCGTAGATGGGGTGTAGGATGGATTGATGGGATTGCTCCAGTGGATGCATTCCATGCGGATTCATTCATGAATTCTACAGTTAAAAAATTTGGACACGCACAATAATATATATATATATATATATTATATGGTATAAATACCGAGAATTACAGGAATTTTCATAATAATGAAAAAAGACCAAAAGCTTGAAAATTATTCAATTTTGCAATTATTTGAAGAAAGGAACTATACATGCGTACATGCATTCAATTATTTTCTGCCTACTCAAGTTCTCTCCTATATCCGATATTTTTCCTTCCCCAGTTCTTTTTTTTTTTTTATTTTTTTTTTGGGGGGGGGGGGGACATGGCTTGTGCTTCAAAAGCTGCAAAATTTGACTTTTTAGATTGCTTTTGTACGGTGATGACTACATGGGATCGGTTGGAGAAAAGCATATAAAAGTTTACAGTGAACTGATATTTGTGACTTGGGTTTCCCTTTATTCCTGACTTTTTGTGAGGATGCTCTAGTGAAGGATTTTTTTTTTTTTAATTGCATTATAAAGTTTTCTGGACGAAGCAACAAAAGCTGAAAGGTGAGTACCCTTCATAGAACTGTGTTTCATGTCGAGGATTCCCAAAAAGATAATGGGGATTGTGACTATGGTGGACAGTTGCTTTCACCGTGGACTGTAGTTTTTTTTTTTTAAGATTATGTGAAAAAGATGGTTATAGACATCATGTCTTCTTTGTAATATGAAAAATGTAAGATAATTTTTCAATCTGAAACAGCAATTTGAACAGTTAAATGGTGGTGATTGTGATGCATACTAATAAAGGATCCAGCTATCTTTGCATTCCGAATATGAATTTTGTACTATAATAATTGAACGTCTGCGGTTGAAGTGCCGTCATAGTTTGAGGAACTTCTTGCTTCACTGTATCCCAGATTGAAGACTTCCAGTAAAGATCCAAACAACCGTAAAAGTCATTGCTTATGTTATGTTTATGCTTTCTGCTTAAACATATCCTTTCCTATTAAAAATAATCCTCTAAAATTGGGAAGTATAATCCCAGTATTTCAAATTCCATACAATGAATTGGCGTAGGAGGCATGACGCCATACGAGTTTTCAAATTATAGTAACTTTTCCAGTATTATTATTAGGAAAACTTAGTTTTTTTCTATTAAAAAAATACATAACTTACATATTAATTATTATATTTATAAATTAAAATTTGAAATTATCTGTTTTGTCCTCATTTAAACTTTTTTTTTACATGAAAAAATTATTATTCAAATAATATTAGACTTGAATGAATTTCTATCCATAAAATTTTAGTATTAATAACTTTAAAACTCAAGAACAGTGAAAAAAAATTAAATTTAATAAATGCAAGAGGCAATGTACTAAAAAAGCCACTAGATTTTTTACTTTAAATAATATTTTAAAAATTTAGCTTGACACACTTTTTTATTAAATTCATCGCATACATCAGACATTAATGATTGAGATGGTCTAAAAAATTGGCCCATTTAATTAAAAAAATGAAAAGCTTTTAAGTTAATGAAATGCTTTACTTAGTTCAATTTTAGATTAAAAATTAAAAATTAATTGAAAATCATATTTACCGAGACAAAAGCATAAACCCATGGACGTGTTAAAATTTTCAATAAAAAGTTTCATTTTGGTAAAAAAAATTTAATAACATAATATAAATTTGCATTTAACAGAAAAATTTAAGAATATCCATTTACTATTAAAATATAATAAGCAAAAATATCCCGCAAGTTTGCGTTTTTCAATAAATTTATCACAATCTTTAAGGTAACATTTTGATATTGGATTTTTTTTTTTCTGTAAGTAATTTATTTCGAAACCATCTTAATCTAACGAAATTCGCTTGTCCAACAGAGTTGGGCCAACTTTGAACTTGGGCCCAACCTCTCCAAGACTAGCAATAGAAGGAACAAAGAATTCTTTTAAATTAAAATGACGATGAAATAAATTTGTTAAAAAATTATGAATGCTAAATTGTTATTTTTTAAAGGTGAATAATATATAATGAAAAGATGCATAATTCATGACATTTTTGTATATTAAATCTATTTCTTATAATTTTATTTTTTAACATAATTTATTGAGTGGTAACATAAGAGACTTTATTACATAATTTTTACAATATTTTCTATATCTTTATGTATTAAATAAAAAAGATAATATAATTATTCAAATGCAAGGTGCTAAAAAATTTAATACATTTATTTTTTTAAATTCAACATAGATATTACAAAAATGTTGATTATCGTATTAGTGGATTAACATTAGAAATTCCTTTTAGACGTCTCCATGCAACTTTTTTATGAAAAAAAATATATATATATATTTTTAAAACGAAATTTTATCATTGCTAACCTCAACAATTGCTGAATAAAAAAAAATCTTATATTCACACTGCAATCTATTTTAAACAAGAATACTCACGTCTATTTCCACGAGAGGAGAGTGACAAGTTAAGAGTTCGTATTTGAGTAAATTGCGTGAAACACATATTGGATTATTATTTTAACTTTCGCTTTAGGGGATAAATTTAGTGAAATTTGGTATTTTAATTTTTCTTATATTTCATAATAATAATAATAATAATAATAATGTATCAATGACATAAATATTAATATAATGCACCATTTTTTCAAATTAAAATCAAATTATACAAAATTTGTAACATATACATAACATGTTGAATATAATATTTGCACGTCGAGATTAGACTTTTTCATCTATTTTTTATTATTCATTTAATTTTTTATAATAAAAATCATTTATTTTAAGAATTATTGAATTCAAATAAAAATTTTCAAATACCATCTTAATATTAATTAATTTAAATTTATTGTGACACTCTTAAAATAACATTTTAATTTTAAAATTCAAATAAATAAAAGAAATCAAAATTTCACCCAAAATTTCACAATAAGTGATAACTCGTGACAAGTTAAATTTGCCTTTTCGTTATTTTTCGAAACTGTTATATCAAGTTCAGCCCTGTATTACACACTGATCTAATAAAAACTGCGTTAATATTGATGCTCATATTATTATTACATCAGCAACCCAACCCCAATGTCAATAGCTGGAAAAGGCTACGGGCCCTAAAACATCAGGGATTCGCAATTTGGGATTAGGGCATAGCTCCTTTTGCCACCTTACTTTTAAGCCGGATATCGTTTTTGTCTTATCTGTCAAGCTGTAGTTATATAAAATTGCATGTCTAAACCAGCAAAAAAGTTACTGTGGAAGCAGTGAATCCACATCATTGGGTGCGCAATTTGCACCTATTAGACAGACACCTGTCTATATATTCCTTTTTCTTAGCTTTCCAGGAACAGGATGCAGGAAATCCAGCCAAACAGGAATAAAAAAAAAAAAAAGATGATGATTTTTGAGTTAAGTACAAAGGAACGGCCAAATAAATCAAAAAGAAAGGAAAGAAAGACAGACCAAAAAAATAAATAATAATAATAAGAGGAAAAAAAAAAGGGAGATGGCGTGTAATCTCCCAGATTTCTCCTCAGCTAGGACAATAATTTGTACTGTATTGTCAGAGAAGGAGATATTAAAACAGCTTTATCGATTCATGGTGAAATCTCTTATATTTTTCTCTCCTCCTTCCTCTCTAACATGGACACACACAAACTACTTTCCGTTCGTTCGCCTGCACTTTCCTCACTGACAGGGAATACCTGCACACTTTCTCACACACGCACGCATACTCGTCAGAGTCACATACATCAGCCGTCCTCTCTCTCTTTCTTTTTCTCTCTAGAGCTCCCCATAGCCCACTGGGGGAGGACCGAGAGAGAAGAGAACATGTCAGAGAAAACGCGGGGAGATTTTTCCAAGGTCAAGATAACATATGTGTCCGGTTAGGGGGAATCCGAAAGTGAATCTGAATTGTTAAATTTAAATAAAAAAGAAAATTATGATTATAAACTGTAATAAATGTTTGAGATTGTACATTTTCTGTTGTAATATATACGTTCATTATATATTTGTGGATAAGGAAACATATCATTAACAGCACCCTCTTCACATGCTAAACCTACAAGTTTGTGGATATCCAAGGCAACCTCTTTAAACCCTTGAAACTTCACTTCTTTCTGTCTACATTTTAAATCGTTTGCGCCATGTGCCGTGGTTAATTTGATTTGCGTTTGGAAATTTTTGCTTTATGAATTTCACTGACAGTTGAAAGTGCGAGCTTGGACTTCTGATTCCTTTTGGGTTTTGCTTTGTTTTCTTGACCTGGGTTTTCTTCATAACATGGAGAGCTACCACCAACTCGACAATGGCGATGATCATCTGCCTCCTGGCTTTAGGTTCCATCCGACTGACGAGGAGCTTATCACATACTATCTCCTGAAGAAGGTACTTGACAGCAATTTCACTGGCAGAGCCATTGCAGAGGTTGACCTCAACAAGTGTGAGCCATGGGAGCTTCCTGGTACGTACCACTCCATTCAACTTCCTCTTGCTGTTTCGTGTCCATAAGTTCAATTAGCTAGCTTGACATCGGCTGTGAACCGGTATCCTCATCATTGCAACGATGTTTTTGCAGCAAAGGCAAAGATGGGGGAGAAAGAGTGGTATTTCTTTAGCCTTAGAGACAGGAAGTACCCAACTGGACTCAGGACTAATAGGGCAACTGAAGCTGGTTACTGGAAGGCTACAGGGAAAGATAAGGAAATTTACAGCTCAAAGACTGGTGCACTTGTAGGAATGAAGAAGACTTTGGTGTTCTACCGAGGGCGAGCTCCCAAAGGAGAGAAGAGCAACTGGGTTATGCATGAGTACCGCCTCGAAGGCAAATTTGCTTACCATTACCTCTCCAGGAGTTCTAAGGTGTATATCTCTGTGTATGTGTTATGCTTAACCTCTTTGTTTTCCGGGTCAAAAGAACTTTGCCCCAAGAGTCGTGTTCTGTTGATTGCTTACCTGCGTGCATTTGCAATGGATGATTTGGTGTATTAGTGACTGTTGTGCTATAGATAATTAAGTTGAACTCGCTAGACATTACTTATTACCAGCTAATCGGTGGCTGAGTTAGGTTATGAGAAAGCTTGATTTGATTTGTTCTGGCTGTTGACAAGATACCATATTGGTGAACTTGTAAGTTGTTTTTCTCCTGCTTAGGGCTGGCCTTTCCACTCGGGTTCTAGGGCAAAACTTTTGAAATCATCCCTGTGATTTTTTTTTGTCCCAAAACCATGGCTGGCTGGAATTTAGGTCTAATTGACAGTCTTCATGCCGTTTGCATTCAAGGGGCTGAAAAGGCATGTAATTATTTATGTGTATTACACTAATTGCCTCTATAAAGTAATTGGCTGCTTTTACAAAGAATTTAGGTTCCCCCATCGGCGACTTTATTCAAGATGCTGTCAACTTCTAGTGTGAAAATCCAATTTAAGCCTTTTCATGTTGCTCTGAACTGTAACCGACCAACTTGCACAGTGTAAAAATAGGTCTTGAAACCATTTTCATTCATTTTCTTCGTATGCCACACGCTTAAACCATTTAACCGTTTTATATTCTCTAAGACAGCCTATTTTAAGCCTTTTTAAGTTTTACGTGCATGAACCTTTCAACTATATGTTTCAAAGCCTGTTTAACTTGCCACACATAGATGAACCATTGGATACCCTCTAATAATAATTAAGATAATGTAACTAATGGCCTTATTATATATTCCGGGCTGAAACTTATAAGATAACGACCAAATGATCAGTTCACAGCTGAACTCTCTTAGCTGAACAAAATAGCAATTGGCTTCTGATTTTATTGTGGTTCTCGTTGCATTCATGCAATTATACCTGGTTAAACCACAAAGGCACTCCAAACTAACTTTGGTGTTTGGGATGAATATTATTTTGTGGTGAGAAAGCTGATTTCCTATCATCGCCAGGATGAGTGGGTCATCTCTAGGGTCTTTCGGAAGAATGGCTGTACCGCCACTAGCAGCAACAGCAGCAGCGCCGTCAAGAAAGGCCGTTTCAATCCCTCGCCCATCAGCCTTTTACCGGAAACTGCCTCCCCTTCTTCAGTCTCTTTGCCTCCTCTACTGGAGCCCACTGCCACCGGCGCCACTTCCGTTCCTACCTGTATCACCGGGCTGAATGACCGTGACAGCTGCACCTATGACAGCCATGCCCAAGCCGAGCACGTGTCCTGTTTCTCCACCATTGCGGCCGCTGCCTCCGTTGCAGCCAACCATAATAACTGCGGTTTTGACTTTGCTCCTCCGCCTCCGCCAATGATTAACCCTTTGTCCCGTTTCCCAATAAACGTGGGGGTCTCCGCCTTTCCCAACTTGAGATCCCTCCAAGAAAATCTCAATTTGCCTCTCTTATTTTCTTCGCCAGCTTCGGCCATCATGTCACAGCCATTTAGTGGCGGTGGCAGCCCCACCATGAACTGGATGATGGTTCCAGAGAACTGGAGGACTGATGGCGGTGTTGATGCAAATAATGGCGGTAGCGGGAGGATGGCAATGGGTTCTACTGAGCTTGACTACATGTGGACTTGCTGAGGCAGCAACATGGTATACCTACCATGTTATGTTAATGTTATGTATTAACCAATCATCTCTCTGCCATTTACTCAGAGACTTTGTTCAGATTTATGCCAATGTATGAGCGTGTGTTATTAGGGCAAGTTTAGTAGCCAATCGAGGTATTACTATCAGTAGGACCTTCATGTTCCATGTATATATAGTGATGGCTCTAAGCATTATCAAGATGTTGACTTGTTCAACCTAACGTGCCTCTTAAAACTTTGCTTTGATAAGTTCCTGCGTTTATCTTGTTGGGGGGATTTACTCGCTTTCCTGTAGGGTGATGCATTAGCCATTCATTCGATTTGTATACAAATTTGTTCGTTCTTTATCCCAGAAATTTACTTTGATTTATCAAATAAATATCCGTATAATACTAACCCCGAAATGGTCAAGGGTCTTTTCCTATCGTTTTAGGCGTCATGCATGTAAGCCGAGTTGGGATCACCTGTAAATGGCTCTGACTTTTGTTCAGAATATCGCACCCGATAATTATTGGAGCTAAAAAATATCAAATAAACACAGGATTAGATGGTGATTTATTACTCTCAAGTTTAATTGTTAAATATAGTTGATAATTTTTTATTAAATATATAAGTCAATTATAACCAATAATTATAATTAAATAACATAAATATTAGACCCGTGTAATACAACTCTTATTTGAGCACATGGTCGGGTATATGAGCATTAGAACTCTCCAAGAATGGGAACAAAAAGAGCATCATCTAGAATCCCAACGAGCATGGCTGCTGTAGCCGTGAATATTTTGATTGATTTATTTATTATTTTTTTTTTTATAAAACTTATCTTTGCCTGTGGGGTTGGGGGGGGTATCTGGTTGCAATAAATAAGAATGGGGCGGCATTAAGTGGGAAGCTGAACGTAGTTTTCGTTTGGTCTGGTTTTCGCCCATTCACGTGGGGGTCCTGGCCGAGCACAGGACTTGAGACTACTGGGCGCCATGTTGCCTGCTGGCTATCCCAAGGGACAAATTTATTGCTGGCTCTGTTACTCGTTGGTACACTATACATTCTGTGTCGGCAAATTTGGCACGAAAGGGGTCATCATGGATGTGCATGCGAAAATCCAACTTTTGCTTGCTCAGAGCATTATGTGCTCACTAGTTCCATAAAAAAAAAAGAAAAAAGAGTTCAAGAAATTGGTGCGCGCGTCCTCCTGCCTCTGTCTATGTCTCTAGCTTTATTATTACTACTGTTACTATTATTATTATTACTAGTTCTCCTACACTGGAGGCAGAAGTAGAGGGCAATGTAAACATGCTGCAGTACACCATTGCAATGAAATTTTTGCCAAGAGTCCCATAATTGGGAACGAGAAAACTGACGTGGGCTCAACGGAAAATATCGTTTTTCAAAAAAAATTTAGTGCAAGCAATCTTCACATTGGTTGCTGGCATCACTTAAATTAAAATAATATATATTTTACCAAAAATTCAATTTCTTTTAACAAAAATTACACGAATATATTTCATAATTTTGTACTTTTTAGTAGTATTCATACATATTTTATTAGGTATACTTACCTATTTATTTAGTTTTCACATATATATATATATATATATATATATATATATATATATATATATCGAGTGACACATCAGGACGTCGCCTGGTGGGCCTTGGGTGTGGGCTGTGGCGTTTTCCTCCGTCCATGTATTGTTTTTGATTTTGCTAAATGGGTCCTGACGTTTCAGTTGCTACACGTAATGTATAGGTCACACAGTGTTGATCAAAAGGAAAATCTAGCTAGCTTGGATGCAAGCAAAGCCAGTAAATTCGTTTTCTGCAGAAAAAGCCAACTGGAATTGAAATGCACATTTGTTGGTAGAGGAAGTGGAATCTCAGCATTGCTATCGAAGGTGTTTAGGCCAAGAGGATCGAAGACAAAAGAATTCGAGATGATGAAGATGGTGACGATGACCCCCCCTCTCTCCTCTGGTCAGCATCTTTTGGCATGTTAAGGTTGGAAATGGAGCACGCGATCTGTGCATGATTGGCAATGCCATCATCACCATTGCATTTTGGGATGTGTTGGCATGGGGGGGAGTGGGGTGGGGGTCACTTGGTAATGTCCAGCTTTTGTGCATGGAAATAGAATAGCACGCCTTGTTGGTGAAATTTTTGGACCTATGATGTAACTGGGTACTGCATTTTTTCACAGCGAGAAAACGTTATGAATGCGAGACAAAGTTGTAGGGAAATAATCCAAAACAAGCTCTCCCCCGACGTGCCAAAGACCAGAAACCGGGGTTTTAGAGGATATATGCAAAGAGAAGCGAACTCTCCCTCTCTCTCTCTCTCTCTCTCTCTCTCTATATATATATATATATATATATAGAATTTGGGAAGTATTGGTTGTCTTCTATATGTTGGGGGATACACTCCAAATTGCTATAAAGCTATGGTTGCAGCATATTCTCCATGTCTACCAAACACGGCATTACTACAGTTGATATTACTTTTGATGATGGTGATATATATATATATATGTATATATTTCGATCTAGTTAGATGGAAAAGTAGGTATTTTATATGAAGATAATAGGATCATTTTAAGAAACGAGCTACTTTTACTGAAGCGATGGAATACTTTAGGTTTTGGGAAGCATTGTTTTGGGACTTGGGAAAGTTACAAGCCCAGCCCGATAAGCAGTAGAACTCACTTATTTATATTGTGGGGTTGGGGGGCATCCACGTCTGTAATGCAGAACCATAAACCAATCAATACAAATAAGTTGGCAGTGACTAAACTTCAAGAATAAAATTTGGGAATCGAAATCCAAATTTTAAATTTTTTTATTGTATTAAATTTTAAATTTTCTTCAAAGAAAAAATGAAATTTATATTATATTAATAAATTTAATGATATAATAATAAAAATAATGCATATATCACGTCCCATATAAATAATTATTAAATAACTAGACTATATGTGTATTAAATAGATTCAAAAAATAATAATAAAATAATTATAATTATAAATAATAAATAATGAATGAGAGAAGAAGAAAAAAAAAACACAACCAATGGAATACAAGTCAGTAGTCCGTGGAGCCGGGGGGGCGTTGAAAAGAAAAGAAAAGAATCGACACGCGGCGGCCCCAGAGACGCAGTGGAAACGGTGCCAGCTCAGGCAACGCAAGTAATAGGAGTAGTAGTGAACCAGTAAGCAGTGGGAGAGATCAGAGAGCAAACAGAAATCAAATCATCAAAGTAAGCAGTCGATAAAAAAAAAAAAAAAAAGAAAAACGCAGGCAGAGCGATCCATCCATCCATGGCGGCAGAGGAATTTTCAATGGACGACCCAACACAGCTACTGGAATCAGCCTCCGACTTCGCTTACTTTCCGGGTTTCTTTCTATTTCTATCTATCTATCTATCAATCCGTCCGTACGTGTGATTACTATTATAAGGTGTTTCGGTAATAATATTCTCTGCCTCTGTTCACTCAATTTCAGGAGCTCAAAACGACGCCGTTGTTAAGGACTTTCTTGATCGTTTTCCCCTCCCTGTCATCATCAGGTATAGCCTTCCTCTCTCTCTCTCTCTCTCTCTCTTCCGTTTCTTTGTTTTTTCTTTTTGCAATTTCTGGGTTTGTGGAATGTGAATTTGGGTTTTTATCGGATATTTGTGGAAATCTAAGGTTTTAGTTTTTGAGTTTTATCTCTTTTCTTTTTTGAAAAAAAGATTAGGAAAGAAAGAATGAAAGAAATTCAAATGTGAATATATAATGTTATGCTGCAGTGCATTACAAACAAGGGGAGACATTAATGGGCTAGAGAGCACTATGGTTGCATGTCTAGAAAGGATCTTTAAGACCAATTATGGTGCCTCGCTTATCCCACAGTATTTGGTACTCTCTTCTCTTTACTGGGTTCTTCGCCAATGCTTTTTGTGTGTGTGTTTGTGTGTTGCGGGGGTGATTGAATTGTCCTTATGTTCTTTTCTTGTTTGTTTTAGCCATTTGTACAAATTGGGCTGAAGGCAGATTCTCAAGCAATCAAGCGTTTAGCTTGCAAAACGGTACTCACTTGCCCATCTTATTGGTTCAAAAGCTTAATCCCTTTAATCATCAATGTCAAAATTGTTGCCTCCTGGTTGCTCATTTTGTTCAGATTTATGCTCTTGTTTCATGATTGGGTTAAAAACTTCATGAACATGTCCTTCGACACCCTCCCCCCCCCCTCAGACAAAATATCATAACTGTCAGTCTTTTGCATTTGCTTCTTGAAGCAATGTTCTAGAATTTTGCTTGAAAGATGGTAGGATTAAGAATTGAGTTTTCTCATTAAGCAACATTGCTATCAAATTAAAGTTGCTGGATAAAGTCAGAAAGGCTAGAGGTAGCTTATTGACTTCTCTGTTAAAATAGCCTAAGCTAGTGGCACTCAATCTGGCTAAAAGATTATTACTGTGGAATATCTATAATACCATGGACACACTTTCAATCCCATTTTGTTTCTCTACTTTGAATCATGCAAGGGTGGTCCTTTCAACACAATGTCATGTGAAACATACTTTGGGTGTGGAAAACCATATAGTTGTGGATTGTGTGAACTATCTCATTGGATTATGTAACTGATTTTTACACTAGTTTATGTGAAGTAAGAACCTGTTGTTATCACATTAGCATATGCAACAGGTGTATTTTAAGATTTGGAGAGGTTAGCAGAATTTCCAAAAGCTGGTGTACATTTTGTTCAAGATAGTTTTTGAATTTGATAATAGTTTGGTGCCATGTTATGTTGCACAGGAAAAATTCATATGGTATGGATTGGTCTTCTTAGGAGGAAAATGCATATGACCAATTTGAGAAATGCTATCACCATAATTGGATCGAAGGAACTCGTTTGACTTGAGAGCCTTGACATGTCTATCATTACTAATGGGAAGATGTTGTATGTCATGCATAGATTGCCATTTGTGTATTTTTGTAACTGCATCGTATTGGCTGATTTCAAATCATCCTAAGCATTCAGAAACATTAATTTTACTCCAACATTAATTGTTCACAGGTATGTTGTCTTCTGGAGAATTTAAATGATAGTGCTATCTCAGCTGCACAGCTGATTATTGATAATAACGTCTATCCCCTCCTCCTTGATTGTCTGCTAAATGGGTAAGGAGTAAACCAGTTATTTGCAGCTTACAACTAGGCTTAGTATATTCATCCAGACTCATTAGTCTGAAAGTGTGTGGAATGTGAACAGAAATCTTAACTTGGCTAATTTCCTTCTGTACCTGAACAATCATATATAATCTTGAGACATCCTACTTGTGTGATAATTATTCTGTCTGCCCTAAATTTTAATCAATTAATGGGTTTTAAAGTTGCCAATGTGATTGGACCCTTTTGTGTGCTTATCAGGTGATGCCTTTGTGGCTTCATGGGGCAATCAACAACATGGAAGTTTCATAACACGTCAGGAAGCGATAAAATACCTTAATAAAGTCAAAATTTTTGATAAAAAAAATTCATTGGGATTCTGTTGCAGCTGATGTTTGATTTTGGAGTTTCTGCCACCCATAATTTAGTTTCTGTCTTTCTTTCCTTATTGTTTTGTTTTTCATTCTTGACATTCACCTGTAGAATGTCCTTGCAGTGATCTGCTTGATTAGTTTCTCTGTCTGGTGGTTCAATTGGAAATTCTTTCAAGTTGAAACACTTAAATTTTTATTAGGATATTTTAGTGATCTGCTTGTTTTTCCTTCTTCCCTTGCAGTTGCATGGGAAGAAGAGGGAGAGAGAGAGAGAGAGAGGTTTTTGTGGGGCAGTCTTAGCTTCTTCCACCTAAAACTTTGACAAATTATGTTAGACTATCCTCTGATATCTCTGTAAATCCAAAGGCTCGATGGGCTGCAGTTTTAGGACAACAGTTGTCAGAGAGATGTTACTCTTCAACTATTTTTGGTACCTTGCTTCAAGTGAAATACATTTCTTCTTCCTGCAGCAATGACCAAGTGACAACTGCTTCAATTGAAGCAATTAAGAGGTTAGCTGGCTCACCGAAAGGCATGGTAAGTATCAGCCATTTTTAGCTCCCTCCATAATTTTTGTTAACCACTACATAAGTTAAAAAAAAAAAAACTGTAGTGTATTGCCAAATAACATGCATATTTCTGCAGGAGATCATCTTCTCAGTAGATCATGATGGAAATACACAACTTGGAAATTTATCAGCCCAATGTTCGTCCCTGGTACGTTAGTGAAACTTGGGTAGTTGCCTTGAACATTGCCTCTCTTTCTTCACAGGCATGGCAATTAATGATGGTCTGTTCTGTTGACTTTCCTTTTCTCACTTTTGGTTTCTAATGTGATACTCCATAGTGGCTAACCAGCCATGCTCTGTGTAAACTGAAATTTATTGTTACCCCTATCTGTATGTATTCTAGTTGATTGGATGTTGCTTGATAATGATTGCCAATGTTCATCAGGGACGTATACGGGTTTTATCTTTGATAGTGAAGCTATTCTCTGTTTCCCCCCATGTGGCATCTGTAGTTTACAACTCTAAGCTCCTAAATTTATTGGAGGCAGAGCTTGGCAATGCAGATGACACTCTTGTAACTTTAAGTACTATGGAGCTGATTTATGAGGTTTGCCATCACTCAGCTTCTCCAGTTGCCCTCATTTCTAACCTTTTCCTATTGTAACTTTATAGGCATTTTCTGTTTTATGTTGCAAAATAAATAAGCAAGTTTTAATTGGAATCAAATGTTGCTTAGTTCCATACATGTTTGGTATCAGTACTTTTTCTTTCTATTTTGAAAAATGAAGCTAGCTGAGATCCAGCATGGTACAGAGGTCTTGTCAAGAACAACTCTTCTCCAGTTGCTTTCTTCCATAATCAGGTAGGTAATTTGAGCAATTTTCTTTGTCATCATAGGTGTTGATTTTTATATGCTTTCTGAGTTATAATATTCCCAACGCTCATCTTTTCCTACCTGTTTTGTTTTCTTTTTGTTTTTTTATGTTTTTTTTTTTAAGCAATGCAGCAATTGATCCAATTATAAGGTCAAGAGCAATGATCATAAGTGGAAGGCTTCTAGGCAAAGCTAGTATATATGAGTTCGTTGATGAATCTTGTGAGAACCCCTTTAAAATTTTTGGAGTTCATGGATGCATCATTTTTGCACACAAAATTGCTAATTTATTATCCACCTGTGATTTCATTGATTTCTGTTCTTGTGGAATGCAACTATCAGTGCATGTTTGAAAGTTTAAAATGATCATTTTTTAGAGTCCTTTTGCATTGGCAATTGGTTATAGGTGCTTGTCAATTTGCAATTGATATGTGTTTAAACATTCTGAGTAATGTTTTTTCATGAAGAATTTGGTTAAAGGCACTTATCAGCTATAAATTAATTCAGAATGTTGGGTTTACATCTTCTGATGTGAGAAAATTCCAGCAGGTAATTTTAAGATTGTGTTTTTTTTGCCACATTAATGTTTCTCCTAAATTCAGGTGTTAGAACTATTTTATCCGCCATTGATGGAAGACTTCAGTTAGAAAGCATTGACTCAAATGAATGTGAATCTGCTCTGGAAGCATTGGGCCAAATAGGTTTATGTGAGTACAAGTAACTGTTTTCTATGTGTCCTTTGAGATTAAGTTGCTTTGCTGTGTGGTTGGAATGGTGGGTTTGTTTCTCTTTTCTTTGTGTATGTATATGTACGTGTTTTGATCATTGGAATAGTACTTTTCCAATTTATTATGTTGTGCATGTGATACTGTGGAATATGTGAATTTAAGCACAAATGGATGTGTGTCCAATGTATAAATTAACCTGCTATGTCATATTCCCTTACCAGAAATTTTATTAGGAGTGGAGTCTTTAATTGATGAGTTTTGATAGTTGGGGCTGAATGTTCAGTTCTCTATGGCTACCTGCTAATCCTTCAGGGATTAGCAGTATTGGGACTGATTTAAGTTGTTATATTGTTGAATGCCTTAGGCATGTGTGAGGTGCTCTTTATTGATCTTTCTGGAATATCCTTCTCAGAAATGCCAGAATGTCAAGTTATTATATACCGATATAGGCTTAATTGTTGTAAGTTGGTTGGCAATACTTTTAATAAGTATGATTGTTAGGCTCCCTGGCAACTCTGATTTAGTTAGGGTTAAGTAGGGAAGCTCTTCACTAGGATTCAAACAGGTGAGGAATGAGTGACTCCAAGCTCTGCTTAAGCGTTTGACAGTCAGTCTTGGCCTGAAACCTGGTAAATGAAGTTTTTAATCCCAGACAGGATTCACATTGATATTTGATGAGGTAGAACTCAAATCCATCTCAAGAAAAGAAGAGGGCAGCAACATTTATTGTAGAAGATTCTTGCAATTTCCTTTCATGTTGATGGTTGCTCTGTGTAAGCGATTAATTGCTCCTATGAATCTGTATACATGTGGTGTGGTTGAAATTTCTTGGGTTCACTTGCTATGCAAATAGGAAAGTAAAAAATATTTGAGCATTCTAAGTTCTGATGGCATGCATTAGCTATGATTATCCTGTACTCCAGTGTTTGGCTCACTTTGGTTGTAATATAAGCTTTTTTCACTGTTTTCTTTGCTGCATCTGTTGAGTGGATTTGAACTTGTTTCATCATAAAAGATTGCAACTAGGTAAAAACTATTGCTGTGTGTACACACCTACAATAGTCAGTTGATCTTGTATGGGTGTAGTCTTTTGCCTTGTTTGGGATTATTTTTCTCAGGTATCCCTCACGCCTAAACTGATTCAACATCAAATGGATGGCAAAAAATGAACAAGAGTTGCTTTCCAATATAAACATTGAGGGAGATTGTATGGATATAGTTGTATCTTGAAATCTATATTATCTACCTCATTAGATTTGTTTGTGCATAATTGTGAAAGTTCTTGTGTGTGTGTGTGTGTTTTTTTTTTTTGGTTAGAAAAAAAAATGCCTATGACCTGAGTAATGATACTATTGTTATTGTTTAAGCAAAGGAGCTCTTAGTCCTGATAAGTCCTTATGGTTTTCTCAGTACAATACTCAATTCTTCCATTATAGTATTGGATATAATTTATTTTGTGTCAGCTGTGACTTCTAATAACTGAGTGCATTTTGTTGAATTCATATGCTTCCAGCAATTCCAGGAGCCAAACTGCTTCTTTCAGGTACACCTCCTGCTGCAAGACATGTTATAGATGCTGCTTTTGGTGGGCAAGCACACAGTAAGCAGTTGGTGAGTTCTTCAGATCCTTTCATCATGTGCTGAAGTTCTCTTTTTAATATTTTGCCCTGATACTTTTGCTTTGTGGATTTGGTTGCCACTAATGTCCACTGGTGGATCTTTATTGATTCTCTCCACCACAAGTTTGCATATGAGGAATGCATTATAAATTAACCTGGTAGATGTTTTAACCAGTGATTAAAAAATGTTGCCATTACCATTCCTCTTAATTAGCTTGGTTCTTGCATTGATAGAAGCACGGTCATATTGCTATCATTATGTATAGATCATTTTGACGTACAGTTCTTTATGTCCTGGGAGCTCCTCATGTCACAATATTAAACCCTTACTCCCTCTGCCACTACCCTCCCCCTCCATATCTCTCCACAAGTTTGGGTGAAAAGGAGGCTCATTATGCATGAATCTATTGACAGAAGAGTGGCTATTGGCTCAATTATTTCTAATGCCACAGCCATGCTTCAATGAGATTCAGTGTGGCATAGAAAAACACATGATTGGATTGCTTCCATCCTAGAAGGATCATTTTGACCATAAGATATTATGTCCTTCAAAGTCCCTTTAAGGGCACATGGATAGGAATGTTACTTGAGTACTAAATTAGTCATGCTAATTCACTTTATTCTATACTACTTTTTTCAAATCAGAGAAACCAAGAATGATTCTATTTTAATCATGTGTTTCCTTTATGCTCTTGTTTTGAAAATACTTTGTGAACAACGAAGTATAATCTGACATAAATGTGGGGGGTGAAGGAGGAGAATCCTCACTCTCCCCACCCCAAACAAAGGTAAAACCACCTGGCAAAGGCATATGGATGTGCACAATCAGCAGTGCCTATAAAAATTCCTAGCCCCTTATATTCTGTAACATTTAGTTTTTGGTAAATTTTCTATTATGTTTTGTTTGCTTAATCATTCAATTTTCAAGTTAGAAACAGATAGAAACAGGATCTCTTTCAGTGGCAAGAGTATCAACTTTCTGTGCCTTGAATATTCAATCTGCAATTTTTATTTTTTTCATCAATGCCTTAAATGGTATTCATTCTTTCGTGGTTACCTTGCTACTAAAAGGTATTATAAACAATATTGTAATGAAAATTGAAAGAAAAATCCTCAAATGCCACATCCTATGACATGTCTGAGACAGGATTAATTGACAAATGTAGGCTGCATTGCATTCTCTTGGATACATATCAGGAGAAACTCGACCTGAAGGCAACTTAATACTGGATGAGAGTTCAGAAGAAAGCCTTCGATGCATGATCTATGAAACAGCAGCTACTAGTTCAAAGCTGACACCATCTGTGAGCTATTGCTTGATTTGCTACTACTTTTGCATTCTGCCACAGTAGCCAATTTTCCTCTTATTAGTTATTATTCTTCCGGTAACACATATTACACTAGTTGATTTTTAATCACTGGTAAATAAACAGTGTGCGCATTGCTGTTTTTGTTGGTTGTGTACATCAGTTTCTGTTTAACTAATCTTCTTGGGAGCTATTCTTATTGGTTTGTTATACTTCACAAATGAAGTTAACATTATATGGCAATGGGCAGGGCCTTTTTCTATCAGTTCTTCAACAGGATTCACAAATTCGTTCTGCGGTGAGATCTCCTCTAGCATGGTTTTTGAATTCAAAATACTGTCAAAACTATAATCTAGAGAGACCTCTCTTAATTAGTTTACAGACCTTTGCAAGGCAACTTCATGCGTACTGTAACTCAACATTCTTTAAAGGTTTGGGTCTCAATTCCTATGGCATCCAGGCTTTGCAACCATGCCTGGGTGTTACATTTTTGTGACTTGTTTGAATGTAATACTTTTAAGCTCCTAGTAAATACCTAGCCTCCATTTCAGTTGATAGTATTGGTACCTACTCTAAGCTAGCCTTCAGTTGGGTCTTTAGCTGCTAGATAATTTCTCAAAGAAATTTAATATAGCATTCTCTTATAATTTTTTTCAGGCCTACAGAATAATATCTGGGTTGGTGACTCGTCCATGGTGCTTGATGGAAATATGCTCTAAGGAAGAGATAATAAACAAAGTGATTGATCCAACTACTGAAACAACCAAAATGGGTCTGTCCGTTGTCCTTAATTCATTGTTGCCAGCATAATGTGTGGGAGATTATTGATTTATTTTTTTAGCATTTGTTTTCTGTCCTGGAAAGTTAATTTCTTTCTCTTTTTTTCTTTGGTTCTATTTGAGAGAGGAGGGGAGCTTTTTTCAGGACAGGCTCTGGGAATCCAGGCCTGTCCCCCAACTGTTAATTGGGTGACCACTGGGCTGGCCCTAGTGGATGGAAGCTTAATTTCAGAAATATGGAAATGAAAAGAAAATTTGTTTACACCTCAGGTCTATTTATAATAGGTGCCATCTTCTCTCTCGGAAAAAAAAAAAAAAAAAGATTATGATTGCCATGTGGGGTGGGAAACTGGTAAGTGGCTATGATTAGAACTGTTTATCTACATGGGATATCATTATATAAATTTCTATTTGATCTTCTGTACACAAGTATTTGTTGACTTGTGGGAGGAAAATATTTGCTGTTTAGTTGTCAAAACATTTCTAACAACTTGAGAGTTTTTTATGTTTGAAAGACAAGCTACTGTGCTATTCTTTGAAAGGGAATTCTCATTCTTCTATTTTTGAACCTCTCTCTCTGCATCTTGATGTTCAAAATTTTTTCCAACAGCAAAGAAATTTCTAATATGATGGTGTTCCCATAGAGTCAAAGTAGGTGCTGTAAAACTTGGAATGATAAAGTGTTTCAGTGGTTGATCCTCTTATGTGAATAAATAGAAGTCTTATCATTTTATTTTATTTCTTGAGATCAGTTGTATTATTTTGTGTTTTCTTAATCTGCTCATTTGATTCTTTTAATACTCGGAGGCAGAGAGAGTTGTCAAATGTGTTTAAACCTGTGGGTGAAAATTTCAGGTATGGAAGCTAGATATAACTGTTGCAAGGCTATCCACAAAGTTTTTGTTTCATCATCTAAATTCAGCAGCAACTCTGCTCTTGCTGGAATAGCTGCAAAGGTGAGATTCATAATTTCATTTTCTTGTGTAGAAATGTGGAGCATTGTGTTTATGGAAGGGGGACAGGCAAACTAGGTTTAATGGTGTCAGAAGTTGCACTTATATTTGCAATGTAATGCTTGCCTGTCTACCTGGGAATTTGACATTGTATGAATATGTGCAAGTCTGCATATGCTTTGCCATGACTAGTAAATAGGCTGATGGTGGTGTTTTTAGTTTGTCTTGTAAATCCTTGCATAACGGAGCTTGCTTACGATCTGGGGGTTTCTTACATTTCTAGTCCTGTGAGCTGCTCGCAGCTCAAGCACCGATACCTGTTGAACCGGGAGCAACATGCTCGTCCCCTGTAACTGATTCCTGCTTTCTGTTTGCCTGATGCAGCTGCAGGAAGCTGTTAGTAGGGGTCCCTATTTGACAGGCAAGCTTCGGGAAGCACAACCTGCGGTAATGACAGCTGAGAGATTCTAATTGATGGGTTGACCCCACGGGAAGTTACATGTAGGGGTGGTTTTCCCATACAGTCCATTCCCATCTGTTATTTGCAATACTACTGATAGGATACTCATTTCACATCAAGGCAAATAGCACACTTATAATCCTTTTAATGATTCGTGGGAAATTTGGAGTCTCTGTATATATATTTCCAAAAGCCTGGAAGCCCCTTGTGAACTCTGGTTTTGGCAACTTCTGTGAATAATTCATTTGTGCGATGGTGCCACGTTGTGTCTGCTAAATTACGAGAGATTGAACTTTGCATAAAAGTTTTTGCCATTTTGATTAGCGGCACAAGCCCACCAACGTAACAAAGGAAACGGGGGACTTATCTAAAAAATACCCCAAAAAAACATGGAAGGAAACGAAAAGAAGTGCACATGCTTCTCAATTCTCGGGAGAAAAGCTGATGTAGTAGAGAAGGCAAATGCTCAGGCTAGGCCGTGCTCTATCATGCATGGTTGCGTTACAATGAGGATGCGTTTCTTCTCCGGCAAATATTATCATGGGTGCGTACCACCGTACACTGTCGCCCCAAGGGCTTCGTCTACTACATCAACTGTACCCTTCATTGTCACCACTTGGGCTGCATCTGTCACCTCAATGCAGCAACTGCCTCTACTTTCATTACTTCCGCCTTTTAACACCACCACCGTAGAGTTTTAACGATTCCCACCCCCCCCCCCCCTAAAAAAAAAAAAAACACTTGTTTTCTTTCCATGAAAGGTGTGTGTAGATTATTTTTATTTTATTTATTTAAATTTTTTATCAGATTACGCTAGATCAGTACATATTTAATGCATTATTACATTGTATTTTAAAAAAAAAAAAAAGGAAGTGATGCCACAAACTTCTTGAAAATTAGTATTAAAATATTTTTATAGAATTAAGTATTTTATTTTAATAATAAGAGAGTTATTGATAAAAACATTTAATCTCACTTTTATTCAATCATTATTCTCTAAGATTTGTTTGGAACATCATATAATGTGAAATGATATATGATAGGCTACTTTTATCCCATCATATCTCATGTTCGATAAATATATCAGTATGAAATTGCTATCTCATATCCATGAATTAGTACTTTTTTTTATACACCTCTATGAAATATAACACAGGTCTACTTTTCAAAATGTTTTCTATATAAAAAAATGATAATATTATTCTGAAAAGGCATTGCAAATACACACAAGCGAGCCTTCTCAATTTCTCGTTAGGAAATTCGCTAAATTAGCCTAGTTTCAGCAAAGAAAAGTGGAGAGAATTCTTGCATTATTGAAGAGTTGCGCTTTTCCTCCATGGCAATGAAAAGCCTGGTCAAGTGGAAAAAAAAAAAAAAAAACACAAAACAAAAGAATGAACGAGAGGCCAATAGAGTTTAACCAAATCAGCCGAGTAATTGAGCCCGATAGAGTAAAATTTTACACACGACGACCGGCACACACCTTCTTTTTAGAGCTTTCTTCTTCTTACAGATGTTTGAATCCGGTCCAGATCCCCCTCTGAAGCTCCACATTCCCCTCTTCTTATTGATGTTGAATCCGGCCTAAGATTCCTCTCTTCCTCTTTTGATGTCAGTGACATTAATTTCCTTTTGAAAGGCAACCAATAAAATATGCAATGCCGATACTTAACATTCGGGTCATATGATATAGGGATTGTCCTGTCGGAAACAAGATTTTCAAGTTAAATTCAAGGTTCGGTTCGGTTCGGTTAAGATCCGGAATATTCGAGAATTTGAAAACCGTGGCCCACTGACGCCGTCCTAATTTTTCTGGTTCATTTTAGTTGGCCTCCTTAGACGTCGTGGCTTACCTTGAGCTCGCCACATCACCACCTCATTTCATTTCAGCAAAAGCTGAAATCGAGCGGAAGAGGAATCGAACCTAGGCCTTCATCGTGCACACGAACGCACACCATCACCCAACGAAATTCAACTTGTTCTCCTCAAAATTTGATCCACTCGAGATTTAGATTTTTTTTTAATAATAATAATTAAAATTATTTAATAATCATTTTTATAAATTTAAATTTAAATTATTTATTATCATCTTAATTTAAAATTTTTCATTAAAAAAATAGCATTAATCTGAATCAAAATTTTTTATTTTCATATCAACTGATAGAGTTTAACTCTTTTAAGATTTAAATGTTTGAAATTTTATACACACTTATATTTCATAACAAAATATACATGTAAGTCTTTGTTTTTTTTTCTCAAAATAATTAACCTAAATAAAAATATTTATATTTTAAAAATGCATATAAGAAAATCCTATATTATAATTTGTAGTTGATATTTTTTGCATTAAAACATTTTCTTCTTTATGAAAAGAAAACACGTTAATTACTTTAAACTAAAAACAATATGACTACCAATATTTTTTTTGTGTTTGATGAGACCATGTCTCTCAACAAATACGAGACTATAGAGGATTGGACAGTAGATTTCTAACCACAAAAAAAAAAAAAAAAAGAAAAGAAAACACACACACAAAAATTAATTACCATAATTTAAAAATTTTTAATGATCAATTCAAATTTAAAAATATTACTCATCTAATTTTTGATTGTATTATTCAACGCAAATTATGTTTAACCACATTTAAAAATATTTTTTAATTAAAATATGTTTTATATAATAATTATTTATCATTATTAATTAGTAGGTATATAATTATTATTATATAGTCATTAAATTGATTAAATCAGTTAAATTTTAAATTTTATATATTTTCAATTTAATGATCGGTTGAATTTCCAAAAATCTCCTTGCCGTTCATAACCACCACATGTTAATCTGCGGTTCCTTAGAGCAGCCGCGGGATCCACATGATGCACTCCACATGGCAGATAATGATTAGGTGGCTGTCTCGTACATCTGACAGGTAAGTCTTTTACAAAGGAGAAAATTGGTTATAAGAGAATGGAGCCCACCCGGAGGGGGTGGCGCGGCGCCTGCTCTGACAAGTTTGTTGCTCACGCGTACACATTTTCGTCCTTAAAATAAAGATATATGTAGACACGCAAGTCAAAATAATAATAAAAAATAAATAAATAAATTGTTCTACTTGCATTTTTTAGATCGGCTTTACCTTATTCATTTCATTAGCATAAACAATTTTTGCATGAAATTTCTCATATTTGAAAATGAAAATTTTGTAATTGAAAATGAGAGAGAAGAAAAAAAATAATATATAAATAAAAAATATTTTAAAATTTTAAATTTTAAAATTTTCAATCGAATTGTACTATTTAATTTAATTTGTAAGTTTGTTATTTACTTGCATTTAAGTTGAATTTGTATTATTAAATTAGGATAAAAATTTCATTTTATTAAAATTAGATTAGCCACTTTGAGAATATGACTTTTGCTCACAAAATTTATAAATAAAGTATAAACACTTTTATTCTGTCAATTTATTGGATGATTAATATTTAATAAATTAATACAAAAAGAATCAATAATACATGGTAATTTTTAACATTTTGGATATATAGTAATATAAAAAAAATATTAGATATTAAAACTATGTATTGGGCCACTAATTCATGATTAATTCATCAAGTGTCATGTATATATTTAAGATGCATATGAATATGAAGCATTTTTCAATTTAGTATTAGTTAAATTTTATTTCTTTAGTAGGTGATAGATCTCTCTCTCTCTCTCTCTCTCTCTATATATATATATATATATATGTTAATCAAGTACTTTGGTTAATTTTTTCATAATTTTAGGTGTAGATATCATATGATTTTGTATTCTTTTGAATAACATCAACAATCCTTAGCACTAGTAAATATATATCTACATAAGTTTTCCATGGCAATTGGATGGCACTTAAATTTGAGATTAAAGCCAAAACATTAATACATTTGATAGACCAAAGATTAAATGATTATCAATAGTACTTTAAAAAATAATTTTCTCTAATCCCTGATATTTGATAAATTGCACGGTCATCATGCTCACAAAACAAAAAAGAGATTTCATTATCTTATTTTTATAAGAAAAATTTCCAATGTCTCCCAATGGTTCCTATCCATGACCATTCACCGAAGATGGTGGCGGCAACAACAAATTATTGAAAGCGGGCCCGAGCGTTCTTTTTGGATTTTGAAGAATGATATTTTTTGGGACGGCCCAAAAAAATAATAATAATAAATTAATTGACAAAGCTACTTTTATCGGACGGTGGATGGACACGTGACGACAACCCGAATGCCGACAATATCCTTAATATCCATCTCCAGTAGGCCCCACAGTTGATGGAGGATTCTTCGCCCCCCCCCCCCCACCACCCCCCAAGCCGAGTCTGTCTCCTCTCTCTCTCTCTCTCTCTCTCTCTCTCTCGCGTCTCCAACAAGGGAAAGACAGTTTGGTTGGCCGTCGGAGCGGCCTCGTAATAATAATTTAATAACCCACGAGACAAACAACAGCCAGACGTAAACGCTCACCCATGTAAATGGGGGGGGTCCATTTCATGGGCGTTCGGTCGTTTTAAAATCAATCGCCCATCACTCCGAGATTTTAATACACCAAAAAAAGGACAGGCAAATGCGCGAATCACGAGGAGAAGTTCTTCTGACAGAAGGTAAGGGACCGTCAGATCCCATGATTCTCCTCCTCATGGCACCGCTCCCTCCACTCATTTCTCCTTTTGACTACATGGACCCACAGGACAATACAATTTTATATATCTACAAAATATTTTATAAAAAATTTAGCCAATAATACTTCAAAATAATCACATAATAATAATAAATATATTAATTATATTTTAGCAAAGTAATGAAAAAAAATCACAAAAGGTAGATGAATCATATTTTGCTTAATCTAATAAATAAATATAATTATATGTAATATCAATTTTTTATTTACAACTTTGATGCTGCATATGGGTATTCTATAATATAAAAAATATACATTTATAAATAAATAAAATTACATTGAAAAAAATTATTATATCATCATTTCATTATTCTTATATCATTTTTTTATGTGTTGTTATGTATTAATGTTCTATCATATATTAAAAAGGTTATATATATTAACACTTATCAGATAATAAAAAACAACAAAAAGTATAAATCAATCATATTTTACTTAATTTAATCATTCTATTTAATTCAACAAATAAATAAAATTATGTTTTATTTATGATGTTAATTTTGCATACTGGCCTCTATATTATATCAGTGACATTTTATATAATATACAAATATATATTTATAATTATTATATTACTATAATAATTATTTATATAATATTAAATTGTACTGCATCAAAATAATTTTACTGAGACGTATTTTTTAATTTTAGCTGGGTATGAATTATTTCAAGCGGGAAAAATGCCGACTGCGGTATCCGTACGGTAGAGTGAATGCGACAGGTTCCTTAACGTACGTAGGTTTCCAACGAGCTGGTCAAAGTGAAGTTAAAAATCAATAAAGCAGCCCCAAAAATGCCGGCGACATGTCTGTCGGACACTTTGGACGCCGCATATACCCTCGACATTAAAAATTTACCTGCCCAAGCCAAAGATACAAAACCCACCCCGCAAAAAGAAAGAAAAAAAACACACGCACACGCACACAGAACGTTAATTCGCATATTTATTATTTTATTAATTACGTTTTACTGTATAAATAATAGATCAACATGTAAATCCTGCTGCTTTGCAAGTGTTAACAGGCTGTACGTGTCGAATATTCCCGGTTCCTTTGTTCGCCGCCAGGGAAACAAGTATCCCAGTTTTTCCAATCAAAATAAAAGCATTTTTCTGACAAGATAGGATATTGTTCTCCGATTTGAATTGATTTTTTTTATCAAGAGCAATTTTTCTTTTTTAAAAAGGAAAAATAAAGAAAAATTGCAAGGATGATGGCAATAATAACGTTTACAAGCAATACTATAAAAGCTCCTGAGAATGAGAGTCGTCGGTTGCTTTGTAAAGGGGACAAAAGGGGACAAGCTTTTCTGGTTGTGATGATTTGGGTTATGTCACTATACACATCATCAAAGTCAGCTAAACTCGGCTTTTGCTCTAAAAACATTCTCAATTTCCTTCTCTCTCGGATGGGAAGCACACCAAAACTGCATCACTGCAGCTCAAAACTTCAAAATCAGATCTCGAGACACTAGGAGAAAGATATATATATATATATATATCTATAGAGATAGAGAGACAAAAAATGTAACTACGCGACTTCAGGTGGTGGGGGCAAGTTAAGATCGAGATCAAGCGACAACCCTTTGTTGCATGAACTGCGATCATGATGGTAATCCACGACGATAGATGATGAATCTGAATTGCTGTGGACCCCATTGTTCAACATCACCATTTGATCAAACCTGCACAAGGTCTTGCCCTTGTTGTTGCTGCCGCCGCCGCCGCTGTTGTGGTTAAGGGTGCTCGTGTTCATTGCCTGGGCAAACGCATCGACGTGGAAAACTGGGCGCGTGACAGCCCCAAGTGTGAACCACGCGCCTGCAGGGACGCCGGCTCCAGCACCGAGATTAGCTCGTTTGCTTTTCTTGGAAGTTAAGAGTAAGGTCCAATGGAGGCGAAGCCACGGGAAGGGCGCGTGGTGGAGGCGGCGAGGAAGACTCGACGGTGCTGCTGGGGGTAGGGCTGAGGGAGGGGACACCAGCAGCAGCGGCGATTGCCGCGTTGTTGAGCTCGATAATAGAAGGGAAATTAGTCTTCGCCTTGGTGCCGCGGAACTCACGAGCAGCAGAGTCGTATGCACGCGCGGCTTCTTCGGCGGTGTCAAATGTTCCGAGCCAGACGCGGGTTTTCTTCCCGGGGTCCCTGATCTCGGCAGCGTAGCGGCCCCACGGCCTCTTCCTGACGCCCCTGTAGCGGATCTCCTTGGCTCCGGCGTTGGGGTTCGGGTTAACGCAGTGGGGGCTGGATCTCTCCCTCGGCGCCATTCCTCCGCTGGTTTCGGGGTATGAATCTTGTGGGTATTATTTATTTATTTTTTAATTACAAACAACGAGAGAGGGAAAGAGCGAAAGAGAGGAGAGAGGAGAAAAAGGGGTTGTTTGGATTTGAGAGAAGTAAGCAAGAAATGGAGGTGTGTTTTATAGAGGATTTTGGGGAATGAGGAAACCGCTAAAACTCACGTCCCTTTGGTTGGGCGGCGATTGTTTGTGCCTCTGTGTACGGGTTTATTTTGTCTGACAATACAAAATAAATAAATAAATATATATATATATATATATATATATATATATAAGTAAAATTTATTTGTTGAGTAGTGTTAAACATGGATGGACTTTTCTTCTACCCAACCCTCAATATTAAATATGGGTTATTTTTACCGTCAAAGATGGGTGAATATGAATATGTGGCTTCTCTTGCACGAACCAGTTAAGTGAGCTCTAAGTCTAATCCGATTATGACACGTACTCTGTCCTCCTCTGCTCCTTTTGGGTACTTTTTGTTCTTTTTGGAAGACTTTTGGTTTCAAAAAAACAAACAAAAAAGAGTTGCGTTAACGTTGTTATTGTACAATGTAGATATCCCTCGTCAAGGAAAAATGTGAAGTTGTTGAATTGAAAGGCGGTGGAATTGGTCTTATCATAAAAATTGAGCTTAAATTAGCTGTTTTTACAGTTGTTATAGAAATTCCTTATTTAGCAATAAGTATGCATATATTAATACTTCCCTGCAAAAAAAAAAGTAAATAATAATAATAATATATTATTATTATTTAATTAATCTCGTCAATAAAGTCATTAACTATAGGATTGAAACGGCGGCAATCTAATGCAAAAGGTAATTATGCTAGATGAGCGCGTACTCCGAGAGCGTAATTGCACGCGCTACCGCATGCTGATGTGCTGGTTAACTTTATTGAGCCAAAATCGGAGATCTTCAGCTCGGTCAACGAGGACTTTTGACCATAATTTCCTACCGAGCAGGCAGGCCCCCGCAGCGCTGCCGCCAATCAATTGAAGCTTAATAATTGTTAAATTGCAAGGCCAGTTTTGATACACTGCGTCCCTTCGCATTTTAGCTAGCATGAGCCCCTTTTTCTTGACGTAACTCACGGGGTCTCAGATTTTGCTCTTCCCAAAAGACAATCGCCCCACTTGCTCTTTGCCATGTTTTTCTTTTTTCATTTTTTTAGACAAAAAAATATTTTTTTCTTATAAATTTAAAATAAAAATTATTTATTAATATTTTTAATTCAATTTATTTCATAAGAAAAAACTCACTGCTTATGAAATAAATTAAATGAATGGATAACATAATTTATACATACAATTTTGATAGTTATTTATATTTAAATTATTATCCTTTTTATAATAAAAAATTATTTAATATTTCTATATGAATTATGCTTAGAT
Source organism: Ceriops zippeliana (assembly GCA_037897445.1). Lineage (NCBI taxonomy): Eukaryota > Viridiplantae > Streptophyta > Magnoliopsida > Malpighiales > Rhizophoraceae > Ceriops > Ceriops zippeliana. Next base: position 3,872,467 of record JBAPLH010000129.1, read on the forward strand.
CAAAAAATTAATAAATTTGAAAAAGGTTATAATGAGATACGTGGTTTGAATCTCAAGTCTCATTAATAATTAAATTACTTTTCCTTCTCAATCTAATTGGACAAAAAGATGAAGAGCTAATTTTTCATCCAAAAAAAAAAAAAAAATGATATCTTACACTTCCATTAGAAATCATCAAATATGTTGATAAAAATTTATAATTATAATTATACGATACAATTAAAATTTTATAATAACTAATTACTTAGACCACAACAATCGATGGTGGTTGAAGAGTTAATTTTTGTTAACGCGTTTAATAACCAATAATTTTTGGGATATTAGCAGGACTAAAATAAACTTTTATTAATTTGTCAATTATTGTAACGGCGGCACCACGGTGACTTCGTAAATGGGGGCGTGCCGTTTTATTAAAGCTTTTTTGTACCCTTGCCCTGTAACCCTTGCCTGACCTAAGAAAAAGCAAACGGGGATTGGATGACGGCAGCCAAACAAACATACGGCGCTGTCGGCATTCTCGTGCCGCGTGTGTCGGATCGAAGGTTGGAATACGCATGGAAGTTGTTGTCCTGTCTTTGGGGGCTTTGAAGCGGTCCACTAGGATCTGACGGTGGTGATGTCCTTTTCTTTTAACTTTGCCTGTGATTCTTACGCGTTGGAAGCAACCTGAAAAAAAAAAACAAAAACAAAAACAAAAAAAAGTCGGCCATGCAGCCTACCAACGACAAGATTTCTCTTTCATCTTAAAAAATAGAGCGAATAATTGGACACTAATAATAATAATATAAAAATTAAAAGAATTCAATTTTTGAAAAATAAAAATAATGTGAGACTAAAAATTAAAATATAAACTTGAATTTAAAAATTCAAATAATTCTATTAGTAAATCTTGTAATTACACAAAACATTTGCTGGGTTCATAGCTCAGTCACGTACCACGTCATTCTACTCAAGGCCAAGTCCGTGACACAAAGCATTGGACTACGCAGGTCACCGGCCCAACCCACCGGGGCAATTCAATGTCAAATCAACACTCAAATTGTGAACACGTAAAAATGGATTTTATGAACGAGTGTGTTTACTCTCTATGGATCCGGTCCGACCAACTGAGTATTTTTCTATTTTTATATTATTTTAGGCAATGGTTTCTTTTATGCTCGCTCATCACATTGTAATTTTAATATGCCTATATTCAAACCATAGGCGTGCGGCTTAGGACTGACAACGGGATAGTGTGGAGGCAGGGGGTCCCTGGTTTATAATTAGTTATTATTATTATTATTATGTCTAAATTTTTAATAAACAAGGAATTTAAAATCTCATCTTTGTTTCTATTTTACTTTAAATTTTTCATAAAAATAATAAGTTTTAAAATAAAATATCAAACTAACCACTAGTTTAAATGAGAAAAAAAATTACAAATTAAAGTGATACATATATAAGATGATAATTTGTACGTTACTTTGTTTAATTATTTTTTATATAAAATATTATTCAAAAAATAAAATTATAATCCAATAATTTAAAGTCAGAGTCAGGATCGGAATGAAAATTTTGAATACTAATTTTATCACCATTTTTATTAAAATTTTAAATATTAAGATGAAATTTCTTTGACTTTACTTTTATTTATTTTTTGTTTTTTTTCCAAAGCAAGGGAGTCTTTGTGTCGAAGACCATTGCCATCCCCTGGTGCAGCTTGGATTAGTTTTCTTACCTCTCTTTTTGAAAATAATTCTTTTTTCTTGACCATTAAATTCATTTCTCTGAAAAAAATATATTATTAATTTCTTTATTTGACTTATAAAAAATATTTTTTATTAATACACATTAATTTTATTTAAAAAAGAAAATTAATATTACATCAAATATTATTTTTATTTTAAAATTAAAAATTCTTTTTAAGTAAAAATAATTTTAATTTTTTTTTTCTCTTTTCTAATTTTTTTCTCTCTCCACGTCTCTTAAGGTGAAGATTTCCAGTTTTTCTTGGAATATCATTCAATTCCTTTTCGTGACTCCTGCTCTGTTCTTTTCCAATTATTAATATTTTTTGTTTTGGTTAACTATTTTCCTATTAAATTAACCATTCGATCCTTCTTTCGCTTTTCTCCCTCTCCTTTTTTTTTTTTCTTTTTCCTTCCCCCGCTCCCCTTTTTTCCTATAAATATTTTGTGCTGTTATTTCTGGTTGGATTTTTGAAACTTGCAGGTAATTTCAGAGAGAGAGAGAGAGAGAGAGGGAGATGGGAAAATCATTTGCTTCTTACAAAAAGAAACGTTCCAAATATTCCTACCCGGTAACTCTTTTCTGTCTCGCTTTCCTCGATTGTTGTGTTCTCTTTTACTCTGGGAAATTTTTCTATTTTGGGTTCGGGATTTTCAGCTTGTATCCAATTGTTCATGGAACTTTTTTTTTGTGATTTTTGATGTAATATTCACACATTTATTGTTTTTTAGTTGTGGGAATTGGTGAATAGTGAGTGCAGAGCCTATCTTTTGATAGCTGAGAAAGTTTAAGGAAAATGACAGGAAATTTTGTCTTTTCTTTTTTAGCTAAAAGAACAATACTGAAACCACAAAAGAAACTTAGGCAAAATTGGATTTAAGTTGTATAATTGATTATTTTCATCGTATGACCTTTGAGATTGAACCGATTACAACACGTAATCATTGAAGACGGTATCATGCGATACAGTTTTTTTTTTTTTTAAATTCTAAATTACATTTGTGTGCTTGTGATTTGAATTTGTGTTCTAAGTGCTTATCAGGGGAAACCAGTTTAATAGAACATTTTTAGAATAATTGCTTTCTCTTTATCTTTTGTCATTTTGACTGTGTTTTCCCTTTGGAGGTGGGAGAGGGGGGGTTTGAGTGACAGGGTGGGTTCGTTGCTTTTTCTTGAAGTGAAAGAACATAAAATTTGACAATATTCCCTGTTTCCTCGAAACCATTCCAATGAGTAACATTTGTTAAGCTCGAACTTGCTTTCACATAATTGTGTGTTCTATGAAGTAGGGTAGTGCAAGGAAGAGAAGTAAGATGAAGAGAAGTAAATCAAAGAAGCTTCAATGCCATCATGCTTCAGTGCCACACTCTGGCAGTTATTCAAGTAGTTCAGTCTCTGCTTTTTCATCCAGTTCTAAGGATAGACACAGAGGTAAAAGATCAAGGTCTCTAACTTGGAAGCATGTGAAGGGAAGTAACAAGAAGGGCCATGCAAAGTTCTCCAGCTCTGAGGATTCTGATAATGTGAGAAATCAGCAACGGTCAATGAGAAAAAATTCTCGTAGGGAGAGAAAGAAGAAGAGGGCCAGGAGAGGTGCAAGTATTTGTTCTACTAGTAGTGGGTCGCGGAGTTGCTCAACTTGCCAGAGTGCAAGTAGTAGTAGGGAAGAGACACAGTATGGGAGGCATAGGGGTAGGTCTGGAAGAAGGGAGCATGATAAAAGTAAATTTGAGAACACTAAATCTGGAACTAAGAGGAGGAGATACAGGTCAAGGAGTTGTTCTTCATGTAGTAGGGATAATAGAAGTAGTGACACCAGGAGTGAGAAGAAAGTTACTGGGGGAAACACTTCAAAGCGGCTGATGTCAGTTATTACTGTTACCAAGGATGATAAAGAGGGAAAAGAATTGGGCAAGATTGAGCAGACAGAGGAGATGACATATGAGCATTATGATTACCCTTCTCATAAAAGCAATGATATTAACAATAGTCAAAAAAAGAGAGAGTCACTTCATGAGCTGTGTGTTGGTTCTAATAAGAAAAATTGCATAGAGGATGAGAACAGGGAGCATGCAGGTGTTTTTAGTATTAAACTCACTGAACTCACAGATGACAAGGATGGGGAGGGCCAATATGCAAGAACTCAGTCCAACTTTGATAGCGTGGGAACAAAGGATGCTGTAACTGACAAGAAGAATGAGAATTCTGGGGATGTTGATAGTGTGAGTGGTAATGATTTGGAGGCATTGTTAAGAGAAAAGGCTTTGGAGAACCTAAGAAGGTTCCGCAGAGGTCTTTCAACAAATACAAACAATCCTGTTGATCAAAAAGACAGTCCTAGAGTATTGCAAGAAGATTCTTTTCATTCTACGCAAAGTGATGATAAAATTTGTGATAGGGATAATGGTCGTTTTGAAGGTGGATCTGCTAAAACTTCTCATCATCTTCCTGGACAGGTGGCTATTACTGGCAGGGAAAAGGTGAGAACAATTATTGGTTCTGTTGTAGACAAAGGAGGGCCTGTTGGATCAGCATTCTGGCAAGTATTACCAGATGCTAATTATGCTTCCACCACTGTGGAGGAAGCACAGGAATCTCATCAGGTAAAGCTGCTCAATGTGGGTAATCTGGGTAAGACTTCTGCACAAATTGCCAATACCATGACCTTTCATGATGATAATGGTAAAGATGGTAAAACTAACAATGCATCTGATTCTACTCTTACTGAGCCTCTTTCACAGAACATAAAGAATGTTCATGATGGGAAAAATAGTGGCAATGAATGTCAGTATGCTAAGGATGACAATCATTTATGCAATAACATGGCCATTGCTGGAAGGGAAACTCTCAGTAGGCCTGTTGCTTCTGATATTAGAGAACCAAGAATGGGTGAATCACTGATGAGGCAACCATTGCCAAATGTTACCGCTGCAATGATGGAAGCAGTAGCTGCTTCGGGGGAATTTAATCAGACTAAGTTGGTGACTGCTAACAGTGCAGATGAGGATGCTGCACAGGCTGAATATAGTGTGAACCGAGTAAGTGATGGTGACTGTAGTGACAAAGTGGGTAAGGCCACCAGGTCGGCCTCTGCTGAGCTTTCTTCCCATCTTATATCTGCAGAAGGAGATGTTGGCGCAAATAAGCTAGAGAAAGGCATGGAAGGTTCACAGTTTGAACAGAAGACAATGTCTGTAATGAGGGGCGGGGAGATGGTTCAGGTAGGTATTTCATTCTTGACATTCAAGCCTATTTATGGTTAATGTAATATGTATTTCTTTATGCTCCAGGTCTTTATCCTTCTTCTAGTAGTAGTAGTAGTAGTAGTAGTAGTAGTAGTCTATTACTATTATTGTTTTTGTTTATTAGTAACTTGTCTATTGGGGGCAGGTGAGCTACAAGGTGTACATCCCCAAGAAAACCCCTGCTTTGGCTAGGAGGCAATTGAAGCGGTAGGTCAACATTCATGAGAGCTTTGTATGTGTAGATATTTGTCATTTTTCATCTGCCACAGCTATTACCAGGATGTGCTCTTCTTAAGCTTAAACAGAACGAGGGTAACTTCCTGTGGACTCTGGATTGAACATTTTCCATGGCAACTGAACGGATATTGCTGCCAACATTAGCTAGAGAATGTTTTGGACAGACGGACATTGACTCAATAATTTGTTATCTTTTTGTACGTGACATTGCTCATTGCTCTGTTATTGGAACATAGAAATAAATTGATTGGATTGTCTAGTTTCTATTTGACCTTACCTTCAATGTCTTGTTTAAGGCTTTTCACAAAATTACGATTCCCATTTGTTGTAGCAGCATGATGCATTTGCAGGTATAAAGTTCAACATCAATAAACATGTTATCAGTGTGAGCTCCGGGGAAAGATCAACTTGTTATCACTAGATTATGGCTTATTTGCTGAACGATGGCCTAGATGGCCGTTTAGAGGTTATTACTATTCCCCTTCCAGTATTAAAAGTTGAAATTTTCTTCACGTTGCCATTGCTAGTTATTCAAAATCCTCCTGAAGAGAGCAATTGGGAAATTTGCAACTGTCTCTTAGATTAATTTTAACCAAAACAGGAGACTGCTTTCAGTCTGGTTCTGAAAAATGCTTCACAAATACTAAAACTTTTTACCATTTTATAATCCTTCTTGTTGAGATAAATTGGGAAGGAAAATAAATAAGAATCCTAGAGTGCCGTACGTCGGTGGTAGCGGTCCAACCGCAGTTATCTTTTTCTAAAAATATATATATATATGGTGCTATATAAAACTCGTAGTTTTACAAAAGCAAATGGATTATATTTTTAAGAGCAACATTGCATAAATTTTTCTAGCAATATTAATTAATTAATTATATAAATATAAAAATGAAAATAAGATGAATTATTTTAATTTTATAATTCTTTAAAATTAATTTAAATATTTTTTAAAATTTTTAGTAAGCATTTTTTATTTGTTAAAAAATTCATCTGATTAAAACAATATAATAAAAATAAAATTTTAATGTGTTTATAAATTATATATTTTTAAATTTAAGATTAGAACTGAGACTTTGAGAATTAAAATTTAAATTTATAATTACTTAAATATTTTTAGAGGGATAACTATGCTTTATTTTTCAAAATGCACTATATTGCGAAAAGATAAAGACCCGAAAAAACAAAACAAAAAGAAAAGGCAACGGAGAATTATTTCAGCGCGGATGCGGGGAGTGAAAAATGGTATTCTCGACGAACCCATTGTCCCTGACTGTGCCAGACCCAGCCTTCGAATCATGGCTACGCGACTCCGGCTACCTCGAAATCCTCGACCAACGCTCCTCCTCCTCTACCTGCGGCGCCGCTTCCACCGCCACTACCTCTAGCACCACCGTCGCCACCGCTGCAATAACCGGTGGCCTTTTCGTGTCTTTATTTTCTCATTTTCTAACTATGCTCTCTCTTTTCACGCTCAACCCTTTCTCGAAGCTCACCGTTGATGATTTCGGGGTTCAAACCCCGTCCTGGACCGGCGCGTTTATTGGGGATAGTTGGTCCTACTCTTTTCCTTCCGGGTCGGACCAGGCCAGGCTCCGGGTCCACGAGAACGTTAAGCGCTATGCAAGAAATTACGCCTCTCTCTTCATTCTCTTCTTTGCCTGCGCTTTGTACACACACTCTCTCTCACACATACTCTATCTCTCTCTCTTCGGCTTCAGTGGGCTTCTGTTTGTTTGCTGAGAAAGTTAAAGAAACGAGAGGAAAAAAAAAGTTTCAATTTTTGAATATTGTTTGTTTTGCCAAATATGTAGAATGTGCTGCATATAGGACACCTTTGTGGAGTGGCTTATGCTGTGTAAAGCTATTGTTTTTTTTTTTTTTTTTTGTGGGGGTGGTGGGGGAGATGTTTACTATCTGAATTGATATCTCATTTGGATTATGTATGCCTACTTAATACTTACATTGATATGTTTGAAACATGGTAGAACTAAAATCAACTTTCAACTGTTCCTTACTTCTTTGTTTAATAGAGATTCATTTTGCAAGTTTGTTATTATGAGTAGCCCCTACAAAAGATGGGGCCAATGATGTATACAATACTTAAGTTCTTGATCTATAGCTTATTTTTCTTATAGTTTAGGTGCTTTTATCTGGTTTGGTTTCATTGCTGTAGCTGGACTTGAGCAATATTTGGTCAACAGCTTTAAGCCAAGTTGATTGGAAGGTTTTGTTCTTTGTGTTTTGCAATTGAACGATGATAAATTTAACAAGCAGTCCTTTGCCTTACCTGGCATTGGATTAGTCTCAGTGTTTGCCCTCTAAGGTTTTAGCCAGATTGAATTTTATTCAGTAGCATTTTAGGCAAGTAGAGTTCAGTCTATGTGGCTAGCAGAAGATACAGATTGAACCTCTCTAAAAGCTTCCAGTTTTGTGCCTTTGTAATGTGGTAATAGAGCAGTTAGAATGCGATTAATTTTATATTTTGTAGTTGATAACTCTGTGATCTTCTTATTCTTTTTTGTATCTGTTCAATTGAATGGTTTTGTTTTTGTTGTCATAATTCCAGGTATCAAATGCCTGTTACTCTCATTGGACTCATATCCAGTTTGGCTATTTGGGATCTTTTCAAGTTCTGTAATGATAGATGGGGATGGGATCAATACCCTGTAATTCAGCAGGTTTTGGTTCGCATTGCTCAATGTGGTGGGTGATCAACTTTCTGCTCATGTTTTGGATTTTATGTAATTATTATCTCTTATGCATAAGAGATTAGAAATTTCATGATGTGTTGGATATTTATTGCACAACTGCACTCTTATGCATCTAGTGTTTTGGCATAAACTTATGGATATAGTAGATTGTGCTTTGATTCTTCAACAGCTTTACCAGGTCATTTGTTAGTTTGCTCAGGCATTTGGTTTGATGGCTTCTGTTATCAGATGGCCTGTGGCTCTATGGGCAAAAAACACACATTATTTTAGGACTCTTCTGGGAGTCAAAAGTACTGGAATTCATTGGTGGTCATGTTGCTATATTTTAGAAGCTGCCTTTACCCTGAATCTCCTTTTCTAGACGTCTTTTCATTTGGATAAATTTAGAAAAACTTATAAGGCTAGAATTAAGGCCAATATTGTCATATCTACATAGCAACCACCTCATTTAAGGAGGTATCATCAACCGGTGTTTGTGTGCATGCATATACATGTAAAAGTGCTAGAATGTGGGACTGTAAGCACACTTGCATTATGTAGTGTCAATGTGGTTTGCCTTCCTTTTTCTGGTGCATCTTCTCAAAAACCTTTTTTGTTTTTTTCAAATATACGTATAAAAGTGCCATGACTGATGGATAATGGGCGGTGTTCTCTGGACTTAGCTTCACTGCTTGTTGTATCTCACATTGCAGCAACTGCAGTTATTCTGATACTCTTAAACGTTCAAATGGCCCTCTTCTCTGCACTTGCTGTCAGTTATGCAGGTACTAAATCGATGTTTTTGTATTTTTGCAAGGCCTACCTGCCATGTTATTCTGTAATTCATGTAAGTTCCTGTTTTCCTTATCTTCTTGTAGTTATGATTCTGCATGCTGCATTTCGGAAGCTGACTCCCACCAAACAGCCATCTCGGAGGAGATAGAATGTGAAGTTCTTGCAAATTAAGCAGAGATAATTGACCTGAACTTGGGAACTGTCATGCACCATTTGGTTCTCCACCAATCTTGCTTTCATCAATGAGTTGTGTGTACTCACATCGAAGAGGTATGGCATGGCGGGTATTCAATAGAACCATGATGCTTTTAGGTGGATTCAAATCCTTATGTCGCATGAAATGAGAAAAGTGTATTTGTGATTAATGTTTTAGTCTGACATTGGACATGTTTTAGAATATTTTCGGTCTATCAAATCCAAGTGTAGAAGTAACCATATAAGGGCCTTTCTAATCATGTAATCTGGGGTACAGTTATGGCTTTTGAGATATTTGAAAGTGATATCCATCTAAGAAGCGTATTGCCGTCTTTGCAAGCCGTAAGTTGCCAGAGAATTAAAGGAATTTCTTGAAAGTTCTCCAAATAGACTAGAGAGAGAGAGAGAGAGAGAGAGATTCTATTGGTTACGTATAATTGTGCATAAGGTTAAAGACGAAAGCAGAGACGACAAAACCAAAGGCAAGAAATCACAACTCTAGCTCACAAGGATGAGAAAGAGGCAATGACACTTTCAAAACTTAGAAAATGTCGGACAATAAAAACCATCAGCGTCTGTGATTCCTGGCCCAGGTCATGGGAATGTTGAGGTCAACAGGCAACCAGGCTACCAACTTGTTCCAACAATTCTCTCATTTGCTTCTCAAATGAGCTAAACCACTACAATGTGCCAGATTTCAATTTGTAAGTCATACTGACTTTATTATCATCATGGTGGACGTAAAGCAAATAATATTTCTCATTATTTTTTATTAAAAATGTATATACAAGTCATGTCATTTTGATGTAATTGTAAAATTATTTTTCGGAAACTTTATAAATTATATGTTCAAATTACAAAATTATTATTATTATCATTTTAAAATAATAGTAAGGTTAGACATAATTTTTCTTTTTTGGAACCTTGGCCCATCAACTCCAGAGAACTAAATTCGGCCCCAGCAGCCTCCATTAACCCTGGCTACATCAGCCATATCTCAGTAAACATGAACGCGCCCCCCCTCTACTACTCTGTTCACAGCTTACACACGAATTCAATGCCAGTGTCTCCGCATCATGGACATCCTTCAAAAACCCACTTCACATTCCCTGAATTGGGTCTCTAGTTCTGGCCCCAAAACCTAACTCTGGCCTAATTGCAACAACCCATTTATACAAAACTTTAGGATCTCAAAAAATACATAACGAAAGAAGCATACAGCATAATTCAAATGGACGTGCGGTTTACACTACGCTCAAAGCCAAGCCAAAAGCGGGTATTTAACTGTAATAGATATAATTAATAGAATCTTTCTTGTAGGTCTTTTTTTTCTTCTTTTTTATCAAATTAGATTCTTAAGTTATATATATATATATATATTGTCTACTGCATATAATTTTAAAATAATAATTTCTAACAAAATTACTGTTTTCACTGAAAATTAAAATTTTAAAATCAAAATAGTTTTGTTCTTGTTGAAAATATGTATAATTTAGTCATTTTAAGAACTTCTTTTATAAACTTAATAACTCTTTATTTTGTTAATTATGATAATATTTCTTTTAAAACAAAATCACAAAAACTTGTTTTTTTTTTTTTTAGAAGAGCTAAAGACAAGAACTTTTAATTTTATGAAAGCTTATTTACTTTATGAGAATAAAGTTAATAGTATAATAGTTTCAAAACGTTTTTTATTTTTTGAATTCCAAAATCAATTTTCTTTAAAGAAAATTAAAAACGAATTACAAAATCCTTTTTTTCAAAGGAGGATTAAAAATTTTAAAAATCCTTTACAAAATGAACTTTGTTCAAATTTATCAAATCCATTTTAAGATAATAAACAACATATGATTGACACACCCTATGAGCTAAACTTTATTAAAAACCAAATCCCAAAAAAGCACACCCTATTCAAATGTCTATATAATTATAACAATACTGTAAAACTGAAATTAGGGATTTAGAATCCAAAAGATTGATTTCAAAATTTTGTTCTTTATGGTTTGGTGCCACATTCTACATCAATAAGAATTCTGAAATTAAACGAGGAACAACTAAGTTAGTTATCAACTACAAACCCTTAAACAAAGTGTTTTAGTGAATTAGGTATCCCATACCTAACAAAAAAGATTTATTACAAAAATTACATTTAGTATGCATTTTCTCAAAATTTGATATGAAATCTAGATTTAGGCAAATCTAGATTTATCCATAAGACCAATTGATAAGATTGTTTGCCACCTAGCAAAAATATCCTTGAATGTCAAGTTTTGAACATCCTTCTGAAGGGCTTCTTTTATCAATTTACAATCAATTTAAAGTATAAACTTTTTATTGAGTAAATCATTTTGAAACTTTTTAATGCACATGATAATAGATTTTTTTTATTGTGGAATAATTCTTTTAGCAATCATTCTAGGATCATTATCCTGTTGAGGAATTTTGTAAAGGGTTAGGCTAATAGTGTTTTGTTGGTGGCTTACCTTAAGTTACATAAGTAGAAGATGTTTAGCTTCTATAACTTCCTCATTTAAAGTGATCCATTCCCTTACTTTATGTTTTTGCATAATAGATTTAGATGTTTTATGAAATAGATATACAATGCAATTTTTAGATGATTATAGTTTAAACCAATTAAAGAAAAGGATATAAATTTTATACTGATGCACAAACTCATAAAATTGGTTCTGTATGTCTTTGTAATCCTTTAAAAAGTCTTAAAATATCCAGTCTTCTGGTAAAGTGACATCTTTCCATTGAATTGATCTCGGAATCACAGTATTAGAACGAGATAAATTAGTTTGCAAAAGGAAAGTTTCTCCTTTTGTAGAGCATACCTTACTTTTTGATGTAAATATAAATGATATGTTCTTAAAAATAAGACTCGAGAACTTATTTCAAAAAAGGAGACAGGTTCTTCCTTAAAACCCCTATCTCAAAATGATATTGAAAATCTTTTTTTAAAAATGGTTTTATCACCAACATATATAAAACACTCAAAATATTTTGAAAAAAATGATTTTCAAAATGTTTTACTTATGGAAGAAGGTTTCCTCCATGAAAACCCATTAAAAGCCATCTTAAATGTTTTCCTTATTATATGACATTATAAACCAATTGATATTACAAAACTTAAAAAATACTATATGGTCATCCTTAAAAATGTGCCAAATTCAAACACTTCATTCTAGAAAAAACCCTGCAGAACCCAGATATTTAACCTGTTAAATCCAAAAAATCTTTAACCCATTAGACTAGGGAAAAGCCCTCACAAAACCTAAACTATTCTCCACTAATTTTAAAACCAAGTATGATCATTACTTATCTTTAATTATTTGGATTACCAATAAGAGTGGTTCAATACTTTCCTTATCCAAAATGAAAAGAATAGACATTCTTAGCTATTTTATTTCAACATAAAAATGATGATTCAAAAACACCTAACTGGTTTAAACAGTAATAACAATACTTTGTATTCACTTTTAACCTCCTTAAGGAACGAGTAAAGGAAGGATATGAACTGTTCAATACCAATTATAAATCCATAAAGGATAAATCACAATTAACTCCTTTATTCTAGTGTCATGTAAAATTCTTCTTACCATAGATATTGTCCTAATATTATGAATATTAGACTAAAAAGATATCCTTCTAGTAATAAGAAAATTCAAAGTAAAATGGTGGAATGCCTTTAGAAATTTAAAAGAAGGTATACAAAAATGGCTGAAAAAAAACCAAAAAGTCCACCAGCCAAACCCAGTTCTTACAAAAGCCAATATATTATTCTTAGCCTAAAGGTCCCATATAATAGAGAGACTAAACTAAGCCCAAACTGAAGAAGAATACTTTGCAATAATGAAACAAATATTGCAATCCAAAATCTCTTTAGAAGGAACTTTAGCTCAAGTTATCTAAGACCAAAACTCAAGCATATATAGAGGTAAAGAAGATTCAATAGACATGCTTCAAGACAACGAATATAATTGTTTTGAACTATTCCCTCTAATAAAGTTGAAAAAATTATAAAATGTCTTTCAGAAGAAAAAATTAGATTTCCATCATCAACTTAAAACCATCTTTCGATGGATTCCCATTAAAAGACGCTATTACAAAAAGACAAAAATATTTAGGTAGAAAGCAAATTTTCTATCAACTTAAAAATATTTAAGTGAAAAATAGATTTTCTATCAATTCAAATCTTATTTTAATTGAGTGGATTTCACTTGTCTACCATGTCAAAAGGAGACAAAATTTAAGATGACTCTTATTTAAGTGAAGTTCCTCAAAACTATATAAAAAAGAGTATGTTCAAATAAGGAAGGCATTTGGCCATTGTATCCCTTAGAATTTTCTCTCTTTGTATCCCTCTTTTTTCTCTCTATCGATGTAACAACACCCATATAAATATTCTTTATTAGTGAAATAATACTTCTTTGTGATCTTCCTATTTGAGTGTTTCATCTCTCCCATTGGTTCATTATGTGTTTATGTGTTTTCACTCTCTCTCGTTCAATTTTGTGTGCTTAGATCCGCAGTATATATATATAATGATAAAATCAAAATTTTAAGTATATATAACATTTAATGACTTTTAAATTTAAGTAATCAAATATATAAAAAAATTATTTATTAAAGGTCAATCATAAAAAAATTAATTTCTTATTTTTTATTTTTGTAATTTTTTTGTTTTTAAGAAATTTCATTTTTTTTTCATTCTTTACTACCAATATCAAATAAAAAATAAAAAAATCACTTCTTCATTATAACATTACAAAATTCATCAAATTTGTTGATCAAAGTATTTTTAACTACTATTATTTAATATATCAAAAATTTCTACTTGTTAGAAGTTATCATTTTAAAGTGATTATTAGAAGTTAATTCTTTGAAAAAGATTAATTTTTATTTCTTTGATTTCACAAATTTTTTATTTTTAATTTAAAAATTTTCATCATCCTTAAAAAAAAATAGATCAGAAATCTCGAAAATCTTTTACCTATAGTTGTCAAAAATAAATGGGCAACGTCTGGATTTGTGTCTCTTTCTGTCTTTCTATATGTCCATGACTGAGCCTCGCCCTGGACGGAGAGGCTGAGAGAGGTGCCGTACAACCAGAGACTGGATTGGCAATTGGACCAAGAGAGCTGGAGGATTTTAGTTTTTTTTTTTTTTTTTTTGGAACGAAACCGGAAGATTTTAGTTTAAGTGTGCGTTTTAGGAGAATTACATTTTATATGGTAGATTTAGGGAATAATTATATTTTACATCCCAGCCTTTTCAAAAATTATATAAAAAAAAAACCATAATTAACAAATGTCAAGACAATTTAACCAAAAATTGTTAAATGACTATACCACACTCGTCAGAAAATCATTTTTAGAAAGCAATTGCCTTCCTCCAAGAGTCTTTTTTTTTTTTTCCTTGTTTCTGGCTGTCCACGCTTCTATCCTTCCCGTCTTTCTTTCTTTTCTAGTTAATATTTCTTTCCTTCCATTTCCCTTCTTCAAATGAGCTTCAATTAACAGATTGAAAAAGTCATAAATGATTTAGGAGCAAATTTGAAAGCTTATTGGAAGTGATTGTAATTTGAAATTGGCAAGTGGGGGATGGCTAGGATTCTAGAGAAAGAATGGAAAAAAGGCAGTGGGTAAGTGGAGGAAAAAGAAGAAGAAGAATAAGGATGATGAAGTATAATAAAGGTAACTGGGGTTCTAGAGCAAAAAATGATTGAACCAAAACTACATTTAGTAATCATCTATCTTCAACGAGCTCATAGCCTATGATGGTGAGCCGGTTGAGTGGGCTTTGCGACTAGTTAGGGTCCAAACTCAAATGGGCAATGGCTTTTCAGCTTCTACGCAGATTAGTTAAATAAGAATTACAACAATTGGTTATATGATGACGATTAGGTATCAGCATTATAGAATGTTAGATATACGAAGTTGTAATATGACCCCTTCGTCTCTACGCATAAGTTAGATTCTCAGCGGCAATCTTCAAAAGCAAAGCCATAGCAAGCACACCTGACCATGAGTTTCTTGTATCGAAAATGCTAAAACTAGAACAGATCGACCGGCCATTGCCCTTTTCTTCTTACGGGGGCGGGGGGGTGGGTGGGTGGTTGGGTTTCTGCAGGAGACATCAATGTCCAGTATATAGTTTCAGAGTTTATATTTATTTTCCAAAAACGACATGAAGGGGTCCCACGAAAAATAAGGCAATATATTCTCATAGTGATTTGATTAAAAGGTAAAGAAGTATCCTGCCAAATTATGGTACTTAAAACACATTAAGATTGAAACATCTTGTTGGACATTATGTGAAACTTGAAATTTGTAATACAATATGGTAGTGATGATTAGTACGGCAAAAATGTTCATGTGAAGAGTGGCATGTGATACTGAATTGCAATCATTATTATATTTGTTGCATTCAAAATGATGGTGGGCTTTCTATTATTGTTTTTGGTCCAGTTCAGTTAGTAAAGAAGAGTAAAAACCATAAGTATGATCTTGATATTCGAAATTTATATTTCATCTAAAATTTGTTATTTAATTGCCATTAGGGTTTATAGAGCTGTAAGCTTTCTAATTATTGATCAAATAAATAATATTGTGGCATTAGGTCATTCCTTTAATTAACTCCAATTGGCTCAGTTAAATATATACTTGACCGTAACAAAAAAAAAAAAAAAGGAAAAAAGGAAAACCGTAGATTTGGTATTTAACTTAAAAAGGAAAACTTCAATTTTCAACGTCAAGATGAAAGACAACGCCATGATCAAGGTCAAATTTGTCGACAACACGGCCTTGTCAAACTTATATAATGTATCCAATTAATTCCACCCAGCCAGCCAGCCAGGGATGCGAAAATCGCGGGAAAAGATCGGAGTTGGGCAGGCAGAGACTACGCAGAACTTGCTAATTCTACGAATTCCATGGTTTTGTGCTGACCCTCAATCGTAGGCAAACATGTTTAAATCAGTAAATAAATAAATAAAAGAGCTAGGCATGACCTCGTAAGTCTGGAAGACGCAAACCCTTCGTTCAGGTACGAGTCACTTCAGGTTTGAAAATCGGCAGTGCCACAGCTTGGTCCTATCCGCATTGTCAGAGTTTGCTGTTAGCTCAAATGTGCAGCGTGGTGCTTCATCCCTGAGCTAGCGATGCACAACAGGTAGAAGCCCTTCTGCTATTTTTTTTCGTTACAAACCATATTTTTAATGGATGAAGGTAGGAATAGGAATATTCTCTTCTAGAAGACCCCTAATGCAAGGGAAATTTTGAAAGAAAAAAGGGGTCCAAAATCGTTTGAATGGGTAGGTAACCTTAAGTCTTCTTGTTTTGCTCTACCCTTCCTTTACCTGTCAACTATAATAAGATACACAGCATCATCACGTTAGGAATTCAGAATTAGTCAATGGAATGGTGCAACAAGTTATTGACTAGGCACAACATGTTCTTGCAGTTCGGAACTGATTAGCAACCGGAACGAATTACCTAATCTGGCAATCCCTGTTAACTGTGGTTAGTCTATTCGATGCCAGGGCTTGTATGGAAAATTAACTTCATTCATTCGTTGGATTCATTGTATCTACTTGCGTGCAAGGCAGTGCTGCGACTCAACATGATAATGTTCCTGCTCGTACGATGCCCTCGATTTACATTCCCGCGCCCCGTGGTCGGCAGCCGTAGACACACCCACCTGCGTACGCAATGCCTTTCCCTGTTCAAAATGTTCTATCCACACGGTTTTCTGACTTCCCTCGTACACGAGTCTAAAAATAAATAAATAAAATCGTGGTGTGTTATAAACATGCTATTATTATCGTTAATTACATTATTATAATTAATAATAAAAATTACGGATATACAATCAGTTCATTTAGATACATTGCGTGTTAACATAATTATATTCAAATATTAATCTTGTTTTAATCAGCCAAGAAATAATTCTATATGACAAGTTTGGTTTAGTTACAGTTCGATCAAAAAAGGTCTCCTAATTTTCCGTTCATTACATTTGAGACCCTAAGAATCCCTGGCAAACGCCTGCGAAAGTGAGATTGATACTGTTAACAAAAATTCTTTTTTTTTTTTAAATGCAAAATTCTGATAAAATTTGCTGCACTTGGCACAGTACACATCCGTTACAAACGGCCTGGATCAATCAAAGACTACCGCTACATTAATAATTTACTTTATTTGAATGTTAATTCAGTTTTTTTAGAGATAAAATGTTATTAGTAAAAGATAAAAATAAGCATATAAATAGATAAGAGATATTAAAGACTTAAAAAATATAATTACACTATTATTTAGATAATTTACAAATAAATTCTCTGTAAAATATACACAGTCGTTCATCTCTTTAATGTCATCTATCTTCTTAATAAATAATTAAAATTTATTCAATTTAATAGTAATTATTTTTTAAAAAAATTATTTTATATTTTAAAAAAATAAAAAAATTATGTACAAAACATTTTAAAAGTTGCGAACTAATTCTCAAATTATAAAGAATAAGCCAATTTGAGCGATGGCGTGGGACTAATGATACGGTGAAAAAGAAAAAAAAATTCATATTTTTGGCATCAGAAAGACTTGTTTTCTATGAAAAAAAAATTGTTTTAATTTACATACGTGGATCTACGCAAATCGTCGAATAAAATAATGCAGGTTATGTTTTGGGTATTCCATGACAAGGAATGGAGACCCCCCAAGAAAAAAACAAAAGAATTGATTTCAAAATTAAAGATTATTTGGGTTAATAATTTGCAAAAGCTTTTAATGAAATTCCACTCACTCGCTTTTTAGCGTTCAGGAGGGAGGGAGAGAGAGAGAGAGAGAGAGAGAGAGAGAGAGAGAGAGTTATCATTGAACTAGTCATCTTGGGCTTAGAGTCCAGCAAAATAAATACGGTCTTTAAGGCTTTGAAGCGAGACCTGGGGCTCCACCTATTGAATTTTGCACTTATTATTATTATAAAAAAAAATTTGGACGCCAGGTCAAATTACAAGAATAAAAAATTATTATAATAAAATTAAATTTCAATATTTTATTCTCAAGAGTATAAGCACGTTTTCTTTATGCATTTTTAAAATTTTATAATCAATAACTATTAGTTAAAGTGCGGAGCTCATAATCCTATTTCCTACCCAAGGCAGTCTTTGTCTTTGACAAATAAAAAAAAAAAAAACAATGAAGGAGAAAATAATAAAATAACATAAAAGGCATATCAGAGCGCGTGGGGCAGAAGCGCGTGACCGCCATGAAAAAGGCGCGGTGCCCCGCAATTCGTGCGGTTCCATTTCTTTACGATAAACGATGCACCGACACACAGTCAAAGCACGTGGGGGCACGTGACCGAAGTCTCAGACCTTCCTGCCGATTCCCCCTGTCTCCCCTCAATTTGTTTCACTTTGTGTGCCAATAATTGTCCTAACTTGAATTTGTAATCTCCTCAACGTCATTTGACGCACCCACGTCGTTTAATTATATTCTGTTTGCTCTATTATAATTGAAAAAAATAAAAATAAAATAAAAAATCTGATGTACCGGTTCACGAAAATTGAGACATTTTATTAAAAAAAAAAAAATCTAATTAGCCCAGCTAACCTTCTTTCTTTTTTTCTTTATATATATATATATCTATGAATGTGTTTCCTCATTCTCCAAAGATAGTTAATACTCCAATAAGGTATTCCCTATTCCTAAACAAGTCGTATGAATGATTGAACCTAATTTTTAAAACGGAAAAATGTTTAAACAAGCCAAAAAGCGGGTCTCGCCGAATAAGCAAAAAAAAAAAATTTACAGATTTTATTAATTCAATTATATATTTATTTATCTCTTTAGTAAAAAAAATTAATACAAATTTAACTAGGGTCTAGCCAAAATTTTTTATCATTTAATAGAGCGCTTTTTTTTTAATTTAAAAAAAGTAAGGATGTAAGTTTTTAGTATTAGATTTCTTCTTATAATATAAATACTACGTTTTTAATTCTTTTTTTTTCTTTTTTTCGGTTTGCATAGCTATTTTTGTATTAATTATATCTAATAAATAAATCTTTTTTTTATTTAAAAAAAGGCCTTCACCTAATCTCATTCTGCTTTCCAATAGAAACCGTACAACTTTTTATCATCACCCATATGAGCGAGGAGGTCCTCGCAAAGACTGAACTGACTGACAGACAGACATAACAACAGTAACATATTCTATGGCACTGTTAACTTCAACTCCAACGTTCAGAATCCCTCCCCATCTTTTTGACCTGTAAAAAGATTCCGTTCATTTGCCAACTGTCATGGGCTGGGTTAGGCCTGTCTTGCAAACCAAAGTTTCAGAAGAAGCTTTTATTAGCTTGAATTTTCTTTTGCTGTTGTTTTGTTTTTTGTTTTTTGTTTTTTTCAAAAAAAAAAATTGAGACAAAAGAAGAAGGACATATTTAGTTTGTTAATTAATTCTAATTGAAATTTAAATTTATAATCTTCAGTTTTGAGAGATAAATTCTAATAATTAGAATTTTAAATATATGTGTATAAATATATAATCATTAATTTCATAAAAAAGTATAAAAAAATTGACTCACAAACAATTTAATTAATAAATTTTTGGCCTGATAAAGAGAGACAAAAAAAAAAAAACACCTAACGTGAAGATTGTTTTAAAATCAATAAAAAAGAACTAAACAACTTAATTGGCAATTGAAATTTTTATATTCAAAAGAAATAAATAATTTTTTAATTAAAAATAATTTATGAATTTAATATTTTAAGATTTTAATTCAAAATTCATTTCCGTCTCTCTATGTATAAATTGTCATCATCGTTACTTTCAAGGTGTCATGTCTGGCTTCTGTAGCAGAGGCTCTTGCATTGTCCAGGTCAATTGTAACGTTTGGCAAATTGTCTGTGCTAACCCCCGGGATGTCTTCTTGTTTAGTGCTGTGCCAAATATCGAACTGTATCTTAGTCTCATAATTGCAACGCAAATTAATCGGTTCAGCCACCCTTTGCTTCTTGCTCTGCAGAACAAGCCAAATAATATATATATATATATATATATATATTATTTATATTATTTATATTAATTTTACTATTTTTAAAATTAAAATTTTAAAAAATTAAATTCATAACTTAAAGCGTCTCACAAGATATTAATATACTATAACATATGTCTACTTTTTTTTTTTTTAGTTTTATTTATTTATTTTCATTTGGTTACAATATCAAGCTGTGTAAGTAACTCTAAGACAAAGTTGTAAGATTCTTGTGGTCCTGAACTAAAAGAAACTTAAGAAGAAGAAGGAGAAAGAAAGAAAAAAAAAAAAAGAACAGGAAAGGTCAAGTTTTATTCTTCGTCCCTAATGAAAAAAAATAAAAAATTAAAAGAAGGGATATTTTGCCTAATAAGTGTAGTTTTTTTCCCCCCCTCCTGTGTTAACCTTTTTATTTTATTTTTTGGTCTGTATATAAATGAAGGAAGGAGGAAAAAGAGTTTCTTTCGCCCACACATACACACACCTACTTCATGTTTCTGTTTCTGTACGTGCATATTCATATTTGTTGAATTGTTCTAAAATTCGTCATAAAATAAAAATTATCACAAACAGCAATTTTTAGCAACAAAAAAAAAAAAAGAAGAAAAAAAAAAAGGGCCAATGCGGCGATTTCCCCCACAAACCAAAGGCCGAAAGCTGTCCCCCACGAACACAGTGTCTCACACATAACATATGTCATTTATTTTTCTTAAAAGTAAAAAAGGAAAAAGAAAACTTATAATTAGAAAAAAAAACAACAAAAAGCATACGGTGGGCCATGCCATATTAAAGCTGTTTTAAGGCTGTGAAAAAAATCATAAAAGATAAAAATGTCATGTAAAATAACCCATAAAATGATAAAAGATAAAATCTCATGAATCGTCAAGCCTATCAAACTCTCTCTCTCTCTCTCTCTCTCTCTCCTTTTTAATATTAAAAAATTTAAATTTAAATCTTGATTAAAAATAAATATTAAGTGGCTAGAAGAGGAGAGGTAGGATAACGAAAGTAAAGAAAATTAGATAATAATATTGAAAGAATAATAGAGCGTAATAATAAATGAAAATCAATTATATTATATATATATATATATGTATAAATGAATGAAATAAAATTAAAAAATTGTGTTATTATTTTTCATATTGTTATTTGTGGTGCTTAAGAAAATAAATAAGAGAGTAGAAGAATTGTTATAAATACTAAAAAAAGATTGGGGCGGGGGGTGGGGGGTGGTCAAGTGGGGCCCACTTCTGAACTCAAGCAAAAGAGCTGCAGAATGATGGAGTGGAAAAGCAAAAGGAAAAGGAAAAGGGCAGACAGTCAATAGAAACGCACAACAATTAACGTATATATATATAAATACATGCACAATAATAATAGATGTTATGTTGAGGGACAGAGGTGTGTAGAGAGAGAGAGTTAGAGAGAGAAATAGAAAGATGGTGGGCTCAGGAGGAGCAGATGGGAGCAAAGAAGCAGTTGGGATGGTGGCACTTCATGAGGCCCTTAGAAGGGTCTGTCTCAGCACAGAGTGGACTTACTCTGTCTTCTGGACTATTCGTCCTCGCCCGTACCCTCTCTCTCTCTCTCTCTCTCCTCTATATATCTTTCTTTCTGTCTGGTTTTTAATTTTCTGTCTGTGTCTCCACCAATCCCCTTCTTCTCGCCCTGTAATTCTCTGTAACTGCATGAATTTGAGGTGTTTCCTCAAATGGGTACCTGTTCATTTGCTTTTGGCAGAAGAGTCAGGGGTGGTAATGGCTGCAAGGTTGGAGACGATAATGGAAACTTGTGAGTTTGTTTCATTTGTTTGTTGATTTTGCTTCCTTATGAGTGCCTTTTTTTTATCCTTTTCTTTTTGTCTTTTCCTTGTCCTACGGTTGTTTACTGAGAAAATTGAAGAAAATGGGGGGGGGGTCACTAAATGTAATTTTTTTTTGTCTCTCGAGATGGAATTCTAATGATTTCTAGTTTGCAGACAGATTTTTTTGTTTTTTCTTTTTTTTGAAGTCACAGTCAGGAAATTTCTTTTCTTTCTCTATTTATCCCCCAACTAGGAAACGGAAGTTTGTGTTACTTTTTCATGCAAACAATGATAAACAGCAGGGTATAAACAAACCGGGGGCATTTGTTTGGTTAATATATTTTTTCTTTATTTGTATTTCAGATAATGAGTCTACAAATGGCAAATGACATGGGTTTTGGTAACTAATGACTTTAATGCTTTCTTTTTTAGTAATTTCAACCCATTTTGTAAATCTTTTTAAGCTGATAGCTCTCTCTCTCTCTCTCTCTCTCTCTCTCTCTCCTGTTCGTGTGCTTGCAACGTGTAATCGATGTTGACTCATAAAATCTCGTGAAGGATGTTGATGTGGGAAGATGGGTTTTGCCGAGGAAGAGTGGGAGATTGCTTGGAAGAGATTGACGGGGAAGATCCCGTCAGGAAAGCATTCAGCAAAATGTCCATTCAGTTGTATAATTATGGAGAAGGGTGGGTACTGGGTACGTGTTATTATTTTAGTTTTAGCCCTCTCTCTCTCTATCTCTCTCTCTCCCCCAGGTGAAGTCTCTCTTGCAACAAAGTGGTTGGACTGAAGCAAATGATTCTAGATATATTTACATGTGTTTTGAAAGTTTTGAATTAATTCCTTTGAGTAGGTTGATGGGAAAGGTTGCTTCAGATAAATGTCATAAATGGGTCTTCAAGGAGCCTACTGAATGTGAACCAAATATCTCCAACTACTGGCAGAGTTCTTTTGATGCTGTATGCAACAATGGCCACAAATCTAGTATCTTTTCTTTTAATTATTTGTCGAAAATTTTGATTTTTCTCACAGTATGGTTAAAATCATACGTGGTGGTACATTTCGCTTCATTATTGGTTTAGACAAAAGAATATCTGAAATTGACCTCCCAGTTTGATGACATTAACTGCAGCTTCCTCCTGAATGGACTGATCAATTTGAGTCTGGAATTCAGGTCAGCACTAAATGGTTATTCCTCTTTGTTGTTTGTCTGATCTGTTTTATTTTCAATCGATCTTTTGCCATTTTCCAATTCTGAAGTCATGTTCTTCGACTTATGTTGAACAGACTATTGCTGTCATTCAAGCTGGCCATGGCCTTCTACAGTTGGGTTCCTGCAAAATTGTGAGTCCTATTTTCCTTTTTCTTCCCTTTCTTTTAAACTGCTTTATTCTTTGCAAAGGTTAGCTTTTAAGAGTGAGTGGTGAACCTGCTTTTAGTACTTGCCTGTTAGAAGAGCCATTAGTTGCATTGTCGAGTTTAATCTCATCGGGCAGCATGTCTATTCCCAGATACCTGAAGACCTTCATTTTGTGCTAAGAATGAGGTATACATTTGAATCTCTTGGCTACCAATCTGGTTTCTACCTTTCCCAGCTCTTCTCATCAACAAGAAATGCTTCCTCTTCTTCCTCACTTCCTATAAAGCAATCTGCAATCCCAACTCGGTCTCCTCCCCCAATCTTCAACTGGGCTCAAAGGCCAATCACTTCTTCAGCTATGCTTTCTTCCCCCAGTTTTCACAACCTGGCCACTAGACTCGGATATCCACAAGCCAGAGACGAGCCCCACATGATTGTCCTTCCTCATTCATCGGAAAACCGAGTGGAAGAGATGATGGGAGACCGAGAAAATGACATCAAATGGCCTAATGGCCTGTCTTTCGTCAATGCCCTCACTGGAAGCACTGATGATGCAAAGCTTTTGTTCAACCCTGAGGGCCTAGGAAACAAAACAAACCAAAGTCACCAACCTCTTATCCTCGAAGGAAGGAATCCAAGTCAAAATTCAGATGCTTCAAATATGCACAATGGTGGCAACAGTAATCCTAATGAATTCTTGAGCTTGGATAGCCATCCAGATGGTATGAGAAAAATGGAAGACAAGTTCAAGAGTAGTTTTACTTTACCGGCAAGAATGGCTTCTTCATCGTCGTCAACTTCAGTTGATCACCATCAGCACCAACCGGCTGAGTACAGGAATCCCGAAGCAGGAATGTATCAGGATGTCATGGAGACTTTCATGGAGTGAAACCTAGGCAGTCTGTACTGGAAGTAGAACGGTGAAAACTTGTATGTAGGAACAAGTTTTTTTTACTTTTGCTGGTAGAACCTGTGTTTGTTTTTGTGTTCTTTTATCACCTGTGTTTCTTTTATTAGTTAAACTTTTCTAATTATTTGTAGTTCATTCTTACATAAATTTTCCTCTCAAATTTTTCTTCAAGTGGAGGAAACTTTGAATGTTTTGTCCTCTGAGTGTCGTGACATCTGGCAGGGCACTCAGTCGGACATTGTTCGCCTCGAGAGTTTTTATATTATGTATTTATTCTCTCTCTCTCTCTCTCTCTCTCTCTCTCTTTTTTTTTTTTTCCCAATGCTCAAACAATAAAAAAGGTAGCGCTAGAACTAGATTATGGATTTATTCTTTTACTCGACACCCGATCACTCACAAAAATGTGTACGACCTTCCTCAGTTTGCATGTTCATGATAGCGTGCAGAATGGTATGCCTGAGAAGCATTTTCTTTTGACATTTTATTTAATGGTCAAATCTAAATTGTCGATGATTTTGCCTTTCTGCCTCAGCCAAGCCTGTGGTTAGACTCTGTAAATCGTTTAGTTGGTGTTTCTGTATCATGGGAATTTATGATGCCTTCGTTATCTCCACCTTCAAGAGCAAAACCACCAAAAGAAAAAAAAAAAAAAAAAAGGGGACAAAACAAAACAAACATGGAAAATTTTTCTAGCATTTTTTTTTTGAGCAAATTTCTTCTTTTTCTCGCCTTTTTAACACCCACCAACAAAAAAAAAAAAGTCTCCATAAATTATAGTTCCTTGCATAACCTTATCCTCTGTTTTCCACTCCTTTTCCTATCCTTTCTTTTTAGTTGGGGGAATAAGGCAGTAGGTAATTCTGGGATTTTAGCAAACTTCTCAAAAACTGGCTGGAATATGTAGGCTCATTGCGAAGACGCAATTGGGTTGAAACGCATTAGCACATAAATAATAGCGGCATTTCATTTAACAATCTGAGAACTCGCATCAGCACAATCAGCCAGTGACAGCCTGGGGCTTGCATGTGTGGGGGTAGCTATAAAGCCAAAAGTTCATTGCAGAAATTCCAAGCTTCATTGTCACATTCCCCATAAGTCATGCTCCGAGTATAGAATCGAAAATTAGACATACCATAGGAAATTGTAATCTGTATCTCATTTTACTCATCAATAAAAATCTATAACATAACGCAAATCAGTGATAAAAAGGTTTTAGAAAGAAAGCTTGAAAGTTGAGAACTTGAAAATTATTTTTGCCGACATCATATGTGGATCAACACGAGCAACAACAACAACAACAGCCGTTCCAATAATTAAGTTGGTCCAGTAAGAGGAATCTGATTGTCAATAATTGTGAATGTTGCAGTGCCTAAAATACACAGGAAGTCCTGCGAGTGATGAGCATAAAGCCATCGAGCATCATTAACCAACAAAACACGTAGACTTTTCATTGGTAATATTTCAGTATTGCAATGAAAACAAAGCCGTTCACGTGCCTCTTAGAATACATGAAGTACATGTCATCATCTCCAACAATTACATTTCTCTGCTCTTCGCCACCAGGATTGAAGTTTCCTGCAAACAATAACATAAAGATTGAACAAGGAGGCACGGTATTACTATATAAAAAGAGAGATTTCTATTTTATGTTATCAGCGCTAAAAGTGAAAAGAGAAAAAGAACGCTTAGTCGATTCCCAAAAAGCCTCATTAAAAAAGAGAGAATTGTAATAGTAACTGCCTGTCCTTCGCTGTTTTTCTTGTTCCCCCATTGTTTTCAATAATTTTCTGTTTAGCAGAGGAAAATGACATCAGGAGCCTATTACCTTTTTTCTAAAAAATAGATTGTTAGAATATAAGTTGAAAATTCCTTTTCCATACACGGCCACCAAGTCTTCCACTGGACGTTTTCGAGTTCATTAACTCCGGTTCCGAGCTGTACCATGCCACCTTGTCCAAAATGTCAACTAAATCATAAGAGAGGGAAGACAAAAGTGAGGGATTTATTACACCGACATACTGAATGAAATGAAATCACACTATCCCTTTGATTGCATATTTGTGGTAGTTTTCTGTATAAGAAAACCCACATCGGTATAATATATATATATTTTTTTTTTCATTACAACATAAACCCACAAAATTATATTTTTAATTTTGTAAGTTCATTATTCCTAAATTAAAAAATTTACAAAAAGTGCAAAGAGTCATCGTAAAAATTTTGGATAATCAGAGCGAAAAGTCGCCGTAAAAAGTGCCTGATACTTTGCAAAAAATTACTGTCAAAAATATTATGGAGTTTTTTTTTTTTTTTTACTTAGTCCCGAAGAAAGAGATAATATTAAAAAAAAAAAAAAAAGTATCTCGCACTATTCAAGCCTCAAATGCAAGTTTCACACGTATCCCCTTTTCCCGATGGAAGGAACTATTATTAAAAGCATCCATGCGGTTCAAATAAATCCTAAAATTCCAAAATTGGCCAAAGAAAGCCCTCGGATGGGTGGAAGATCGTGAAATAAATAAAATTAAATAAATACATAAATAATTGAATTCCAACCATTACAAGGAATAGACATTTGCACTGTTGGCAATGTCGAGATTTGGAGATTTCTGGACAAAATTCTTCGCCCTTCTCCCAATAAAAAAACTGCTTTTTTTTTTTTTTATGCCCTCCTTACCTCACTTTTTAGTGGATCAGTTCTATGTATAACCTACCTTTTATATACTTAAAATTCTAATGTGAGAGCTACAATGAAAAAAGTAAATTAATTGCATGTCAATAGATAGAAAAAGTAGGCAAAATATTAAGCAGAAAAAGAATAAAAATAAAATAAAACAGGTGAAAGTAGTTGCTCTAGAACCCAAAAGAGCCCCTTAGTCTGGAATACGGATAGTTTAAGGTATTTTAATCTTACTTTAAATAATTTGCGACAATTTTAATTATCTTAGAGTTAATTTCGAGGTGGAAAGGGTATTTAATTGTTAAAAGATAACTCTAGGCATCCTCCTGGCGAATCAAACGACAATAATGAACATTTATAAGCATATAATTTGCCTTGTTCTTGACAACATGTCAAAAGGGACTTATAAACTCAATGCAAGTGGGCTATCACCATCTCGCTCAACCAACATGGCGTCAGCACATTTTCTGCATCTTGCGCTCCGTAGATCCCGAAACACCCCGCCTCCTAAATTGTCGGAAGGGGGCCGAGGGGTGCGTTGTGGCAGGCAAGCTATAAACCAACGTATTGGAAAAAAAAAAAAAAGCATCCGTCAGTATGTATAAGCTTCCTTAAGTAAGGCTGAAATTTTCATTCACCCAACTTTGAAAAGTTGTTGGAACATTGGTCAGCCCCCACGTGGTCCATAGCAGCTGAAACATCAATGATCAATCACAAACACACTAATAATCATCAAGGACTACAATGAATCCGCAAAGAGTTTTACTGGGTCTGCAAGTGGTTGATTTCAGCTACCCCATACACCCCCAGCTGTTTTTCCCGCGTATTCTCTCATTAAAATCTTCTTGTGCAATTCGCGCTAAGCCCCCCACGTGGCATTCTTTGAATGCCTTTAACTGCTTTCAACTGTTACAACTTCTATGGCAATTCTTTCAGCTACTCTGTTCAGCTTTTTCACCTTTAGTTCTAGCTAGTTTTATCTAAACACTCGCAATTGCATCACACTGCAGACAAGTCAACTAGGGACCACTGGCAGATAGAAAGGCCAACTGCCTAGGGATCCTTTGGCAGATGTGTTTTAAATTGTTGTTGAATGTGGTGACATCGTTTTCCTTTGATGTTGAGTCACTCACTGTGCACACGCAAGCTATATGGTACCTAAATTGCTTTTGAATGTGTTTTTGGTGTTACTCATTTAAGGTCAGCAGGTCCGGAGTTTGGCTCGCGTTTCACCTGGTTCATGGGCACAACCTGGGGACTAATGAGCCCTGGGTTTACCCCATGGTAGGGTCTGTTTATGCAGCTCTTTGATATGTGCATGCTGAAATTAGGATGATAGTTCTTGTTTTGTTTGGTAGGCAGAGACAATGGCATGCTGTTTAAGCAAGCTTTCTAAGTGTTAACTTAAGGTACGAGGAAGGAAAGACGAAAAGCAGTTTGGGATGACAGAACATCATATTTCATTAGCTTTGATATTTTCTTCGTAAAAGATTTAAATTTTAAAATTTACATTAATGATGATTATACTTAATTAATTTTTAAATTATAAAATTTAACTTTAAATTCTAACAAAAGAACCTTTTGGTTAGAGCATAAATAGTACAACTTAATAGAATTTCACAAAATTTTGTAGTGAGCTTCTTAATTTTGCAAAAAAAGGAGCATTATTGGTTTGTTACTTCTTGGTACTTCTGTTTTGCATACCAGTAACATGCCTTAACTCCTTAAATCTTGATTTTGACAAGAATTTAGTCAAAATGTCGGTCAGCTGGTCTTTGGTATTGTAGGAACCAATTTAATTTCTATTGCTTCTTGTGCTTCCCTCACAAAATGTAATTTAACATTGAAATACTTTGTTCTTCCATATTGTACAGGATTGTTGGAGATGGTTATAGCTGATTGGTTGTCACAAATAAATACAATTGGTTTAGCTTACTTCAAGTTCAAGTTTACACACATTTTCCTATTCTAAATTGCATAATTCACTATTGAAGCTACTGCAATATATTTAACTTTACTTGTGGATTATGTCATAGTATTTTGCTTCTTAGAACCCCAATTAGAGATGCCTAAACCAAGAGAAAACACTAATCCTGTTATGCTTTTCATATTTATAAATGATCCTGTCCTATCACTATTAGTAAAATTAACCAACTAATTTACTGTATTTAAACATAATAACCAAATTTAAGGCTTATTTGATGTACCTTAAGATTCTTTTAGTTGTCTTAAAATGAGTTTCATGTAGTGAGTGCATGAACTTAGATAACAAGCTCATTAAAAGTGTAATGTCTAGTTTAGTGGCATGGCAAATAAGTACAAAAGACATTCAATAAGACTTTTAAACTGAGTTTCATTTACTTTTGGAGATTTATCTTGCTTTGAGAATTTGCTTCTTGATAGCAAGAATGTATGAAAGCTTTTGCAATTTTATATATTAAACTTTTGCAACAAGTGATTTTCATAATTGGACTGATGTATCAAAATGCTATACTGAGATTGATAAATTTTTAGACCTAAAAATAATTCATACTATTTAGGTCTAACATATTAAACTTGCTTTGCATCATTCTTTTAAACTAATTTATAAGCTCAAATGAGTATATAACCACTATGTCATTTACATACACTTAAACACATAAAAAAAATACTCTCTCTTTATTAACCTAGAGAATTACATTATTGCAATTGCTATTAAACCCAAAATTGGTTAGATACTCATGAATCCTTAAATACTAAGCCTAAGGAGCTTGCTTTAGTCCATATAAAGTCTTCCTTAAAAGGTAAACCTTATCCTTTTCTCCAAGCTTGATAAAACATTTAAGTTGACTAACATAGACCTACTTTTTAAGCTTACCCTTTAATAAGGCTAACTTAATATTTAGTTGATATATAAACTAGTACTTTTGAGTAGTTAATGCAAATGGGAGCTTTATAGTGTTAAGCCTAGCTATAATAACAAATGTGTTAGTATAATCCACTTTTTCCTGTTATATAAAGCCTTTGGTTATAAGCCTTACTTTCAATTTATTGATGTTTCCAATTACATTGTATTTGATTTTATAGATCCATTTCACTCTAATAATCTTCTTGCTTATAAGTTTAGGGACAAAGGTCTAAGTTTGATTTTTATGAATAAACCTTAACTCCTTTTGTATTGTGACTCTTCATTCTACATATTGTGATGCCTTATGATAACTTATATAATCCAACTCAACTATCAAGCTTTTGTAATAAAAGCTAAGGGTTTGTTACCTTTGATTGGAAAGTCATCTACATCTTTTTACATATTGCTTGCAAATTGATGTTGTAGTTGAGCATTGTTACCTTTCTGATCCTTAGTATCTTCAATGGTAAATTATAATAATTCCATCTTACCACTTCATCAAATGTAAAGTTTCTATTGATGAAAACATTTTGTGCAGTAACATTATAAATTCTATAGTTGCCAAATGAATCAGTATAATTAATAAATATTACTATTAAGGCTTTATGATCTAGTTTATTCCTTTTCGATTCTGTCACGTGAGCATAACAAATACAACCAACAAACCTTAGATGGCTAAATGATGGTTTACTGCTATACTAGGTCTCATAAGAAGTTGAATTTGTTACTACTTTAAAAGGCAATTTGTTTAACAAATATATTATTGTGGTAATAACTTTTGCTTAGAAAGTTTTAGGAAGATCCTTTTTTACTAGCAAGCATCTAACCATCCCTTTGATAGTTTTATTCTTTCTCTTGCTCATCCTATTTTGTTAAGATGAATATGTTGATGTATTTTAAAGAATAAGCATAAGATTTTGAAAGCTTTAGATATGTATTTAGAGCCATCATCAATTCTTATGGCTTGAATTTCATGACCTGATTACTTTTTAACAAAAACTTTAAACTTTTAAAAGATAACAACTATATTAGACTAAAACTTAAAAAAGTAAATCTAGCAAAATTTAATAAGATTGTCAATAAATATAGCAAAGTATTTATTGTCATTAAGTGAACTGGTTTTAATAGGACCACAAAAAGTGAATTAATTGGAGCTTTTTTTAGTTATTTTAATTTGATTTAAATGATAGGATAAATTGACTTATTTCTCAAACTATTAAGATTCATAAATCTTGACAGTTTAACTTAAGGAGATCTCTGTATAGTTGAAGTGACTAAGCCTTTTATGCCACATGCTAGAATCATCTATAGAAGCTTGAAAGGTTAAGTGTTAGATTTAGATGAAAACTCTTTATATTCATAAGTATAAATTAATTGGGCACTAATAAAATCATAAATAAAATATGAATTATCTTTAAAAAGTAGAGAAAAATCCTTTTCTAAGAGTTGATAATACTTAACAAATTATGAGTAATTTGAAGTACATACAAGATATCATTAATACTTTTGATACTTGTTTGGTGTGAATCACAATTATCATTTTTCCTTGCACTTATAAAAGATAACTATTATTAGCTTTAATTTAAAATTTAAAAGTTATATCCAGAACCTCAAAGACATTAGGATTTAATGTTATGTGGTTTGTATAACCATTATCAACTAATCAAAGTCTAAGACTTGGAAATTTAATGTTATTAGTTGCTATAAATAGTTGATCTTCAATAAGTAAATCTTCATAAATTAACGGAGCTTTTTGCTTTACTTATTATGAATTTTACTCCTATTGTTGTTTTTTACCTTTATGCTAATAAATCATCTTAGAATGCCTTTTCTTATTGCACATATTGTAAACAAGATTAGGTTTCTTTTAATAAAATTTGGACAAATGATTTTTTTTTTTTTTTACAATGCTTACAAAGAGCATAGTTTCTTTTATTAGTAGCTTTGTTTGCTTCACTACCTTTTTTAGACTATTGTTTCTTATTTTGCTTTCTTTCATTTTAATCCTTTTGTTGTTGAATGGCTTGTAAAGCACCATTAATTATATCCTCTTGTTATAGGAATCTCTTTATTCTTAAGATTTAAGTGCATTAATCAACTTATAAAAAAAAAATGGTATTAAGATTCTTTGATTTTTTTAAAAAGGAGATTTTTGATTTAAACCTTTATGAAATACTTACAAAGACCTTTTGAATTGTGTTTTTATTAGGAAAATCCTTTCCCAATGTCTTAGTTTGGTTGACTATTTTTAGTAACTTGTCACTGTAATTTTTCACAGTTTTTGTATCATTCATTTTCAAAAGTTCAAATTCTCTCTTAAAATTAAGAAGTTACATGGTCTTAGTTTTATAACTACCATTATATTCTTCTCTTAATTTGTCTTAAGCTCCTTTTGTTGTTTCACATGTCATTATTCTATTAGAAATGGTCTCTATGATAGTTGTGTGAATGTAAGTTAAAGTCTTGTATCACTTAACAACTTGCTTATTGTGATACTTTAGCTGAGCTACTTTAGGATTTGTTAGCAAAGGAAAAGGTCAAAGCCTTTTAGGTAAGCCTTTATTATAATAGTTTACTAAATATAGTTTTACTTATGAACTTTGAAGGTAAAAATGGGAAAAAATTAGATAAAGCCATATGAAATATGTAAGAATTAGTTATTTTGTGTTAACACTCTATCACTTAGTATTTAAAGTATTTAAACTCTCTTTACCTCACAAAAATCAAGTGTCTTAAGGATTTTTATGCTATGATACCATTGTTAGGTTAATGGCTTTGGTTTTGTGCAGTATGTAGAGAATGACTTGCTATTGAAGTAAGCTTTCTTATTATTAACTTAAGGCACATGGAAGGAAAGAAAAAAAGTAATTTAGGATGTCAAAACCTTAGATTTCGTTAGTTTTGATCTTTTCTTTGTAGGAGGATTTCAAATAACAAATTTGAAACTTAAAATTCATATTGGAAATGATTGTATTTAATTAATTTTTAAATTATAATTTAAATATTATTTGGATTACAAAATTTACATTTAAATTTTGGACAAAAAATCCTTTATTTGGAAAACAATCATTATAATTAATTTAACAAAATTTCAAAAAACTTTGTGTCTAACTTTTAAATTTTGTAAAAGAGAAGCATTATTGGTCTTTTACCCCTAAGGAGGGGTTGTTATTTGAATAAAAAGAAAAAACCTTTATTGGTATTACTCAAACAGGGTGCACATTAATATTACATCGTATGTGGTTGCATGTGAATGTGAATGGTGGAATTTGAAGCAAGGACCCTTCGTACATAAACACTAAGTAGTCATCCACCTTTATTTCTTCAACTACTTTTTCATGGATATGACACTCTTGACGCATTAAACGTCTGCGATGCAATTGATCACGATGTCGATAGCGTAGATTCATTGAGACTTATACTTAAATGCTGTTTTGTTCATAAGTCATTAGACCAGCATTAAGCTTGAACTTGCTTCTCAGTTCAGAAGCAGATATTGCAGTGGCAATGATTGATGATGATACTGATTTTATCATCCTTCCAAACCATAGACTGTGGAAGCAGCAGATACTATCACCAACATAAACGATGCTCATGCTACAGCGAAATGACTTACCGAAGGGGCACTTGATAGGAAGAGCGCTGATGAAGTGTCCTCTCCCAGCTCCTTTGTTTGATAACAAATTCCCAAGTCTGTGCTTTAAGTCTTTTTAAACTATTTTGTGTATCTGCTCTGTAGCGCAAATGTTTTAACTTTGCCATTTTCTATTTAGCTAGAAGTTTGGACTGCCTAGCAGACTTGTACCTAAAATGTAATTCTGAAGAATGTCCAATTACTTCCATTTTGTATGCTAGTATATAGTGTGTTAGCACAATCTGGATTGTAATTTATGAAAATAGGAAATTGTAGATAAGCTTTTCGGATGAATATAAAATTGTATCTTAATTCCTTGTAACAAACTCGCACTTGATTGGGAGTGAGATCAGCCCTGGTGTACTTTGAAGTTTGAATCCCTTGAAGAATGCTTTGTGGTAGAAGTAGTACCTTGAAGAAGCTGTCTACAAATTAAAACCTTCACAACTTCTATAATATTTTAAAAATTTAGATTGAACTTTTATATGTATTGATTCAAGTCTTAGAAAGCAATGAAATTAAGCTTAGTGTATCATTCTATCGTTATCCTAACTGTGTTCATTTAAAACTTTAGTGATAACAATTTTGGATTTGACATTTCGTTTCATATGGTTTGGCTACAATTTTTTCGATGTTGGTACAATGACGATCAAAACCTGAAGATCCTACAGCATTCCAGCGTGCAAATCCAACTTCCAAGGTCAGTATCAAAACAGCAGGCAGTAATCTCCATATTCGATTTTCCTGAGAGACGTTTGGATTTTGTTAGACAGAATCGTTGAGCGTGAGTCTTGAATGCATTCTGTTATGACCATTTACAGGAACTTGAGGATACATTCTCCACACTCACAGCAAACACAAGGATAGTCGTAGCTAATCTTAAGTGGATTGATAAGCATTATTATTTTTAGAATAATTTACAAGAGTAAGATCTTAATAAGGACACAAGGCATAGCCATGAACGCCAATGAAAACTCGAATACATAGTCTTCATAGTATATAGCCTCCACACAATGGTGAGTTTAACAATACAAACTGATATTACAAGTAGAAGCAAAACACATGGTTGACATAACATTAGTGCTCTATAATATAATAGATATCATTGGACTGCATAAAGTCATTCGATGACAGAAGAGAGAGAGCGTGATAAGATTGACTTTCATCTGGTCTGGGACCGTCTGCAGGTGGAATTTCCAGAGAGAGTTACAGTGTATCTGCTGCCTCTATCATCAGCAGGCCTATGCTGGCCTTCCTTCAACTGAGTTACAAAGCCTTTGCGGCTGGACCCTTCTCCATAAGTTTCAGCTGAGCTCTTCCGGCGCCTCTCGTTGTGTCCTGCCAGACGCCTGCGACAACTCCTTTTTGCTTCATCAAACTCCAATAGCTCGTGGAACCTGCAAAGTCTCATAAGATGTATGTATACAAGTATTATGGGCCTAAGTCTATTAAAACAGCCAGTAACAAGAGGTACTGATAAGCTTCCCAATAAAATAAACCAAATCAGACTAAGAGGAGGTAGTCCAAGCATCAATCAAGTGAAGATGCAAGCGAGGGGTCAGAGCGAAAATATCTCAGTAACATCAGGGGTGAATACAGCAATTCTCTAAAGAGGAGGTTCTAACTTTTGGTCCGCCCTTCTACCTTTTCCAAAAACCAAATTATTGACAAGCACCTCTCTGTTTTTTTTTTTTTCCATTGGCTTACAGTCATATAACCAGAACGGTAACCTTTTCATTGTTGAATTAACACGTTACTCTGTAACCTTATTTCCCCTATTTTACAGAAATGGCTGCATTATATGGCATGTTGCAACTTTCGGATTCCCTGATTCCGTTACGTCTTCTCAGGAAAGATTATTACCTGGTTGGAACATGAATTAAGTGATACCTTATTCATCAGCGTTGCACCAGACTATGTTAAAAATATGACAACATTAAACAGTGGCAGCGAACACCCCCATGTTCTGATTGAATTCATTGCCAGTGTGAAAGACACAAGACAGCTTTTTGTTGGATGGTTTTCTCCGTTTATTTAATTATCCTTTCTTAATTATAAACTTGCGCAATATCTCTGTAAGCAGTAATATTACAAGTTACAAATTCCCTTATTTCTACTGTAAAACTAAGTAGCTGTGCAGGAAAAATGTGAATTTCTACACATTTCTCTCCAGTCTCATTACTTATCCGGTCAGATATGCTTCTGATATGCCTGAAATTCCTTTGATTATTTCATAATTTGGAGCCATGTACACATTGGAACAATTCCAGGGAAAATAGCATATGCAGATTGGCAGTTCCCTGCACATTGCAGCCAACAATTCTGATATCTAGCCGAAGAGGGGGAAGGTTTGGGAACCCAGGAGTTATCCGATCTGAATAAAGACTGCCGCATTATGGCAAAAGCAATGGGAAGAGAAAGAAGCATAGAAGAGAAGCGAAATACCTGCTACATTGCTGACAAAAGCGCTGCCTGAGACCAGCAACCATGACAGTTGGTGCCTTTGCATGAACCTCACAGACTTTATGGCGTCTATGGTACCTCTTAGCATCAGTTAAATCAGCTCCACAATTCTCCACTTGGCAAGACGGCAGCGACGCCCCGCCACCTCTCTTCCCCAGCAGAGCACCAACAACTTTCTTCTTCTCCTCATCAACAAAACCACCACTGCCTCCCTCTTCTTCTTCCATATCATCTTCCAAATCATCCTCTAAAAGGAAATCATCTTTGCTTCTCTCTTTCAAACCACGTTTTCCTTCAAGAATTCTAGCATCCATTGTTGGACGGTATCACTCGATGTGGTGCTGCTGGCAAAGGGGTTGTGGTACTTGAAGTACTATATATGAAGGCGGGGAGAGTGTAAGGAAAGATATGATAAAAGATAGTGGAGGACCACATATTACATATTCTTGTGTGTTTTGTATGTGTTGATACTTGTGTCAGTTGAAGCAATGAATGATTTCAATCTTTAAAACGATAGGTTTTGTAGTGATTTGCTGTCACAGGACTTATCTGCCTAAACCCTTGTTCTCACTCGTTAGAGTGATAGGCTCATTTCGACATTGGAGCTAGCCTGTTTCATATTTTACTTTTTGGACCCTATGGTGGTCCTCTGCATAAAACTTATGTGATTGAAGAATCAGATACAGTCTTGGATAAACTTTAGTCTACCAACTTGTCTGTATTTCACCCAGTAAAAACCATCAGCTGTGTTTGCAAGAAAAGCTACCCAAGGGCAAACAAGGTTCTACAAACTTTAAAGCAGATACATCAGGTCTTGTTTATTGCGATTTACAGCAAGTGAAATATGAATTTACCTCCCAACAGTCACAAATGACAGGGATGCAACACAGAGTAAATTGCTTCGAGGGTATAGATAGTACCATAGTGAAGTTGATTCACATATATAGCTGACAGAGCCATGAGAAGGACATGTCAACATTTAGTGCACTCTTTAATGGACTTTACTGTACAGCACCAATGCTTGTGCAAAATTCTGCTTCTTTGAGTTGGACAACCAGTGTACTGCAACAGAGTACCCTATGCTTCTTTTCTATTTAAATGGGCTCATAGCTCTTTAGTGCTTGGCCTTAGTCCATACCAAGCTTTATTCTCCCCTCCCCCCCTCCCCCACCTTCTTTTTATCTTCCTGTCTTTATTGGCTTGAGAGCAATAGTTCAATTCATTAATGATTAATTCAAATGATTCATATAGTTGTAATAATACACAACGATGGGTTGTGAAAATGGGCGAACGGCAGTATGGTTGGTGCTTGTTTATGCAATAAGGAAACGATTCCATGCGAATGACAGCACATTCAAAGGAGTCCGTGAGCCATGGATCCGATGGACTGAGTCTGAAATGCGCATGGCTCGTTCACACCAAGTCGAGAGGCTATACTGAAATTGTGCCATTTAGTTTTAGTGCATGCACAAACTACAAGGCAAGACATATATGATTAGTGACATGACACAACCCAATCTCACACATGACCACAAAGCGAGATATTTCTGCAAATGCATAAATTGAAAAAGAAGTTCATTACATGGACATGGGTAGTCTCAAGGCCAAACGGAAGCAGGTGAAGTAGCCCCATCACGACAATTGATTGCACATCTATGGTTTTAATAGTTAGTTGTGATGATGCATCTGACTACTGCAAATGCAAAACTAACAGTCATGATAGTGGTTATACCCTCAATTAGTCCAATCCCAAGAACATAACCCAATTGCACTGGTAGCCACATATTATGATTCCATGGTCCTATGTACGCCACAGTTTCACCTCCGCACCCTTCCGTGTTGCTCTCTGTTTGGACAACACACAACAGCATATGATTGTTGCCACCTTGAAATGGCCATCACTCTCAGCGATTGAAGTTGGAGCTTTGGTCCCTATATTCTTCTTTTCAAACTCTTTTGTTTGTTTGAGCTTATAGATATATTCTCCTGTTACTTATGTACCGTTCTAGACCAATGAATATCTAACTACTGGCATAGCATACATGATAAGGGCACAAGACTGCGTGGAAGGCCTTGGTCTCAGGTCAAGGTTGAACGGTGGACATGTCTTGGTATGCATTGTTTCTTTGGTTGTTAGGGGACGAAAAGTTGTTTTTCAAGATTTGTTAATCAATATTCAATTATTTAC
This sequence comes from Ceriops zippeliana, assembly GCA_037897445.1. Classification (NCBI taxonomy): domain Eukaryota; kingdom Viridiplantae; phylum Streptophyta; class Magnoliopsida; order Malpighiales; family Rhizophoraceae; genus Ceriops; species Ceriops zippeliana. The sequence goes on from JBAPLH010000129.1 coordinate 3,910,328, forward strand.
TAGGTGTCTAACAGTCTTAGTTACTGCATTTTTGACAGCAATTTTCAATTAAATCAAATGGGTCTTAACTTGGTAAGGATGTTCTTTTGCTCTTTTTAAGTGAGTTTTAGTGGTGATATCATACCATATGATATGTTTAATCAAATAGCAGTTAATGGAGTGTGTTAGGCCAAGCCGTGCAGGTTGGCTGCCATCAGCGTATCTTGGATATCCACTTCATCATCCCATATTGTCCAAGAATGTAAGCTCTTTTGTACTTCCATAAGTGCTGTTGACCTTCAAAATTACCAAAATAATCATTGAAGTTCTTTCCTTTGTTATTGTTCTTGCAAAATTCTGGCTGGCCAATGTTTGTACCAATGCAAATTTGCTTGATGGTCCTGATTTGTCAACAATTAAATATACATTTGCTTATCGCCAATGAAGATAGGGTTTTCTTCTTTATAAATAGGACCAAACAACTTTTTGATAACCAGATAGAGATTTCCAGTCATTTTCAATGGTGTATACTCTTTTGTGTACAAAAGATGCTACATTGTGGTGATGACAAGTGAAAGGTTTGGTGAAATATGAAATTATTGGCTTTATTTTTGGTTGCTTTCTATCACATTTGCATCATTCAATATGGAATTTATTTGACGATGTCTGAGTAAAGTAATAAGTGTATCAGATTCCTGATGAACTCTATTACTGCTTTCTATCAGATTCCTGACCCATTTGACTTCCCTATACCGTAACTTTTTTTTTTCCCTCTTCAAAATAAATTTTGCACAGTTACAAGTTCCTCAGCCTTTCTCTGTACCTCGCTGATCTGGAAAACTCTACTCATCAGCTTATTCATTGCTCTCATGCATGGCAAACCTGGCACGTTTCTGAATTGATGGGCCCAAATGTTGCTTGCTACTTTCTGTTGAGAATCTATTAGTGGAACTTGTGAAGGAACTTTATGCAGTGATTATCCAAGCAATTCTGAAAGAAGTGGATTGATGATAAAATTCTATGCTGCTTGTTTCACATCACTATGTTCTGTTAAAAAGAATACTAGATTCATAATAATGTCTGTTTATGTTATTGGTTAAAGCTCAACATGGTAAGCTTTACTTTCAACGGAAACCAATCACTGGCAATGGTGGATGCGGTTTAAAAAATGTAGTTTGGAGTCCAAGGCTTCAATATCTAATTCAATGTGCTTAAAATGACCTCCTAGGGGAACCATGAAGTTGAATGTTGAGGACTCCTCGATTACAAAACCTTAAGACTATCTGGAAGTGGAGTTCTTAAAAATTTCGAAGGATTTTTTTTTTTCCGCTCATCTTGTTCTAGTCATGTTGGTTTAATGGAATCCAATGAACATGGGGTTTAAGCAATCCAATGATTATTGACACTTTGAATGCCATGAGCTGGATTAATGGCATTTTCTATTCTGTATGGAAATTTCGGGCATATTTCAACCCCATCAAGCAATTCTCAAGAATGCTGTGTGGTGCATTGTTCAAACACACCCCATGAGCCAGCTGATCATGTAGCAGAGGCACTTGTGGAGGTAGGAAAATTGATTTAGTTGCTAAACTTTGAGAATTCTTGGGTTGTTTAACCTGTTTTTTGATTATCATTGTCAAGATGGAATGTTACATTTCAGTATAGATTCTGAAGCATACGAAAATTTTTCGAGACTGATTTCAAGCTTACAGAAAATTGGACTAGTATTAACTTTACACGTATAACCTTCCCATATTCAACTGAATTTGAAAATAAGAAGCTTGATGTACAAAATCCAGAAATGAGGTTTCATGGCTGGCCCTTGACCCCGATACCCTCAAGTAACGAAACAACTTCTTCAATCTGGGGTCTCTGCCTGGGATCATGATCTAAGCATCTGCCTGAAATTTCAAGCATTTCTAACTGCTGCTTTTCACAATCTTTATCCCAAATCAAAGTGTCTATAACCTCTGCATCTCTTTTCTCAGACCTCATCTGAAACACCCAAGAGACCAAGTCCCTGCAGTTTCCCTTTGCGAACTTCCACAGGCCTTCTGCGAGTAATAAGCTCAAGAAGAACAACACCAAAACTGTAAACATCACCCCTACAGGTTGCCGTCAATGTTTGGCTATATTCAGGAGGAATATAACCTAATGTTCCAACCAAATCTGTTGTCACATGAGTATCGCAAGGACGAAGTAGCCGTGAGAGACCGAAATCAGCCAAATGAGCTTCAAATTTTTCATCCAAAAGTATGTTGCTAGATTTCACATCTCGGTGAACTATGTGTGGTTCACAAACTTTGTGCAGGTAAGCTAACCCAGAAGCTGCACCTCTAGCTATCCTGAGCCTGACCTCCCATTCAAGAACTGATGCACCATCAATGCACTCATGCAGCCAATAATCTAAGCTGCCATTCTGCATGTATGAGTAAATCAATAATTGGTCATTTCCATGGCGGCAATAACCCTGAAGAGACACAAGGTTTTTGTGTTGAGCCCTTGACAGTGCTTCCACTTCAGCTTGAAATTCACGTTCCATCTGGCCACAGTCACCAGAAAGCCTCTTGACTGCAGCTTTTGCACCATTAGGAAGGTATGCTTTGTAAACCAGGCCAAATCCACCACAGCCAATAATGTTTGCTTGGTTGAAATTATTTGTAGATCTCAGCAAGCCTGTGACTGTGAGATCCTTGCAATCTGAATTGTGGAAAAGCACCAACTTGGAAGATCCAAAAGCATCATATATCTTGCGAGGGCAGCTCATTTCGTCATCCAAACAGACAATTGGATCCCCAGCATTCCTTCTAAACATTCTGAGTAATACAATTGAAAGGACTATGCCAAACCCTACTCCAAGAGCAAGTACTATGACAAGGACATTTCTTAGATGAAGCCTATTACCTGAAGCAGATGGAATTACGGGCTTCAATATGTTATCACTGCCATTACAAGGGGAAACCACTCCACCACAAAGTCCAGGGTTACCCTCAAAGCTTGAGCTGGGAAAGCTATAGAACTGTCCTCCAGTGGGAATTTGTCCCTTCAAGTGATTATAAGCTACACTAAACTTTGAAAGGAATGTGAGCTCCTCCAATGATAGAGGAATGGACCCATAAAGGTTGTTGGAAGACAAATCTAAAGTTTCTAAGTTATGCATCTCTGAAATAGACCTAGGTATGGTCCCAGTAATGTTGTTCCTGCTTAAATCTAAGACATGGAGCTGCTTCAGCTGACCAATTTCGGAAAAAATTGCACCATTCATCATATTATCGCTCAAAATTATTGAAGGCGGAAAGCTTGAGACCTGGTTGTATGGCAAACCCATAGCACTCTGATTTCGCTTTACATAAAGAGGAATACCAGCAGAAGCAACATGGTTGTATGAACTGCAGTTTGCACATATCAGGCTGGTTAGCTTGGTAAAGGTTTTTGGGATCTCGCCGCTGAGGGAGTTGTTTGAGAAGTCCACGTAAAACAGCTTCTCCATTTGACCGATCCAAGGAGGGATACTGCCATCCAATTTATTCCACGACAAATCAAGAACTTGCAACTTCCTGCAATTCAGCAACCAAATTGGTATTTGGCCTTGAAGAGCACAATTTCCCAGTCCCAAGAGCGTTAGACTGTCAAAACCACTCACATTTGTGGGAATTTCCTCACCAATGTAATTCTTTGAGAGGACAAGGGTGGTGAGATTTTTGCACAGCTGCAGCACTGATAGTGCCCTGGACAAGTCCACAAAACTATTGTTTGACAATGAGAGAAATGAAAGGGACATGAGCTTTGCAAAACTCTGGGGGATCTGGCCACTCAAGTTATTCTTAGCCAAGCTCAAAATTTTCAACTCATGGCAGTCGGACATGGAATTTGGGAGGGGCCCCGAAAAATGATTGCTGGCAAGTTCAAGTGTCCTAAGACTCCGCATTTCCGTGAAATTAAGATTTATTGGACCAGTTAAAGAGTTGTTTCTGAGGTTAAGTATCTGTAGCTTTGAGCAGAATGACAGTGTTGGAGGCATTGGCCCTGAAAACATATTGGAATGTACAACAAGTTGCTGCAGTTCTGTGAGGTAGCCCAACGTACTCGGAATATAGCCCGAAAACCGGTTTCCATTAATGATCAAGGTTTTGAGGCTAGAGAGCTTACTGACGTCCTCGCTTAACTTGCCAGAAAAATTGTTGTTGGAGATTGAAATTTCCTCCACAGATGCCAACGAGTAAAAAGAATCTGGGAGATAGCCGGATAGTGAATTGAAATCCAAATGCAATTGCTGGAGAGATGCGTTGCAATTGTCCAACCCGTCAAGATTTCCTCCTAGATGGTTCATTGACAAATCAAGAATCCGAATCCCATTGAAGGAGCTGCAAATTTGGGAAGTAACTCGGCCTGTAAATGAATTGTTGCTAATGTTGAGCACAACAAGGTCTGGAAATCCGCCAAGTTTGAACAATTCCTCACTGAACAGATTGCTAGAAATATTCAATGACTGAATAGACAAGAGACCAGAAAGAGCTGCTGAGACCTGCCCTGACAGGTTGTTATGGCTCAAATCAAGAACCTCCAACCTCTTCAAGCTCGAGAGCTCCATAGGCAGCCCACCTTCAAGATGATTGCTAGAGAGATTAAGTGATTTCAAATGATCCAAGCGGCCCAACGAGCGTGAAATAAGCCCTTTGAGATCCTTTTGGGGCAGAACCAGCATAGTCACTCTGCTCCCATTGATTGAGCCATTGTTGTGATTCCCGCACACAACACCATCCCACTGACAGCAGTTGGCCATAGTGGACCATGCCGCCCGAATGGAACCATCCGTGAGGTTTCCCGCGAATTCCTTCAGTGCCAACAAATCAATGGGATCACAGCGTTGGGTAGGAGTATTGAGACTCACAGTTGAGAACATAAAGCAAGCAACCAGTATCCACTTGAGCCAAGTCATGGGAACAAAGGCCAGCAGCAACATTAACAATGACAGCGACTGTCTGCAGCTCAAATCAGACCAAAACCCCCCAATATTGAAGCTATCAATGATTCTGGGTAGACTCTGGTTCTCGATAAAAAGAAGCCCAACCCCAAATGAAGAAACTTGCAAACGCGTATACCCAAAAAGGCAACCAGAAAAGAATGCAACTTGCAAGCCTTAAATTCTGAATGAAGCAACTAAAAAGCAGTAAAACTAGCAGAGATCACCGGTCCCCATCACGACTGTCTGATGAAACATACCAAAGAAGGCAGAGCTCTACTTTGATCGTTAAATATACTACCTTCGGAGGCACTGGAAAACAATGGCCAACTAACAACTTGAAAATGAAGCCTCAGTATTCCCCACCGGATAGCAAAATCAATGATGCCCACTTAGACAGACAAATCTGGGATACCTAGTCCCCACCTGACTACCAAAACCCTTGACTAAAAATTAACAAACTCCAAGGACCCACCTTAACAGGCACGCTATCCCCTTGGAGTCAGAGCAAAAAAGTCTCCCACGAGTGTAGAAACTTCAAACACACACATCCCAAAGCACCTCTATGGACCGGCAGAAGGCAAATAGTCAGCACATCTAAGTAAGCTAGCAATCAGCGGTAAGATGAGGATTAGTTAAACAGGAACCGGATCCCAAGATCACAGATTCATTGCAAAGTCAATTGCATCCAACAAGAAACGAAGAAAGCAACAGACTTTACCAGCGACCAGCTCAACCAAAATTTACAATCAGCATTAAAACATGACTTCTACGTGAAGTAAAACCACCCTTTGAACACAACACCCACGTTGTCCACCTTTTCCACAACTGGATTCAGTCTTTCAAATCTACACGTCTATCTCTCTCTCTCTCTCTCTCTCGCGGAGAGTGGATAGACGACGCAAAATTTAAACTATCAAATTCAAATAAAAATGAAAAAAATTATGATAATTAATTGTAATTTATGGTCCTAATTTCGTTTAGTTTACTAATCTTATGTCTCTTTATCATTTTCGTATGTCATTTCACCAGAAACAGAAAAGGAAAATTCACTTCTTCCATTTAAGAGAATATATTATCATGTGGACAAAGAAAGTTATTAGTTTGAAATGAAGACAAAACAGCTGACTTTTTGAAAAATCTTTTACTTTGCTTATGCTTTGTTTCCTTTCCTTGGACTGATTTTTTTTCCAAAAACTATATACTTCACCGTTGAAAAGTGACAACAGACAGCAAAGCACACACTCCCTGTCTTGGATTGTCAATGCACAATACCTAAATCTCTCTCTCTCTCTCTCTCTCTCTCTCACACACACACACACACAAACAAAAAAAGGCCAAATATTTGGTGGGGAAGCTTCGACGTCGTTCATATTGACGAGGTTGGCTAGAAGTCCCACGTTTGGTAATATGCTCATGAACAAGAAGGAACTGTGGCAAAATGTTGTGGATGTACTTCAAATTTGAAAAGCTTCTCAATTTTTGTTACTTTTGCGATTGTTTAAGTCACATAAACAACAAATGCGACTTAGTAGTAAAAAATTTAGTAGGGTGCTGATAGAAATCTAGGCCTTTGTCTGTATAATGGAGATGCTATGGAAGTCTCTCTCACTTAGGCGGGCTAGCATTCATATTGATCCTAACTTTCGACATGGCGGGTTGCAATTCAGGATGCGATAGACTCTATAGCACCGAATTTCGATAAAGTGTCGACAAATGCTTTTTCAGTAACTGTAGCTTAAGGAAGATTATAGGATATCATTAAAATTCAAAACGGTCAAATCGAAAGTAATTTTTAACTAAGAGTCATTATTAATTTTTATAAATACTTAAAGTTTAATGTTTACTTAAAATATAAATTTTTTTTATTTTATTATTCCATTAAAGATTTTATTATATATAATATTATTATAAAAATATTATAGATAAAATAAAAAATAATTCTAAAAATATATCAACTTATTAAGAGTTTAATTTTAATAATGTAAATTACAATCAAGTGGTTTTATTTTATTTTATAAGAAATTTATTGTAACCTAATTACATTATTATAAGAACTAATTTTGTCTTAAGGAGAGTGACATCAGATACTCAACTTAAAGTAATTCTTTCACTTCAATATAACTTTGTTTTAATCTAATAATTTAAAGATAAAATTTTGTTTGTAATTAAAATAATGAAAAATTAACTTTTAACATTGTGAAATGGTTAAATAAGTCTTAATATGATTAAATAAGTTATAATTATAATCCACATCATTTGCATATTTAAATAATTATAATGATTGCATATTACCTGTGTAGATTGTGATCAAAATAATTATTTTACATATATATAATTAAAGTTACCAATTACTTTTATCAAGTAACTTTAAAATGAAAGACATAAGTGAAGCAAATGTGGTCCTTAAAATCAAAATTTTATAAAATCAAAAAAACACAATACTTTCTTAATTGTATTACATTGAGAAAATTTTTAAATAAGTTTAATTATTAGATTACATTCTAACTTTTATTTTATTTGATTTCAACATAAATTTTACTAATAATATTGGAAGTCTAGTACTTCAATTGGAATATGTCAAGCTGATAAGATGTTTAATGTATACAATGACATGTATAAGGTTAAACATAACCTATATGGTTAGCAAAATGAGTTGGTTTACAAGTAATCCAAATAATATGAATTAACATGAAATAAACAAAATCCTAAAGCACTTAAATAAGCTAAAGAATTATGACATAAGTTATAGTGATTACCTTTTTAGAAGGATACTCAAATACTAGTTAGATCATTAATAAAAAGAATCATATTTCTACTAGTAAATGAATCTTTATGCTTGGTAGGGTGCAATTTCTTAAGATTATAAAAAATAAACTTGTATAGCAAATTTCACAATAACTATAAAATTTGTAACATTAATTTCAACAAGTAAAAAAGTATAATGATTAAGAAATTTACTTTATGAGATTTCTTTATGGGAAAAAGCCAATATTACCTGTTTATATACACTATAACAATGTTGTAACTCTAATAAAAACATATAGTTAATATATAATAGTAAGTCTAAACACATTAGATTAAAACACAATTATATAAGAAATTTGATTATAAATGGAGTAATTATGATTAATTTTGTGAAATCAAATTAAAACATAATTGAACCTTTTACAAATGAATTAACAATAGATATGGTAAATAAGACATTAAGAAAGATAAGTTTTAAGCTTATAAATACAAATCACCCATTATGTAAACTTAATTAAATGTTTGATATCTTAAATTTAATGAATCAAAGTACATCATCAATAAGATTGAAATATTATTATTAATTTTATTTCCATCTGTGTTTGGTTCTCAAATTAAATTAAAGGGATAAGTTTGTAAAATTATTAATAGATTTGAAAAGGTGTTTATAATAGAAGCCCAGTTTACTTAAATGAATATTAAATGTTTAGGTCATTCCAATAAATTGAAGGGTTTGACTTGAAAATATTTATGAAAAAGATATGAACACAATAATTTTTAATATGTCAAAAAAAGTATAATAGTGTATAGTTATTTATTAGAATTAGTTTTACAACTTGTTAATAAAAATAATTGATTAAAAAAATTTTATCATATTATTCTAACTTTTTGTAATATATTTTTTATCATGTAAAGATTTAATTTATAAGACATTTTTATTTATACAAATGATTATTAAAATCTTTGAAGATTTTATATTTATTTTGAAAATGACGAGAGATTGTTGGTAATTTTAAAATAAAAATAAATATGAAAGATTATGTCATTTAAGTTTTAAATCCAAATGGATTGAACATATAATCACTAACAATTTTATATGTTAAAAAAGATTTCAAATTTCAAAATTCATTACTTTTTAGAAGTAAATACACTTTAAAATTGGTTTTGTATTTAACACTAATTAAATTCTTCTTTCAAAATTGAACTGGTCTGAAGATTATGTTTAAATAATACTTGTATAGCAGCTAACAAGATACATGTAAATAAATTATAAATAACTTAAAAATTGTAATCATTAGAATAAAAGGCAGTTATATAAATGTTAATAAATAACTACTTTATATGTTCTTTCACAAAAAAATAGAAAAAAATTGTGTCTCTTAGTATTTAAATAGATAATCATTCATTTTGATGGTAAAGATGTTAATGATTAAAGAAAAGGTATTTGTTGACTAAAAGTTACTATTATTTGTATAAATACCTAAAATTTAATATTTATTTGATATATATAATTTTTTAATTATTTTATTATTCAATTAAAGATATTATTATTTATAATATTATTAAAGATAAATTTAAAAATAAATTTAAAAATACAATAATTTTTAAAAACTTAATTTCAGTAACACAAAATTTATTTTATTTTGTAAAAAAATTTCACTACAACCTAATTACACCATTATAAAAATAAATTTTATCTTAAAATAAGTAGTATTAAATACCCAATTTAAAACAATCCTTTTACTTATAATTCAATCCTACTTTTGTCCAACGTCGCCGGCCTTTACGGAGAGTGGACTCTGTGTTCATTATACCTAAAATTTGATGGACACAAAAACCTGTATATTTAAATTTTGATATGTTTGAAATTTAATAAATTTAAAATGTGATATTTAAAAAATTTGATAAAATTGAAGTATAAACTAACTTGAATAACTCGACAAGACAGATGATTAGACTGGCCATTTTGTTAAAGTTCGACAAAGCGAAACCAATTGTACAGCGAAGCTCCTTCAACTAAACAATGGCGCACCATTTTCAAAGGCGATGCGTCTCTTTTGGGCATTATTGACGTTTTGTTACATCAGTATCAAATGGAATGCTTTTTTTTTTTATTCCCGGGGGGGGGGGGGGTGTGGGGAAGGGGTGGTGGAACTCGGGAGCCTCCGTGTGTAATTGACAGACATTGGTTCACTTGGGTGACTCCTCTGAGAGGAGGTGATGTTCACGCATGGCAACGAACTTGGAAATCAGTCGGTCTCGAGGAGGCCAAGTCTCCTTAATTATTGGGAATTCTGCAAATTCCTGCTGCCAGGCAGCCAAAGATGGGAATTTTTGGTGGTCTATTAGCTTTAGACCAATTATTTCCTCAAAAATGCGAAGGTAATAAGCAAGCCAGCCGAGTGCAATGTCCACTAGTCCAATCGTCTCCCCACCAAAGAACCTTTTTCCTTTCAGCTCTTCTTCCAAATGTTCGAAGTTCTCCAAGGATGCAGCTATTGCCTCTTCTTGCTCTTTCCCTTGCTTCAGAAAAGCACCCCGCACAACCGATTGTAAGACCTAAAAAACGATTTTACAAAAAAAAAAATAAAAAAGACAATAAAGAGATCTTTCGGCAGTATTACAAAGTGAAATTACATTAATATTCTAGATCTACGTGCATTTAGAAGCTTTTTTTTTTTTTTTTTTGGCATGAACGAAAATTTTCTCTTTTCGGGATCAGATGTAAATTTCTTCACTCAAGATTTGCAGATTTCACACTACCAATGCGACAAATTTTACGATGAAAAATATTATTCAACAAATTTTATTGACTAGAGTTGGGGAATGTAAATTTTATTATAAATTCTAGATATAAGGGCTTCCTTACAAAACACTTCAGTAATTAAAAAATAAATTTTTATTTTCAAAATTATAATTTTTAAAGAGATTTAAAGTTTATGAAAGTAGAAAAATTCTCTTATTATGTAATTTATGATTAAATGAATTTAATTATATATATATATATGTAAGAAGAAGGAGGAGATGTTTATTTTATGATGTTGCCCTCCAGCCCAGAAGATAAGACTTGGAGTCAACCCATCAAAAGATAAAACAAGTTTTAGGAAGGGGGAGAACTTTCAGGGTAGAGAGAGGATGAAGATCGACCAATAATTGTGAAAATGTAAAAACACTTGCCAATAAGAAAGTCATTGAACAACTAATTAGCTATATTTTACTGGTAATGGAGTCATTCAAGGCAGGGGATCTCAAGGCTTATAAACAGAGTCAATTAACCAAAAAAAAAAAAAAAAAAAAACTAAAAGTGAAAGAAAGTCACAGAAAAAGCTGAAATTGGTGATAGAAAGCATCAAGTAGTATACCTTATCATCGCCAAATTTGGCCCAGAAGCGCGCCTTGGATCGCTCATAAGGATCTTCAGGCAACAACGGATTCCGTTTCCATGTTTCATCTACATATTCTAGAATTACAAGTGATTCAGAGATGACTTTACCATTGTGGACAAGCACAGGAACTTTCTTGTAAACAGGATTGTATTGCAAGAGCAAAGGGCTCTTGTTGGATAGGTCTTCGTCTGCCGTGTCATACTCCACACCCTTCAATTTCAGCCCCCAAATGACTCTCAGTGCAAATGGGCTCGACCATGTCCTCAAAACCTTTACTTTTTCTGACATATTCGGCTTGTTTATGCAACGAAGCATTAGGGCTTGGTGCCGTTTTTATAGTCAAAGAGATTGTAATCCAGTCCCAAGGCAACACGCTTTAATTTGTGGTCCAGATTTTATGGTCGAGAATTTATGAAATATATATAAAAAATAATTTTTATTATATAATTTACGATTAAAAAGTCACTAAAATAGTAACTCAGGTAGTTAAAGTTGAACTTGCATATGAAAAATAAAAATAAAAATAAAAAAATTTGTGACTAAAAGTTAGTTCAAATCTCCCTTTTTATCTACATATTAAAAAAATCAATGAATAAAAAGAAAATATAATCTAAACTTTTACAGTTATTTTTTAAAATTTTTTTACAGAATTTGTAAGTAAGCCCTCGTACCAATTTTTTTTTTCCTCTTTGGAAAAACTAGTAGTCCGAATTAAATTAAGATTTTAATAGTAAAATAGTCATTCATATTTTATAAAATAGTTGAATTTCCTTCTTTTTTTGACGTGAGACTTCGCTGTACAAGTTTATGACTTTATGTGTTGTCAAAATGGACCGTTTGTTTGAATAATTACTTATGAATTTTATATTTAAAATTTTAAAAATTATAAAAATAGAAAATAATTATTTTATTATATAACTTATAATTGAGTGAATTTTTTAATAAAAGAAAGAAAGAAAAAAAAAAAAGGGGCGGGGCGGGGCGGGGGGGATATTTGACGGCTTCACATGGGTTGAATTACCGGCAAGCAGCCGCACCCCCCCCCCCCCCCCCCCCCACCCAACGCAAAGTCCCAGTCAACAATGTACCAAACAAGGCATGGGGCTGCAGGCGGCAATTGAAAGTCGAAAAGTCTTGTACGGCAGAGAAAATGAGGCGATAAAAAAAAATTGTCGATCCCAAACCGAAATAAAACAAGAGAATTGTAATAAGCCGACAATCAACGTAAAACTAATCAAACCTTCATTTAAGTAAAAGTAAAATTTATGTATATGAAAATTCGTCTCCCACGAGTTCAGAGTTATTAGCTCTCGTTCCCCCCCCCCCCCCGGCCAACCCCCCTCTCTCTTTTTTTTTCACTCTTTTTTACATATTTGTATAATTTACACAAATAAATAAGACGTTATTTATGGTTTAATGAATCAAAAAGTGAAAAATGCTAATTCTGAGGTTTGATATTAGAGTCAATCCATTTATTGTATGTAAAATTATAATTTTATTTTATTTTTGTGAACATTGAGAAATACTCAATGATTAAAAATTTAAATTTTTTTTTATCATGATTCTGGTTACGTCCTAAAATCATATGTGATTCTTGCTCTAAGTTAAATCTAATAATTTTTTTTTTTTGGGGGGAAGGGTGGGAGTGGGGGAAGAAATTAAACTTAATATTGCACACATTCTTATGTGATGTGTGTGCTGCATAACGTATATCCGGCTACCATAAATTCAATTATGGGCTATGAATCCAAGAAACAGAGTCTTCATTATTATTTCATCAACAGCCAGAATTTGTGCCATAATTATTTCACATTCAATCTTAATATATATTTATTTTTTTTCTCACCAATAAAAAAGTTTATTCTAAATTTGATATTATTATAATTTTTTAAAATTTTGAATTATTTTTCAACGGACATCAGAAATTATAATTTGTTAATTGAAATTATTTCCTATATATAAAAGCCAAAACCTTGAAAAATCACAGAAAAAAGAGAGATAATTTTAAATTTTAAACAGTAAATATTATAAAGATAGATAACAAACAATAAAATTAGACTATTAAATATTAGAAATTAACAGCGTGGCCAAATGGGTCCTCAACTATTTGACAGTAATATTGGAATTGTAACTGAATATCATTCCAATATGTGGATTTAACTTGATTCGCAGTTGCTAAGAATTGCTTGGCTTGACCCGCTGAAGCATGTATTTAGAGAAGGCAGCCGAGTAGAGGATTGCCCAGTACGGTAGCTTTATATTAGAAGGTTGGTTCAAGTTTTCCCTTTCGGCAGGAGGAAAAAACAAAAAGCATGTATAACAGTAGCACTGTCAAACGTAGATTCTCAATTCAACAAATAATGTGATGAAACACGACCAGTTGATTGATAACTGGTATAAACGGATATCGAAAAATAGTAACTGGTAGCTAATTGATGCTTTGGATGGAGCGCAATTTGCTTAAGCACTAGTTACTGTGGTGGTGCTATCAATGCCATAGCTCATAACCTTGATGAGGTTGTTTTTAAGAGACATATTAGTGATCTCTTATGTTGTAATCTTGTAAAAGGCTATAGAATTTATGAAAATTGGGAGAATTAATTATTTCACATAGATTAGGATCTAATAAATTTTTTCATGGACCCAAAAAAAAAAAAAAAGACCCTTGACGAGGCTCTTTAAAGAGGGGTGGGTGTGCATGCAAAACGTTACTGTATTAATTGGTACGATTTGGTCAAAATTTGTAGTAATCGAAAATTAAAGGCAAAACTATAGGGGTTTAAAAACTGTCCAGTTTATGCCCTTTAATATACAGCCAAAACCAATTGGAAACTTGCCCCAACTGCCTCCAATCACACCGTAAAATTTTGGTTCAAATCCAGCAAAATCTTCAGCTTGTCAAATTTATCGCTATTCCTCTTTATTTCCATCCTCTACATATAGGAAGTGTTGACAATTGAAGTCATCATTTGACTATTGTCTACCTCATTTTCTCTTGGACTGATCAATTCAATACACAACATGGTTTCTCAGGCACCTCTCTGCCTTTGCAGTGCTCTCTTTGTTCTCTTCATCTCTTCGTCTCTAGCCTACGAGAACCTTTATGTTGGTGACAAAGATGGCTGGGTCGTTAACCCCTCTGAGAGCTATCGGCACTGGGCGAAGAGAAACAGATTCCAAGTCCATGACAAACTTGGTAAGTCAAATATTATTTAGGCCTATTGTGATGGGTATTATTATTTATTTATTTTATCCTCTCCTCTTATTATTTAAATAATCAAATCCATACCCTTCATTTTCCTTCGGTTGTGTTTTGAAATTTTTTATTCGTATGGTTTTTTATGAAACAAAAAAATGTGCCTTTTATGCAGTGTTCAAATACAAGGAAGGAACAGATTCTGTGTTACAAGTTAGCAAAGGGGATTACCACAGTTGCGACAATGAGAAGCCTATAAGGACAATGACAACTGGTGAATCTGTGTTCCAGCTTGATCATTCTGGTTCTTTCTATTTCATCAGTGGAAAAGAAGAACATTGTCACGAGGGACAGAAACTTAATGTTGTAGTTTTGGCTGTTGGGCCCTCTCCTGCATCCCCGACATCTCCTTCACCAGCTTCCCAACCCCCATTAGCCATGCCCCCAAAAGCTCCATCCCCTGCAACCCCCGCACCATCGGCTCAACCCCCAGCCCCATGGTCTAAACCACCAGCCCCTTCTCCAACATCTCCTCCTGCAACATGGCCTCCAGCTCCAGCTCCATCCCCGAAAGCCCCATGGTCTAAACCACCAGCCCTTTCTCCAACAACTCCTCCTGCAACATGGCCTCCAGCTCCAGCTCCCTCCCCAAAAGCTCCATGGTCTCAAGCCCCATCACCACAAGCCGGGTCACCAACTGTTTCTCCATCCCCACAGCCTGCTCCCATCATGTCTCCTTCACCAGAAGAGCCAAACACTCCATCGCCTTCGCCAGATGGAAAAGATGTAGACATTATTGCTCCGGCACCAGCTCCCTCTCATTCCTGGGTGCTTACTCCTTCACGTGTGTCTACGTTGTTGGCTGTTATTCTGATCATTCTTGTAATGGGCATTTCTCTTTAGAAGGAGAGCGAATGGGTTTAATCCAATTTGCTGGGGTCTAATTAGAATTTGACAGTGACTCTTTTGTTGGACTTGTGTTATTTATTTTGTGTTTTAGATACTTCATAGATAATCTTTACTGGACCCTTTGAATTATTATTGTTTTTCCACTACCATGGCCCTCCTCTTTAATTATTTATCATCGGTTTCTTAATTATTATCTCCTTAACTTTAGTCTTATTTGCTTCTTTTTTTTTTTTTTTGGTAATATATAACATGGATACACATGTAAGATTTTATTTCAATTCCACCAATTTCCCCTAGTAGGGGTTTGGACAGTAAGTGCAAACTTATTGCATAATAAAGTATCAAAGAAAAAAGATTGATATTATTGATCTAATTAAAATTCTGTAATTCAAAATTTCAATTCTCTAGGTTTCAAGTTTATTTCTTTGGTAAAGATATGGTATAATATTTATTTATTTTTAAATCTTCTTGTTATTTATTTGCAACTTCGTTAGAAGGCAAAAATGACTTGAAGAACAAAAAGCTTTAAAGATTATTTATAAATTTTATTCATTTATACAAAAATCATTTTATTTGTTAATTTATTGTAAATATAGATCTAGTTTAATTTTTTAAAGTACTTGCAATTTTAAAACCTTATATTTCAATGTGCTTTATAAAAAAATGTAGCAGACAAAACTGGTTACATAAGTCAGTCTTAATACTTTTTTTTTTTTTCAGACCCACATTAATTCTTTCAAATTTTCATAAATATCGAATTTCCATTCTTATAAAGTTAGACAATTAGTTGGATTCGGCGGAGTCAAAGAATCGATTCAGTGTGATCTGATTGCCCTCTTGCAAAAGATCGTTTTGTTTTAAATTTTATAATTTTTCTAATAATATTTGAATTTTCTCAAGATCACGAAAATAATTGTGAGTATCTTTCCATATGACATGTCGTTGCAATAAAAACAAATAATTCTCCAAAAAAACCAAGTGTATAATTTACAAAAATACGAAGAGAGAACTTAGTTGAGACAATAAAAAATACAAAAATAAAAACTAAAAAATTTGACTCGTTAATATTCTTTTTGTGTCATCAATGTAATTATTTTTTCCTAAAAAAATTGAAGAAATTTAAAAATTTTAGATTCTCTCATCCTCTCTCTCTCTTATCTTTGTCCTCTTTCCTCTTTCTCTTCGTTCATTCCTCTCAATTTTAAGTAATTAACGATTGAAAATCAACAATTTAACAAAAAAGGAAAAAGAAAAAGAAAAAAAACATCCATTGTCAACAAGGCCAACACTTGATGGATTTGTAAGAGAAATGGGGCCCGGGATCATGGCTTTTTGGTTGAAGTTAATCCAAATTTATTACAAATTTAAATTTAATATTTATATATAAAAACTTAATAATTGGATTTATATAATTTTAAATTATTTAAAAAGTACTATTTAAGTAAAAGTTAAATTAATTGTATACTGTTTAATATGATTTTATGTTTTTGTGGGTAAATTCACTTTGGAAGAGCATTTTAATAAAGAAAATAATTGCATAAATGCAGGAGTGATTATATGGTTAAAAACAATTAATAAAATAAAAAGGTTACTTTTTATTTTTTTATCTTTTTATTAATTTATTTTTATATTATTATTATTATTACAATAATATTTATTTTATTTTATTAAATTAATTCTTAACCAATTGTTTTTTTCATTAATTATAAACCTATCAAAATTAATGATCATTAATTAAGCCCTCACACTAATAAAATCAGTCAAAACACTTAAATTCCCCAAAGCAAACAAAAAACAACCAACCGCCAAAGCAAAGCCAAACGCTTCATTCAGAACCACCGGACCAATTTGGCATCGCACGTGGGTCCCACAAAGGGTTCCGGTCGTTTATATTAAATTGGTAAAGAATTTTTCTCAAATTTCATTCAACCTTTAAAACAAGGAAAAAAAAAATCACAATTAATTAACCCACCCACTGTCCCTCTCTCACAACAACAGAATAATAAATAAATAAATAATTCAGCTAAATAAATATAAATTTAATAAACTCAAATAAATAAAAAAAATATACAAAAAAAATATAATTTATCTAATATTTTATATACCATTTTATTTTTAAAATTTAATGATCACTCATTAAATTACATCAATTTATATTCATTAGATTATTTTTTTTACTGTATTATCACTTATTTTTTAAAAAATGTTATATAAATGTAAAAATATAATATGGGATAGGCTTAAATGCCAGGCACTTGAAAAGCAAAATTCTCTCGTCTCTCGAGAATCTGTGACATTTTTTGTTTTTTTCTCTCCTGATAGAATTGAAAAGCAGAGTAAGAGGAGGAGAAGTGCAATGGCAGCGCCGGCAGTGGCGGTGAACGGCCGAGTCAAGGTGGTTCCACAGGCTTATCTGGAGAGCAAGGCGGTGAACGAGACGAGGGTGCTGTTATCAGACCTATGCCGCCAATTCTACAACCTTGGATGGGTGTCTGGTACAGGCGGCAGCATCACCATCAAGGTCCACGACGACTCTGTCCCTAGGCCCCACCAGCTCATCGTCATGTCCCCTTCTGGTAAACAAATAAAAAATTTCTGCTCTTTCCTTTGGTTTTGGCTTCTGGTCATTTCTTGTGGGTTCAAGTTGGCAACTTTCGTGTTTGTTTTTAGTTTGTGGAGTTGTAGTTGTTTTGTGTGTTATTGAAGCTTATCTGCGAGTCTCCATGTTGGGTGTGTGAGTGCTTCGAGCTTTCTTATTCTATTTTTGACGCTTAATTTCTTTAGTTTAGTTGTTCTGTGTGATTGATATATTCTGATCATTGGTTTGCGGTAATAAGCTGAATTGTAAGTTTACGTATCTGTATGAGTTATCTGAGTGCTGGCAATAACTTTTCTGCTTTGGTTTTTTATGGTTCTTCATTGCTGGGAATTTGTGGGTATCACTCTTTGTCAGCATGTTTCAGATTACCCTTTGTTAGGCTCCAACACTGTGGGATCTGTGGAATGGTTATGCAGTCTTATCCTTGTTTTTACAAAGAGGCTTGATTGCCAAAATTTTAGAGGACAAATCTTTATGCGGGATTCAATTTAGAAAGGTTGATCTTGCTGACTTGGTCAATTATGATTGAGGCTTGCTTGAGCCCACTACATTGTAGTTGCTATTGAGCAATTGAAAGTTTTCAATATATATATTGATTTGTGTCTTTAACCTTGTGCTTCAATTATTGCCATCTCTTGTTCCACTTAGTTTCCATTTTGTCTAGTTTATGGCCTCTGAATATCCCTGCTGGCCTTATCTCATTTGATTTCTCAATGTCCTTTTTGAAATCTCGGTTGGGATTTGGAATTTGATAGGTGTGCAGAAGGAGAGAATGGAACCGGAGGACATGTATATCTTAGATGGTAATGGGTCATTATTGTCTTCACCATCTCCAAAGCCTTATCCGCATAAACCTCCTAAGTGTTCTGACTGTGGCCCCCTCTTCATGAAGGTACCATTTCTCTGTTATTTATGTTTATAAGTTCATCATGAGGGAAACTCTTACGTATGATATCAACTTGATGTGTTGTATTGTGTGGGATCATATGGTATATTCGGCATTGTAAACATTGTAGACATCATTGCATAACTTCATTGGTTGAATTCTTTGTGGTTTTCTGCATAGACTACCATGGGCATCACAAGTCAATAGTTGGCATGGATTAAAATTTGGATGGATTATGTGTGGTTTTGTTTTGAAACGCTTTTGTCCTAAACTTTATTGCTCTGAATTAAAGTTTGGAACTTGTTATCAATTGAGACTAAATCTTAACATGGTTTCATAGGGGGGAACTCTTGTGAGCTCAGTGCATTTGTTGTAATTCATCTTTCTTTCTTTTTTCTTTCTTTTTCTTTTTAACTTCCTATGCAGATTTATGTAAGAAATTAGAAATATTCTTTTTTGTATTTTGGAGTTTCCTTGGACACCAAGACCATGTTTACTGTAGTCAATGAATCGTTGATCTATAAAAGGATTGTAAGCTGATATCATCTTGTTGTATATTGGTTTGTCATGATTGAGAAATTGGACCACAGTATAGAAACAGACTTTATGCTTTCTGAGACTATATTATCCATTTGTTCCTATGACCTTTGAATTCATCAAAGAATTACTGGTTCATAATTGACTACTGTATGTGTTAAAATTTTAATCATAATCTTTTATGTAATACTGGTTCACTTTTTCAATTCTACACATGAGCCAGTCAAATGATTTAGCAACACTAATTTATGAGTTTGATGATTGTTACTCCATGTCATAATCATTTATTGTTTAACAAAGCATTAATCTCAAATTTAATTGGGGTAGGTTAATTATTGACTACATAACTACTTAGGAAATTAGGATGATGATTATTTTCTTTTTGTCTTTTTTCCAATTTTCCTCGTGGTCAAAATAGTCACTTTTTTTTTTTTGGTGGGATCTAGGCGTATCAAATGCGAAATGCAGGAGCTGTGATTCACAGTCATGGGATAGAATCGTGTCTCGCAACAATGATTAATCCATTAGGAAAAGAATTCCGAGTAAGTATTTCTAAGAACAAGCTGTGATCTCCATTTCTCTTCCTTGCTTACCATAAATTCTTTATGTTTTTTGTGCACCTGAATAAGAGGACTCTTAGAGCCACATACTGCTAATGGTATTATGACTGCATGGAATTTGTAATAGCCACAATGATGTTTTCTGTTTGTCTCAACATTGAAGGATAGGGATGTTGGATGGGAATTTACAAAATGGGAAATAGCAAGAGATGTGAGAAGTAACTTGACAAATGAAGACTGCAAATTACCCCATATGTGAAAACAGAAGAAACACTGTGTACTGTAAAAAACAGGAAACACCACTCAATAGATTTTCCCTTTTTCTTTTATTTCTCATGCATGGCAGACTGCTAGGAGAATCTTTAATGGTGGTAGTTTGGAACAACCAACATAATTGCATATGCACAGAAGAAACGAGAACAGAGCCATAGCTGATTTAGTAGTTAGACCTGATTTTTTGAGAAGTCTTCAAGCAATTGCCACTTTGACATCTGTACAAGTATTTGAGACTTTATCAACTTCCCAAAGTTCTTTATCCTTTTATCATGGCCTTCCTTGGAATAAGTTCTTTCCATTCTGTTATGTGCTTTCGTTGATGCTGTCAATCGCAAAGAGAACAACTGTATCTGTTTGTGGAAGAACTTTTTCTTTGTTTTTAGTGGCCACATATCCCAACAGGCTGGACCATACATGTATTATTTTTCTACTCAACTGCATACTCTAATGTGCTTGCGGACTTTTTTGCATTTACAGATTACCCATATGGAGATGATAAAAGGGATCCAAGGGCATGGCTATTATGATGAACTTGTTGTCCCTATAATAGAGAATACAGCCTATGAATATGAGCTTACAGATTCTCTTGCCAAAGCTGTATGTTTTTCTTGTATTTTAAATTGTCTGTGCTGGTGTTCTAGCATGTGGTTTTCCATGTCCTCCATGGAAACACAGTGGTACTGCAGGAAAAGATAACCCATCATTTAATGGATTAAACACTAATCTATGGTTGGATTTTAGGGAGGTAACATTTTATGACTTTCTTCAAAAATTAAAATTTTAGTTATTGTCCGTCCTGTCCCATTTTGCTCAATTTTGTTTTGGTGTTACATTTTTTTTTTTTGGCTTTTGCACCCTTTTTCTGTAGGAGCTACAATGACCCTTTGTCCTGGAGGACTAAACACTTGATTTATTTGGGGGATCTTCTATAATAATTTTCCTTGGTAAGAATAATACTCTAATACTTCCTGATGTTTTCCAGATAGCAGCCTACCCAAAAACAACAGCTGTGCTGGTTCGCAACCATGGCATATATATATGGGGTGACTCATGGATCAGTGCCAAAACTCAGGTTTGTTCCTCTGTTTGAACTATCAAAGTGTGGTTGGTCCCTGCAAAGGATTAATTGAAATTCTTCAGTTCTGCTCTTCATTGTTTTTCTGCCTTATATATGCCATGGTAAATTTGATATAGATCTTTGTGGAAAGATGCCCTGATTATTCATAACTTTGATTGTAAGAATTTACCATTGTTATGTATTGCTTAAGAGGTTGCACCATTCAAGTGCATAACTTACAATAGTTTCTTTCATGGCACTAATTTCCTTCAATGGTGATAACAACCAGGAGTAGAAGTTTAAAAAAGAATGTATGCTGCTAGTAGTTCAGAATGCCCTGGTGAGTGATCGTTTTATAGAGATGGAGTACTTTGGAGTAGGATTTCATGTAAATTAGTTTCAAAATGATGGCAGATAACTTTGTTAAACAAAAGGCTGCAATTTTAAGTGCATGTCCTAAGTGGAAGGGGTGCAATTAATTTCTGCTTTTGGACAAAATTGACCTTGCATGTTGGAGCTTATGTTTATTGTCCCCACCTGGTAGTTTAATATATTCCTTAACATTGAGACAAAAGTTCTTTAGTTCAGTGACCATGACTTCAATACTCATTGGATCCTTGTAATACACTAGTGGTAGAGCTGTTCTTAGTCCATGCATGCATGCTTTATGAGCTTATGAATTTTAAAGAGCAAGACATATTATTAAACATTTCCAAAGCAAGTAAACTTTGTTATGTTGAATTATGGACATAAGAACTATTTGCTAAGTCAAAAAGCTTGTTTGTTCATTTTATATTTTTTGATCAAGGTTATTTTTCAAAGTCTGAGGCAGTTGTTGATGGATCCATAATGGTATTGTTACCTGAGTATGGAAAACCTTGGCAATTGGATGGAACAAGGGAATCTTTTGCCACATGTATTTGACACTTTTAGATATTTGAACATTGCATTCCACATGTCGTGTTTGGCAAATTGCTTCAGGGCGAAGATCTCCAAAAGTTTCCAGATTTGTTCACGTAATCTTTTGTTTGGAGAGCAACTTGTTTGATTATTTGCTCCACTATTTGTTGTATGTCCCAAGGCATTATAGTGTAGAGATATAGATTTAATAGTTGGCAAGCTGGTACCACATAAAACTATCTGTTTCATGTTTTGCTTCAAGGAGATATTATGTTTGACGATAGGTTTGCTCTGAAGAATCTTTCTTCCTTGCTATCCTGCAGCCTTTTATAGCTTTTTTCTTATGTTTGCCTCAAATATGACATATTCTGCAGGCTGAGTGCTACCACTATTTATTTGATGCTGCTCTGAGGCTTCATCAGATGGGCATTGATTGGACTACCCCAAACCATGGTCCAATTCAGAGTATTAAGGGAACTCCAGGCGCTAACATAAACATAAGTGCATCTGTTAGGGCAGGGACTATGGATTCAAATCATGGCATTGAGCCATTGCCAGTAAGTTCTTAAATTTGTTGCTATAGGTACCAGGCTTTTTAGCAGGAAGTCCCATACCTTGGGTTTCTGGTTTTAGTATCAGCATTCAAGTATTATTGAGTTATTTGTCCCATGTGATCCTAACAAGGAAAAAACAATATAGTCATTTGTGTTTGAATTTGCATTTTCAGTCTTCAAATATCTTGTTTGCAGCGTTACATTGTTCTTGACATTGAGGGTACTACGACTCCCATATCATTTGTTGCTGATATTCTCTTTCCATATGCCCGTGACAATGTTGGGAGGCATCTGGCTGCAACATATGAGACAGCTGAAACCCAGGATGACATTAAGTTATTGCGCTCTCAAGTAAGACTTCTTATAGAGATTTTCATAAGGCTGTCCTTGCTTTTGATGTAATTCTTTCGATGGATGCTATTGCTGGGAGTGTAGTAGTTCTATTGATGTTCAGCACACAATGATGTATTATTTGCTTTGGGGGTTGCCTTTATCTTATGGTCTAAGGGACTCCTTGAAAGTCTGTTGACATGGGCTTCCAACTTCAATAATCTTTTTACAGGTTGAAGAAGACTTGGTACAGGGTGTTAATGGTGCTGTGCCCATTCCAAGTGATGATGCAGGGAAAGAGGAGGTAATTACAGCTTTAGTTGCTAATGTTGAAGCAATGATCAGGGCAGATCGGAAAATCACTGCATTAAAACAATTGCAAGTAAGTACTCAGAAACAAAGGGTGGATAACTTACTAGGAGGCATGTGTTTTATTAATAAGATTGTCATTGGGATATCACTATTTGCTAAGGTTTTACTTATGCAGGGTCATATATGGAGGACTGGTTTTAGGAACAAAGAATTGGAAGCAGTTGTTTATGATGATGTACCAGAAGCACTAGAGAAGTGGCATGCTTTGGGCAGTAAGGTTATTTTCTTCATTGTACTCACTTCAAAGCATTATCCCATGTCATGTCTTAGGATATTGCCTTCCACCTAGAAGTTAATGAGAATCATCCCTCAAATGTTGGAAGTGGTTCAAATGATTACTTGGCAACTGTTACCCATTTATGCAACATATTTTATTGTCCTGAGGTTAATGGTGCCCTTACATATGGAAGAAATATAGGTGCCAAGGGTCTGATTCTTTGTTGTTCTACAATTGGTTTCTGGATGGCAGTGGATGACATGTTGGCAAAGCCATGGCTCCTTATAACATAAAATTAGGCTTCTTTTCACATAGGATGAAAAAATATGTAAGGTAACTTCAATGTGGCTCATTAACTGGTGCGATAAAAGTTAAATGCTGATCTATTCCTTTTGCATCTCTATTTGAGCACATAATTGTTCTGTAGGATATGTACATGCTTTATTGTATGCATGACGTATTGTCAGCTGATAGAAAGGTAAAAGGGTGCTTTGCAATATGTCACCAAATGAGAACTTATTTCCCATTCTTACTAGCAGTGTACATGATTTAGTGTCCTCAAAAAGACAACTACCAATTAAAGTTTTCAAGGGTGCATCACATACTGAATGTTGTGAGTTGCCATAGGTATACATATATTCCAGTGGTAGCAGGTTGGCACAAAGGCTTTTATTTGGAAATACAAACTATGGAGACCTGAGAAAATATTTGTCTGGATTTTTTGACACTACAGTGGGGTAAGATTAAGGCTGCTACTGTAGTTTGACATCCAATACCTCTCCAATGCCAGTTAATCTGGTTTCAAAAACAGATTGAGACTCCCATCTCTTGCTTGCAGGAACAAAAAAGAAATACACAGTTATGTTGAGATTGCGGGGTCATTGGGAGTTGATAAGCCATCTGAGATTCTGTTTGTAACAGATGTTGTTCAGGAAGCTGTAGCTGCAAAAGCAGCAGGTAATATGCTGCTTCAAGTTTTCTGTTAAAGTGTTTACTCTAGAGGCAACTAGTTAAATTCTGCTGATACATATCTTTTGCTTAATATTGATAACTAATGTTAGGAATGAGACTTTTGGTTCTTGCTTCTTCTCCAGCTGTCTCTTCTTACAATTCCTGACTATTCTTAAGTGCATTCTGTTGTTCATGGGCGGGCACACCTTAAAGATGCAAATATAACATGACTTCCATGCTATAACTGCCAACATGATTCAAAATCAGCAAACGGGATAATTTTTCAATGCAGTTTTGCTCTGATTACTCATTTTGTGAATTGATATTCTGTTGGAAAAATTGGTGAACTCACATATGAGGTGGAAAAGTTGATGAATACACAGTTGACTCAGTTATGCCGGTTGTCTGACTTGGATACTTGTCATACATATTCTGACTTAAAGAAGCTCATATTAGGGCATTAGCCGGGAGTCAAGTGTTATCAAATGCAATCTGTGGAAGTTTTCTCAATTTTTCCATGGATGCTTTATGTCTCGCCATCGATATATGCTAATGCAAAATAAATTCTGTATTTTTTATTGTCACCTATAAAGCAAAATTTTTCACTGACTTACTTTTTCTTTTTTGACATTAAAAGGTTTTGAGGTGGTCGTCTCTGTCCGTCCAGGAAATGCTCCACTTCCAGATAATCATGGGTTCAAGACCATAAACTCATTCTCGGAAATCTGAGAGTTCATTTTCATCATGAAAAAATTTGAATGACTTGTGCATGAATAACAGTTTTCATTCTACCTTGTGCTTTTGCAGCTTTATCTTTTAATGTGCAGCACAATTTGTGCCTTTGCATATATTTTGTGCTCTGTAAAATTATTAAATCTAGTTACTGATTGTTCTGCACGATCCAACGTAGTTTTGAGGAGCTAAAATATGAGTTATAATGATTGATCTCAAGACTCCTGATCATCCAAAAGGGTGGAATAGGTCATACTTATCCGGATCACAAATCAATGGTGTCTTTTAACAGTTATTTGTCTCGCTGGGATGTTTTGAATTGGTGCTTAGACACCAACAAACTTCTTAACTTGTAATGGTGTTGCATAATTTAATTTTTTATTTCTGTATGTCATCAAAAAAATTTCTTATCATCGAATACCACGTAGCTGCTAGAATGATTTACCAGATTCAGTGGCCTACAGAAGCTATGGGATTCAATCTGAATTTTAACAATAGTAGTAATGTAAATTATCTGCTCGAGAATAGCAACTGAATGCATGATTGTGTGTAGCATTCACAACTTTGACAGCATGGCATTGAAGTCAGTGGAATTGCAATTCAATGCCAGTCACATGGAACTGTACTTGCCTTATGGGTGGCAATTAACAAAAGTTAAATCTTCTCAATCTGTAGCATTGGTCCAAAAAGGTCTTTTTTTAAAAAAATGTATTCTTTGTGATCACAATAGCATAGAAGTCTCTGGTAACATATTGAAAGAACACCAAAGTTAAAAACAATAACAAATAATTCCACCATGAAAAGTCATACATTGATCATTCGACGAAAGCCTCCAGAGATCAGATAAGCATCAGTGTTTTCGGCCTCAAGTTTCTTCACCAACTCATGTAAGAAATCCTATGAAAAAGATAAAACAGCGAAACAGAGAGACAGCACAGGAACATTGTAGTGGCAATGAAAATCATTTACATACAAAAAAATATAATAAAGACACACATACACACATGTACATTTGTTGTGCCTCATAAAAATTTTAATCCTTTTCTGGCACCAGTTGGCCATAGAAATTAGAAACAACCAAGTTTATTTTGATTGTTCTAGCTCCCATCATGAATTAAGGCTCAAGTTTGCAATACAAACTAGATAGCTTCAAGACTAAGCAAATTCTCAAAACATTAAAAAACAAAGAGAAAGAAACAACTTATTACATGATCAAAATGTTCGCATGCTCTGGAGGCCTCTCTAGAAAATCTTGTTCTTGGGACACGGAAGGTTTGGACACAGAAAGCCTGGCTGCCAAGACTTCTCTAAAGGAACCTAACCACGCATTGCTCTAGAAAGTCCAATACGCTGAAGTCAGAACTGACATCTTGCACCAAACAAAATCATATACCGTATTGGAAACCAACCTAGCAGTCAATTCTGCTACTGCTTTGCCAACTCAGCAAAAATCTGCAAGCTCCTCGATACCCTCGTCGTTGCACACGGTGCTATTTACATCTTTTGTGCGCCATTATTTTCTCTCCAAGAAGTAATTGAATATATAACACTTACATTTATAAGGTAAGGTGATCCTCTTCTCCTTTTTTATATTAGAATTCATTACATTCTCTTCTAATAAATCCATCAACGTGATTGTCATGGACCGGACCTGCTTAATGCACACAGCATTGACACTTCTCCAGAGCTGAAGAACTTCTGATGATTCAAAAATACATTAGATATCACAGCAAAATGGTTGTATGAGATTCAAAATTGGATGGTTCTAATGCTAGTTAAAAATTTAATTTACATTACATTTTTTTTTCTCACTCGATAAACGATACTCTAATACTTCTGCAGCTGACATTACATGTCTATTGTTTGTTCTAAGCAATTCAGGAAATTAATCGTTCTAAAATTTAGTGCATTCTCTGATGATGAGACTATAAAAATCTTAAAACAAAACTTGTTCGGTGGTGCATAAACCCTTTTGATGCCGGAGTATTGTCAAAATGGCCTGGCTTGGAGGCTTGTAAAGGTTGAACTGAAGCTGCAACAGAATTGAACGATTGAGGATGTCTTATAGTCGATGACCAACTCCAAGCCAAAGTTTTTGTAAGATGCATGGATAAGGATAGCATGAATCGCATGCGAAAAGCAGCATAAACTGCATTAAAGGGATTGATTTGTAAATCCACCAATCCTTCCATGACTCTATTGATGAAAAGCCACCACCAGTCACGACTCAGAAAGTGACGCTTGGAGACTTGTGCTTGAAATTCACTTGAGAGTTCAGAGGTACAGAAAAATCAGCACAATGGAATTGATTGAAGGGATATGAAAAAATGTCACTGCCCATACGCCTCAAATTCACCAGTTCCAAATTTTAGCGTATTTTCATATCCCTTCAATCCCATTAAGCCAGCACATGTATCAAGCCCTTATACAATCCGTATACTAACCAAACAATTGAACATGTATCCTATGAATTAGATAAACCACGTTACTGGGGAAGACGGAAGGCTTGCACATCTAGTCCGCAGTTCTGCAAGAAACCCTCAACGGCCAACTGCTCAAAATCCAAACATTGTAACAGTGCCTTGCACAACACATCAAAGACATTGAGCTTGTGCAATCACAAATCACAAATCACACGGTTAAGCCCCTAAAGTATGTAGCCTTTTATTCTCCCGTTCTTGCATCATGCAGCTTCAAACTTCATGATTTGCCAACCTCCGCCTACCGGTAGAAATTGTTGCTTTCCTGTTTCAGATTTGCTCGCTTCCTCCCCCCGCAAGCTTTCCTTTTTTTTTTTTTTTTTTCTTCTTTTCCATTTTTTTCTCAGTTTGCTCTCACATTCTCTGTGCCATGCTGCGATAGTCCTTTTTTATTTTTTATTTTCCTGTTTTTAAACGTTAAATGCATTTTCTACCAATGAATTAGTTTAATATGATCTTAGTTTGACACCCTAATTATTAAAAACTTAAACATCTCTTCTCAAATTTTAGGATTCTAATTCTACTATGTGATACGAAATTTATAAGAATGGAGTGAGACATATCTGTTATGCAGCTGGCAACTCAATCCTACTCTCCATATTAAGCAATTTGCCAATTTTATTTCGGTGGTAAAAAGATTTTGTCAAGTTTTGGCCTCAAATACCACTTTTCGCTTGCTTGCTTTGCATATTTGCTTGGCGTCTTTTCTGAACAAAATCAACCAAGTAATCAATGCTAAATTCATTAGATCTATATTTATTTGTGGAAAACTATCAATTCAATAATTAAATTCTTTAGCCTTGAAGCACAATCATCAATAATTGGAAAGAACGGACACTTTCTTGACGTTGTTAATGAAAATTCTTTAAATACACTCCGCATTGCCTGATTATTGAATTTTTTGAACAATTGTCAAATTATTGAATTGACCAGCTTTTCAGATCTTCCCTATTTTAAACTGTCGGCATCACTATTATCTTATACAATATTGAGCTTTGCAGAAGGAAGGACCCACCAGCTGCAATGCCATATATCATGGAATTGGATAGACTGCTAGGTCTTTGTGAACAATGGACCAAAACTAAATTCAAGCTTGCATTAGGTCTTCAATGGGAAGATTTAGACCCCTCAAATCATTTGTTTGGTGTTATAACTGCTGAGATCATGCCTTGGACAGATCAAATACTTTTTATTCTTTATATTAAATTAGATTTCTAAGAAGATTTTTTACAAATAAAAAAGTAATTTGTAGATATATAAAAAATGTTGACAAATCTAAAATATAACATCGCGTCAAGATATATATATATATATATATATTTATTTATTTATTTTAAAATTTAATTTAAAAACAAACGACATTAAAAAGACTCAAATTCAAATTAATAAAAAAAAAAAATACACCCAATCATTGTCAAACTGCCGTTCAGCATGGTAAGAATTCCAAGAAGTTTTTAGACCTTTACATATGAGAAAGACCGCGTACTATTTATAATTGTGAATGTTGTAGAGGCCTGCAATTGGTTGGTCTAATATTAAATATTCATTTACCATTCAAGTACGTTCCTT
Organism: Ceriops zippeliana; assembly: GCA_037897445.1. Taxonomy (NCBI): domain Eukaryota; kingdom Viridiplantae; phylum Streptophyta; class Magnoliopsida; order Malpighiales; family Rhizophoraceae; genus Ceriops; species Ceriops zippeliana. Next base: position 3,939,529 of record JBAPLH010000129.1, read on the forward strand.
CTGAAGTCTAAACAGACCACTTCACGGGAAACTTCATATAGAAAAGTAGTTTGAGAAATCTAATATTCAATTTGAATTTTCCTTTCTGTTATGAAAGGACTGAAAATTTAGAGATATAATGTAACAGACTTCCCTGAAGTTGAAGGCTCGGCTCTCTAAACTAGCCCAAGAAGCAGTAGAGTCAATAAATCTGATAGGCAGTCTTTCTCTGTAATGTTAAAACAATCAGCAATTACACTCCAAGATGCAAAAACAGTGTTTTATAAATGGTCAGATTCTTTCGTAGTCAGAAAATATGCTACAGGTAGGACTATTCTGAGCAGTCTTAAATACAGAAACACGCCCTTTTTCAGGCAAGTGCACCGGATGAGTGCCAAAAGGTGCCAAAAAGTACTCAATTTGCAACTAGACTATGACTGCTACAACAAGATCTTTGGCTACTTCTCTGTATAGCTCGACCAGCCACCAGTTCAGATGCCACGCAGTTGCACAGATCACAGTGAAACTTGAAGGAGAAGTGAAGATATGTAAAGGAAAATTTTCCCACAATTTTCTGCTTTTTTGTCATTGCCCTTCGCATCACGCAACTTCTTTTTTCCTTTCTTTATCAACCATCATCATAAAACAGTCCCCACTTTTTTCCATCAATATTTATTTATTTTTGCGTTTAACCGTTCTTGTGTTTTCATTCACAAGAAGTGGTCACATCTAAGTCAAAAAAAAAAAAAGGACTAGTCATGCTAGAACCAAATATAAAAGTAGAAAAACTAACCTGCACGATTGGATAGCAGTTTAAAGTTAATGTAAATGACAGGTGACCAAACTTACTTCATGAAAGAAGCAACTGAGATGGACCATTAGTTTTCTTTATTCTGTTCATAATAGTTTGATACAAAAACACATCTATGGATGCCCCAAATGGGTTTCTCTCAACTAAGTTAAGCACACAAAAACCTGTGCAATAATACTTCAAAACTATCTTGGATCAAGCGGATGCAGTTAACCAAAGTATCCAAAAAGCAAACCAGGCTAAAAAAAAAAAAAAAAAGAACAGGAGGCACAAAAGGCAAAAACATACACAGCAGCTACTATTCTGTGACATTTAGGTCCAAAAAAGTGAGCTATATACTTTCTTAGTCGTAGGTAAAAGTCAATAATTTAGATCATGACCAAGTTCTACTGTGAGTGAACATGTTGAAAGTATGGTTTGATAGACCATTCTAAAAAATATACCTTCCTTGAGGAAATAAAATTGTACAAACAACATTCTAAAGTGGAAATTGACTTGATTGCACTCTTAGACCACTTTTTGTCCATAAAGTAAAAAACCTACTAGACCACTCGAGTCACACAGCTCCAAAGTAGCCCAACATAGTCATCTTTGCGGGTTGAAATTTTCAAATTTGCCTTGAACATCAATGTATCAATTTGACAGTAAAGTGGATCAGAACAACTTTAATAACTTTAATAGAGAATTCTGCTACAGTGATTGGTCACAAACTTTTCCCTCCACCCAGAAACGTTCCAAAGGCACTTGCAAATTTTGCTGTAATGATAGTGGTCAACTTTTGATGCCTGATGATAGTGATCAAGCTAAACAAATTGAATTCTCATATGCGCTCACAGTAAGACAGATGGAGAAATGGAAGATTTACAATGACTGGATGTACTCCTACAGAAAAAAAAAAAAAAAGGTACCTTCAAAATCAATCTAAAACAGTGAGTGAGGGGGGAGAGAGAGAGATTTCATCAGCAAATTTTGTGAAAATTCTGTAAAGTTGAAACAATAGAGGGGGTCAAAAACAGAGAATTCGCCAGATGTTGTTGCCAACTCTCAAAGATGAAAATTCTCGGGAGTGATTTTATTTACAATCATACAACAGAACAGGCAAACCCAAAAAAGGGAAGAAAAGAAGAGTAAATTATTTAAAATCAGAAGAAAGAACTCATAAGAAGTGAGGCTTTACCATATGTCACGAAAAGAGAGATCAAATTATACAATTGGACCAACAATCTATGTCTCTCGCTCTGAAAATCCAAAACCCATCGTCAATCCCGCTGCCTTGCCCATCTTCAAGAAGAAGAACCTGAAACTTTTGGTGAGGTCACTGGAAAAAGTGGCAATAACTGTGGCTCTGAATCTCTAGGAGTGGACATGGGCGACGGAAGCAACTTAAACCCTTTCTCTGCTCTTGCTCTTTCCTCCTCTGACGATGAATTCCCCAAAGATGGCGAGTTCCTGTTAAAAGGGTCTTCGTTTAATGGAGTTACAGGGCTAAGAGTCAACCTAGGGAAGTCAAGCAAGCTTGGGGACATGATCTCAGGCTTATTTCTAGGAGAAAATCCTTTAATTGAGTTGTTATTTGCGAAACTAGGCAACAAAGTGTTGATCACGAGACTATTCTTAAGATTGCTGTCTTCTCTCGTAGAGCCTGAAACTACTGTTTTGCTTTTTTGGCGTGCTCTTGATGGGTGGGATGGTGAAGTTTCTTGATACTGGCGGAGTTGGGGTTGGATCTTGGGAGGTTGTTATTCTTGAGGAGGAGGAGGAGGAGGAGGAGGGGGCGGACGACGCTTGTTTTGCTGTTTCAGTTGACCCGGTGAGCATTTGGACAACTTGTTTGAAAGTGGAGGTGTCTGCCTGGACAAAGGTTGTTGGGTAAGGGTTGGTGTCAGATCTGGAGATGGGTATTGGGGTAAGTGGTGGGGTGTGGATTTGGGCGCCATTGTTGCTTCCACTGCTGTGTGGGGAGTTAACTGGAGATGGGTTTTTGGTTTCTTGAGCTCTTGCTGTGTTTTCCATTGATATGGCTCCAACTCAAGCTCACCCTCCTTCAACACCAACAACACACAAACCACAAACCCCCAGGAGAAAGAAAGGCGTGAAATTTTAGGTGTGGATATGGGTGGAGATGAGCATGTGAAAAACTAGGCTTGGTGAGAGAAGGGAGTTGGCTAGAAACTTGAAAAAAAAAAAAAAAAAAAAAACTCTTTTCTTTAAACAACTTCGCTTATTCTCTCCAACGTTTTTGTTTTTCTTTGTACTTGGTTACCACCACCAACACATTTATTCTCTCTCTCTCTCTCTCTCTCTCTCTCTCTCTCTCTCTCTCTCTCTCTATGGGCTGAATTTCTATGTTTTTCCTGGTGGGGTTGGCGGCAGAAAATGCCCACTTACTTCGGGATTATAAAGATTGGAAGGGCATCGGTTGTACTTGGAATTTTTGGCCAACAGTACCTTTGCACCATTCGCGAGTCATTTTTTTTTTATTTTTTATTTTTCTTTTTCTTTCAAAGGGAATCAATGTGAGCATAAATTAGGTATATTTAATAATTAGTGTATATATATATATATATATATATATATATATATATATATATAATATAATATGGGTGTGCTGCGAAGTGAGTGTTGTGTGTGGGCGTGAAACTGGCATCCACTTCAGACTGCAAATATCGATAGTGTGATGGGATTGGAAAAGATGATGGCAACCATTTGATGACAAAACTAAAATGCATCTGCACATGATTATTTATGGCAAAATGCCATTCATTCAGCAGACGATGTTGATGATGAAGAATCGTGAAATCCAAGGCGCGTGCGCCACGCTCCCATCAAATTGAGGTAGGTAAGAAATGAATAAACCTTGTGTCCAAGTTCATAATCTTGCAAACATGGGTTAAAGCATTTATTTCTGTTTTACGTTTTCATAGCATTTGTGATTTTTTTTTTTATTTTTTTTTATTTCAAAGGGTAAGTCAGTCAGGCCAGTGAATAACAAATTATTAGGCTTTTTTGAAAATCAGTCGCTAATGCAAATAAGAATAGTATCAAATTATAAAAATATCAAAAAAAAAAAAAGAAAATTTCTTTTAGTTTATACCGTTACATGTTAAAAGCGGCTCCGAAATAAATTTACCAACGAAGTCATTAATTATTTGATTTGGTCAATGTGGATCAGTGTTTCCCAATTTTTCCACATATATGATCATGAACTTTGTAAAATTATTATTAATGTGAGAAATTATTAATTTTCTGATTGAATGCTGACATACCCCTTATGTGGGTATCCACCAATGGTTTACCCTTTATCACACGCAACCCCCCCCCCCCTCTCTCTCTCTCTCTCTCTCTCTCTCTCTCTCTCTCAAATCATGCACTTGATCATTCGCTCTCTCTCTCTCTCTCTCTCTCTCTCTCTCTCTCTCTCTCTCTCTCTCTCTGGCGCACGGTTTTTTTTTTTTTTTTTTTTTTTTTTTTTCCTTCAAGCAATCAATCAATAGATTCTATTTCTATGCATTGCATTACACGTCTCAATTTAAAATATATTAATATATTAAATTTATAAATCATTTTTATATAATATAAAATCATATATATATATATATTTAATTTTTTTAGTGTAAGTCCTTTTTACATTAAATTCACTTTTTTTTTTTTTTCTAGACATATCAAAAGCATGTTAGTACTCCACTAAATTCATTCGCCAACCATCCTTATTTGGTCTAATCCCATATTATGTGTTTGTCAATATTTTAAGAATCATATTGAAAGTACGTATATGACCACCATTTTTTCTTTGTTCTTTTGTAGTAGCTCGCTTGATCTCAGAGCATTTGTTTGATAATACTTTAAGAGTTACATCATTCACTCTTCTTCACTTCTTCCATCATAATCATTTTTACTATTCTTCTTGAACTTTGTTCTTTTGTAAGTGTAATTGCTTTTTCTTTTTTACTTTTCTTTTATTTTATAGGAGGAGCGGCACCAATAGAAAACGTGCATTGTTTATACGCATTTTTTTGTGGTTTTTTTCCCTTTTGTTTAGGAGGATTTTTCCCATCAAATTGATGTCTTCTGGATTACTTAAGTTACTACATTTACTATTTAATCCACTCCTAACAATTTCCAATAAACAGGGGAAATTTTCTGTGAAATTTATACCCTGTTCTCAATATCTGGGGTGACTTCTGACCTCTCTCACAAGCATCTCCGGCCAACACCTCTGTCTCCAAGCTTGATCGCCAACAATGCCTCTCAAACTTTTTTTTTTTTTTTTTGTAATATTAACTGGGAATCTTTTGAGTGTAAAAGGGTTCTCCAGACGAGAATGTCGTTTGAAATCTGACCGTAATTGATCCCAAATAAACTCACTGTCGCATGGAATAGCACGACTGTAAAAAAGGAATGCACAAGAAGAGAGAAGGTGCATGGAAGGAAGAAGAGAAATGATCAAGTAAGAGAATGAAGAGAACGAGAGTGCAAGTTGAGTCTAGTCAAAGGAGACATCTTAAGTTACATCAATATGGAAGAAATAAATTAAAATTCATGTTATTCTTCACAATAAAATTTATAAACTAAATAATATAAAATTATTAAATAAATAATATAAGTAAATGAAAATAATTTTTTATTCAAATAATATTTATCTCACAACAACAAAAACTATAAAGTTAAAAAAAGGACACGACACTGACTCAAAAATAATATTATTATTTATTAACTACACGAACGCCTTTTTTAAGAACGTTGCTTACCTAATTTGGACATACCCAACCTATTTTAATGAGATCAAACAGTTAGTCAGTCACTGATCCGCTTATCGTGGTCTCACAGATGTGTCACGCTAGCATTTGACAAAGTAAACTAACAAAGGTCCCAAATTTACATTTTTAGAAACTTTATTGATCTTATTTGGACGAATTGAAATTTATGGGCCTATGTTGACAAAATCAAATAGTTGGTGGCCTAATATGGAATATATCTCTTTATATAGTTCATAACTTTTGATTTGCAAATAATTGAGGTTAAATTAACTAGTATTTAACAAAACAAGATTTTAAAAATTTTATGTGTTGTTTTGAAATTTAGTTTCATTCTTAGTTATTTTTATCCATGATATAAAATGTAATATGATTTGCTTGATCATTTTTTCTACCATTGAATCGGATAGTCCGCATGTATCCAATAATACTATGGAATTCCCTTAATCCATACAATTTACATTTATCAATTATTTAAAATTTTCTCCCTTTTAAAAAATTGAATTAATAAAATAATTGGTGATTCCAATCCAAAAAATATAATCGTGGTTAATGCAAAAAATGAATATTTTTTTTCTTTGTTAATGCTATTATGTTCATAGAAAGACTAGGTGCACTTAGCCACCTTGTCACATTCTTGAGCGCAAGATCTCTCTGTGCCTTTTCGCAAATACAAATTTCAGGACGAACACAAAGAAAAGAAACGAAAGCACGCAATTCACCAGCTAAAAGCAAATTGTATCCTTCTCCATTGTTAATTCAATCAAATTTCTTTGTTTTTTTCCCCATAAAATAAAAATTTAAACTTTGAACTGTCATGATATATCTCTGGCAGCTAGCCATCATGCAAACCGAAGGTTAAGAAGTTCTTCCAACAGATAGTTGAAAAAGGAACAACCTCTTAATCTCGCATTGCACATTTTAGCTAGGTTTTCACAATACAACCACTAGCAGTTTATGAGAAGATAAGATAAGTTACCTATATTGAAAAGAAAGTGAGTTGAGCCACCATTTGAAAAAGAAAAAAGAAAAAAGAAAAAAAAGCAACGCAGCAGTAACATTGTAACAACCCCTTTTTTGTAGTAAGGTGATATTTCAAAATTTGTGACATCAGTTGGTGATTCAATTACTCTGCATAATTGTGATCCTACACCAATTGATCTTACATCTCTGTGACATACAATGAACTAATGAAGGCACATTCTAGATAATTGAAAATGCATGCATGTTCATAATTCCAACCAAACTATCTCGATCTGTCATGACTATAAAGATGATTAGAACACATTCTCTTTTTTTTTTTTTTTTTTGAAGAAAATAATTCTTTTGTGGGGGTGAATATGTTCGATTCAAATCATGGGGAAGAAAAACAAAGAACATATTCCAGCTTTTATCATCAAATAAAAGTTTTAAAATGTTGGTCCGTATCTGCATTAGCAAGATTCTTAATTATAGTTGACAAACATAGGGAATGTAGAAGAATAAAGAAGAATCAAATTCTCCTTTATGTTGGAAAGACAAGAAGGAAGAAACAAAATTTTGTAGGCAACAAAGAAGAAAGGATGGTGGGGGACCAAAGTTCCATCAAACACATTTGCTGCTCTAAAAGGGATCATATTCTTTCATGACCAAAATTATCATGTCCGGTTTGTCAATGCCCTAACAAATTCCATTTACAATGCAAAAGTCATTAATTAGCTTTAAGTCAGCACCAACTTGAGAAAATCACAACCATGAAATCGCTAAATAAAGTTAGCTACTTCAACATAGAACAACATACATAGTACTATAAAAATGAAGTAATTAGAAGAGAACTATTAGTTAATTGTGCCATGCAAGTTGATTTAACTCTTCAACTAATAAATAATATACACGGTTATCTTTAGGTAGTTAGCCGAAAATTTTAGACCCCACAAAAGAGAGAGGGGGGACGGGTGGAAATGGAGATGTAGAAAGAAAGAATGGTCGAGTGCAGCCTCAAGCGGATGTGTAAGTGGTTTATCCACAGGTAGGTCCAGGGTATATAAGTAAGAATGATCACGTTGATAGCCAAAGTTTAAATAATTATTATGTGATCTTTCACCATATTGGATGCATATTAAGTTCATTATGTATCGAATGAGAATGACTGACTGGCTTTCCCCGGCCCGGCATACAGATGATATTTCCATGTCAAATGCTCATGAATGAATGTTCCTTTCGCTTTGCCAATGCAGTACCTGGTTAATTCTTGTCATGTTATTGTTGCTAAGCAAGTTGAAAATAATTCTTGTCACTCTCAATGCGTTTTCTTCTGTTTTTTTTTTTTTTTTTTTTTTTTTTTTGCCCTTTTGACAACTGCTTTTTGTTGCCAAGCAATACGCATCTCCCAATATTCGAGCAAAGCTTTGGAACGAATAGGTGAAAAAGAGCTCTCGTGGGTTGGCCTTGGAGAGTGTTAGAAATTATGGAGATGGAGGTGGTTATCCATGAATATCTGTCTCCAAACTATACCAAACAGACCGATTACCGTCTTTACGAACACCTCGCGATCGAAGCGATATCACAATACCGAATGGCCCCTATTTTCTGCAAGCCAAAGCGAGACATGGAGTAATCCGTGTCGTGTAGCTGTCTTTTTTTTTTTTTTTTTTTTCATACAACTCACAGATACATAAATCACTCATGCAACCCAAAACATATATTTATGGATTTAAGTAAGAGCATCAAAAGCCAAATTTTGTTAGAACACTTTAACCTAATCTCTTGTACAATTTGACATCCAATCTACGCCCAAAAGGACCCAAACAATAGTTGAGCCCTACTCAAGACCATGTTAAATTTTGATCGGACTAATTATTTTATATCAATTGAATAATTTTAACAAATACTCCAAAGAAGATCTTGAAAGTTATATATATATATATAAAAGAAAAGAAGATCTTATAAAGTCACGTTAATACTTCATTCATGATATCGATAATAAAATATAAAAAGTCCAGTTATTTTTATTTTTTAATCTTAATAATGTAATTAATTTGTAAATATTTTAACTTTATCATATAGATTTAGTAGTATATATTTGAAAGTTTATCATTTTAATTTTTTTTATTGGAACGGAAAGTTATTTTTATCTATTAGGCTAGTGCAATTATATACACGCAATTATTATGTAATAATCTAACTTGATATTTGAAAATAATAATAATAATAAATATTGCAGGAAAAATGCATATATTTTGCACAGGTTATAAAACCATTCAAATAGAAAAATTTTACTTTTTAATGGGTTTGAGATACATGTTTCGCTCACCATATCAATTCGAGTTCGACAACACTTTGCTCTGGTAAACTAAGAAAGAAAGGTTTAAAAAATGATTCAATGTGCATTTCTCTAACAGCAAATTAGTCGTTTTGGTCGTCCATTATCAACACTAATTTAATTTTCTCATACTTTTACCACTTAATCAGCCGGCCTGACTGATTTCTTGAACAATTAGTGAAAATATGAGCCAGGTGGCTTTTAATAAGTCTTAAATCGGGGTATGTTGACAACGTGTGTCGTAATCATAGTTTGATTTTTTTTTTTTTTATTTATTGCTGCCGGCAGAGCTTTAGACTTTTTTGTTTTTTGTTTTTTGTTTTCCCAATTGATACGTACGGCCGCTAATGTTGAACTCAATTTGAAATGTTCCTCGTCCAAAAGTAGGATGACCAATCTACCTTATCTTGCCGGTAAAGTTAGCTATTTAATACTCAGCATGACGGGAAGAAGTTTGCTTAATTAGTGAAGTCACCTGAGATTGTCAACTGAACAATAGAAATAGTTATTTTTATTTTTATAAATTATACATATTTTTTTAAAAGATTAAATTTTGAAAATAGAACCATAAGTGTTCTTAATTACTAAGATATTCTATGCGCTCGTTCAATTTTTGAAATGCTTTGTTTGGAAAAAGAAATTATAAAGAAAAAATATATATATTCTATAAGCTTGATCTTCAATGAGCTTGCGTAATAGGTTACAAAGTAAAATGCGCTCGATGGTTTGTATATATGTTTGTAAGATTTGTACGTGGCATTTTCAACAATTTTTGTGGGGAAGGCTGTGAAGGCCAAGCTAGGCATTTAATTAAGTTTAAATATAACAATATCTTCTCCAAGAAATAAAGCACATAATGAAACAGCTGTTCTTTGTGGCAAGAAATTTTGGAAATAACATTTTCTGGGCAATATTTCCATCTTGGAAATTTACAGTGGGATTGGCATGATAGTACAGAGAGGGCTGAAACCAGTAGTAGGCAAAAACACAACAGGAAAAGGGAAATGTTGGTGAGTTCTTGAGAAGTGGTGTTTTCGTTGGGAACCAGGAAAAATCTATTTTAATTTACGTTTTTTAGTTAGTCAAAATAATTTAATATAAAAATAAAAAAAAAATAAATGTTTGATGGGGCCAAAATTGAAGAGCACCTTTGACTCTTCGGCCTAGTTGTCTGTCCGTGACTGTAGTCCAAGATGGGAGGTGGTGGGGGGGGGGGTGATGATACTTAAAAGTGGTGGTTTGAAGTCAAAGCTGCTTTTGGCCTACTTTTTTTTTTTTTCGGTATTATTATTATTATTAGAAGGCTTTATACAATGCTAGTTTATATATATATATATATATATAATATTTTTATCATTAAAATATTCTATAAAAAGTAATCAACCATAATGGCGGTTCATCAATATTCTTTTGAGAAGGTAATTGACAAAATTAATCAAAACTTATCGTTTAGGATTATTTTAATAATTAATAACTTAAATTTTTAATAATCCCACCGAACAATATTAATCAATGACTACCGGTGCATTAAAAATTTGTGAACGATGCAATCGCTGTTGTTAAAAATTAAAAAAAAAAATCAAAAAAATCGGAAGCATACAAAACTTAAAAGTTTAATGTTCTGTTTAGTTTCGGTAACAGTTGATAATTGAAACCCTTTTTTTTTTTTTTTTTTTAACTTTGTTACCTTTGATAGCTACTACCGCTAATTGTGTTTGGTAAATGTGATAAAGCGGCTAAAAGCCAAAAACAAAAGATGCGAAATCTGAGCATGGCATAAACACAAATTCGTCATGAGAATTAATTATTATATTAAGAATATATTAATCATAATTAGTGATTATAATAAATTTATATTAATTTCGTATTTGAAACTTTCTTTCCCATTAGCAGACAACTAGTGAATGACTGCCCATCCGCTCAATCAAAGAACCTCGAAGCGTAATATAATAATTGCAAGGATAGATAGGTCGGGTTAACAGCCGGGTCGAGGGCCCTGGCTGGTGGTGGGAGGGACATTATGGAGAGGGTAGGGCGTGGGGACGACCTTACATCCCATGTTAGAAGTGTCCATGTGCAGCCGAGTTACTCGGAACAGGCGGTGCCGGCATTGTACTTGTAATCGCTGTCTTTCTCCAATTTTTCCAGTTTTGTCTTATTTTGAACTTTCCAGTTCAGAAATATTTGTCGTGAAGATGAATCGCATCCCAGGAAGGAAGATACAATGTTGCCTTTCTTGCCTTCTTTTCCCTGAAAATTTTCTGTCCCACATGATAAGTTTTAATTCCTGTATTTAATTTTCATATCTATGTAATATGAGTTAACCTCCTGTTTACAATATGATGATAAAGTAAGTCAACTGAAGTCCCACCATACCTTCCCATTTGCCATTATCAAGGATAATAAATCAATTTGGGCCTAACTTGGATTAGAATCGTACAAGTTAACTCGGGCTGATCCATTCGGGTCACATCATTGAATTGTGAATTAGATTGAGATCGGGTCAACTCCAAATATGCCTTAAACCCGAATTAATCACATCAGTTCCACAGTCGATTTGCTTGATCCAATGACCTGATATTAACTAGACAAAGCTCTTTTTTTATTTATTTAAATTTTGTGACGAAATATTTATCGTTAAAACTACTTAGCTCTAAATAGACTAAAAATAAAAAATATTCGAAACGGCAAATTAAGATTTTAATTCAATAAAAAATTATTTTTTTATATATATATATATATATATATATATATATATATATCACAGCATATATTTATACATCCAATGATCAATTTATAATAGAAAAATCAGACAAATAAATGCACATTTATTTCGATAAATTCAATAAAAATTGTTTATATTCACATAGAGTAGAAAAAATGACGTATATCTAACTACCATAAAGATATCACATATTATCGATCCACTGGTCCAACTGGTTGAATCAGTTCAAGTGTCCCAATCATCTGCTTAAGCCGATTTCTGAGCAAGTACTACAACAGTGGTTAAGGTACTTCTGTTCCTGAATTGACTTAGGCAGGAGCTCTGGTGTGGTCCCCCCCCCCCCCCCCCCCCCATCAAAGGTTTTGCGAAATTGGCACCATTTTTGTACGGCCATGCAAATGAACCAATGCCATTTTAGTAAGAAAGGCGTTTTAGTAGATGGCATGCTTCTTAGCCAAATTGCACAGAATATAAAAGATTTTTAGTAATGAGCTGATTAGGGTTCATGGCTGAAATATGGATAACTTTGTTGCTTTTTAATAATTATAATAATAATTATAGTTTCGTTTATTGTTGGTTAGTATTTTTATAATTGGAGATTGTGGGTATGGCCTCATCACGTAACCTAATGGGCTTGTGCGACGAACATCTTTATGAATTATATCATTTACAACAAAACTTATCTAATTAAATAATAAATTTATAAATTAATATTAGATGTCAACTCACAGATTTAAAATATGAAATTAATTTAAAAAATTTTAATTATATAATTTATATATTTATATTTAAAATTTTAATAAATTACACTTAAAATATATAATTATCTTTTTGAACCATTTATTGTAAATTTGAGTAGAGAAATATAAATATTTGAAAGAAACTAGAATAATTCATTTCTTATTCTTTTAGCTATGGTGTAATCACAGAATACTAGGTACATAGAAATGCATCAAATGGTCAGTGACATCTAAGTGCAATTTAGAAAACCAGCACAAGCATGTGTTGTTGAGATTGCCAATGAAACAACTCTTCAAAATAAAAATAATTTTTTTTTTTTTAAAAAGAAGCAAGTAATATGAATCCAGTGTGTAAATGTTGTATTGACTATTGAATTTACCTGCTCAGATGATGCTAATGAATCACAGAAGACCAGGAAACTCACCAAGGGGTTAAGAATTCAGAGTTCAAAGCCGATGTCACGCGCATTGCTCAGCAAGCACTTCATGTATCAGTGCTAAACTTACAGATAAGTGGGTATATAAGCTTGATCTTTAACCACCATCCCCATTTCCGAATTGTAGATCGCTACCATTTTGAATCTTAAAGGTTCATCATTTATGCTATTTCCTGCCATTCTTGAGGCCCTCGTTCCATCATGCTCTTTCTTTGCCCCACCACCTGCAATATCAACAAGTTTCTTATTTTGATATGAAAATAAGACAATTTTTTTATACCAAAAATATCTTAACAGATATTATCTTTTTAGTGAATCAACAAATTTTAAATATAAAAATATCTAATAAATACTACTTTTTTTTATAAATCATCATACATAGGTTTTGAAATTCAAATGGCTTTATTTGAATCTATATGAACTTATTTGCAGTAAAAGAAAAAAAATACATAATACAAATAATATATACACTAAAGAATTTATATTGAGTTATTATAACAAAAGTATATATATATATATTAAAAAAATATGCATTTTTTTTTAAAAAGTGAGTTTTTAAAATTGTAAAATTGAAAAATTAAGAGTTTGAGAAATATAGTTATATAAATGTGTTATAGAAAAGTTATAACAATATTGTTGTATTTAGTTTCCTTCTTATTGGAGAATTTGATAAAAATTTTAAAATTTTGAAGATAGTAATTTTAAGAAAAAGATGTAAAAACAAGAGTTTTAAATTTTTATAAATTATTTTTTCATAATCCTTTTAAATTTAATTTTTTTTAACAAATTTATACATTTAGCAAACTTTTTATCTTAACACGAATTTATTAATTTAAATTATGTTTTTTTATTAATTAATATTAATATTATTAAAATTACATTAATCTATTTACTTATTATATCATATTTTTATTTACTGTGGCAATTGTCATTTCAATATATTTTTCTTTTTCACACGCATTATATAAACTCGTTTCCTTCGGCAGCTCAATTCACCCCCTAAAGGGTATTTTTGGGACCAACAGAAACTACTCGCCAACTCCCAATGCCGTTCACAGAATGCTCCTTTTCTGTTGTTTTCCTCCACTTCTCAGGGGCAGGATCTGCTGTTTCATCAAGCAAAGGTTCCTTGCCAACAAACAAGAACGAAAGCAAGTTAATGATCGATTGCATTACCCGCAATGAAACTTGCATGAATAGTTAATCTATAAGAATTTACAGAACGGAACGGCCTCATTGGTCACAGGATTGCTAATAGGAGCAGTACGCAACGTTGCAGATCAACCAGATGAGCGACATGGGAAGTAGGCCAACTCAGTACTAACTTCATTGCAGCGCTGCTCAAGCAAAGCAAAGGTACTTTTGAGTGCCTTCTTTGCATCTTTTTTTGAAGCTCAGATTCCAAATATTCCCTTGGGCTGCTGAAACCAATATAGCTCCCAAACTTTTCATCATTAAATCCTGCCTTTACACCCAAGGTTAAATGGCGGAGAATTTCTGAGTCTATTTGAGATCTTTGCTTGAGATACTCTTTCACCAAGGCGTCGGCTTGCACTAGAGCAATGATCCACTTCCCGCCATTCACTCGATTCCTGTGTTGTTGAAATACTCATAATCAATCAGGAACAGAGAAACGCCATTCAAGAGTTCGAGTTCCCAATGCATTATGGCACAGACAAGGTCAATATTTTGATGACAACCTAAAAACAAATCCGTATGAAGAACTCTTCTGGGAGACGCTCTTTTTAGCCTGGAAAAGGCATAACAAATGAAACATGAACAACCAGCAAAATAGTAAATATTTTAGTTTCTGAAGAGGAACAGGAAAAGCTTCAGTTGATCTGGATCTTAAATTCGTGTATCTTGTCTTACTTGGGCAAGGAAGCAAATAAAAGATGCCAAGGACATGATTCACTTCTTCCATCATGCATTCTACGCATCCTTCATGGCCACTGCCAATTGACATAGCCCTAGAATCAATTCACAAAGTATTGCAGTGCACACAAATGTCAGTTGATTCAATAGAAAATTATAACAAACAAAGGGTCTTGACCCATTTATAGTAAAGGAGCCAGAGGAATAACGAGGATGCATGCCTACATATTCCAAGTTTAGAGCTGTCCAAGAGTTCAATCCTCAGCGTATTTATGAGCCTTAGAGCAACATTTTAGCAATGAAGTTAATTGATTCAATATAACGTTCCAGCAAACGCAGAAGGCCCTCTCTGCGTTTAGGGTGAGGGAGGCAATAGGGTAATGGAGATGCATGACCGTCTATTCCAAAGCCACTGTTGTGCAAGTCTTCTATCCTTAACCCGTTCATGAGACTTACAGAAACATTCTTTCTTGAAACAGTTTTTCCCGAGAATCAGAGTTTGAGAATCGTCATCATTCATTTGAACTTAAATTACCTGCTGAGCTCGTGTCAATGGAACTTGTGAATCACATAAATGGCAAATCCAACATTTCATGGCAGAGAGTACTCTTGGACTCAGTCTAAGACAAGTTATAAAGTTCAAAATTACTCCAAAACCAAACTGAGCATATTAAATAAAAAAAAAATACAAGATGTCAACAAATTTCAAGAAATTTCACTGACAAAAGATTTTTAAAAAATTTTAAAATAAAAGGGGCTGAAAATAAAGATACCCCTGTATCCAACTCAAAATTTAAATTTGAGGTTCACATCTCATTAGAGTACTAAAACCAAGCAAACATGCTCATATCGGCATCCGCTGGGAGTGCTTTAGGTAGCACTCTTGAAATTTAATTACAGTAAAATTTTGGCAAAAAGAAAAAAAAAAACATAACCAAACCTATATAATTCTCCCTGGCTAAAGCATTTTTCTAACTAACCAAGCTACAAGTGAAGCAACATGGTAACTTGTGAGCCTGCAAGTCTATCCATCCACAGGACGCACAGAACAAGAATGCGCAAAAAAATGACTAGCTCTGCAAATGCAGAACTAGCCACTGACATGCTCACCAAGTAAACAAATGTCCATATTTTGTTCTGCTCAAACTTCAGTTTCTATTTCTTCAGAGTAGATAGAAGTACGTGAGTGCAAGAAGCACCAGAACAAACAAAACCATGGGAGCAGCCCACATCCAATAGTTAGTTGACTTTTTCCGCCTCAAGATGGCTTTTGGAAGCGAATCTGGGCCGGCCCTTGGTCGATTCCTGTGCCTGACAGCAGTCTCCTTTGGAATTCTTTCTTTCAATGGCACTGGAGCCTCATCCTTCACCCTGAAATTTTCAGGTTCTGCTATAACAGCTTCAGCTTGTTCCACAGGCTCAGGGTCAGTAGCAGGTGTCAAAGCTGCAGCCTTCTTCCTCAACTTCTTTTCCCGCTCCTGTGGAACATCAAAAAGATCTTTTAGTTTCAAACTAGATATTAGTAAGTAATGATCAGCAACTAATAGCATAGACCAGAATATTTCCTTGAGCTTTTTCTCAGCTTCTTTTTGAGCTCTTATTGCTGCTTTAGCTGCAGCTTTCTCAGCCAACTTTTTCTTCCTCTCAAGAGCCTGCTTAGCCTTTTCTATTTCTTCTTCCCTTCTAAGCTCCTTCAGCTTTGCTTCATCAACTTCCTTCACCACAGGAGAAGGGCTCTTTTCCTGCTTTTCTGGGTTGTTGATCTGCTGGTCAGCTGAATCAACATCCCCCAGAGTGGTCTTGGAATCAGTTTTACTGATTTCTTTCTGGACCTTTTTTGGGGTTGACATATCCTTTGGTGTAGTGGGTTTCAGCTCTTCCTTCGGTCGTTTTATACTTGACTTTACAATTGGATCTGCTTCAGAGGGTATAAGTGCCTCGTCTGCCACTAATGTCTTCTCATCAGGGTTCCTCATTCGTCCATCCCTACTCAATTGTCGGCTGTCAAGGGATGGCAAAATTCTTTTTTCATAGTCATCCCTAAAGGCCTTGTCATTGTTCCAAAGAGACATAAACTTCTCAACCTAATTAAGAATACCAGTGTAATAGATCAGACTGCAGGAGCAAATAATTAAATGGCAAAATATGTTGTTCCAAAGAATAAAAACGTAAATGTTAACAAACCTCTCTGTAGGTAAATTCCTCAAGAGCCTTCACATCCTTCTCCGCAGCAAGCTTTTTGGCATCAGTTATAGTCGCACGGCTTCGGTAGAAGCGAGCATTCTGACAAAAGCAATATGAATTTTGATTGGGACACATACAAATAGTTATCACATATTTAGGCCAGAATGAACCTCATATAAAAGAAGCTTGGAAGTCAAAATATACTTGTGTGTGCTTACGGGTGCTCAGCTCATGGCAAGGAAAAATGCAGTCTACTGGTCTCTGATGCTAGAAGATTGAGGGTAAGTTTGTAAATGATGAAGCAGACGACTGATGACTGAGTTTGCACCCAGTGTTCTTTTGTAGTACAGGCTCTATAGAGTGGACTGCTATATAATATCATAACAACTATATATTAATAAAAGAGACACTTCTCATAGTCTTGGGTGCATCTTTAAAACTCCACATGTGTGGAGCTCACTTTCTGCCTACATCATTAACAGAACAGATAAGCACTATGGCCTGCACATGTCAGACGCTGAAATTCTGAAGCTCATTTTGTGCACAACACACCTGAGGGAAAGTATAAGCAAGCATTCACTTGCTATCTTTTGCTTCTAACCACACATCAGCTGCAAGAAAACCTATTCCCATTCATGTGGTACAGGAATTTGCCTTCACAACTATAAAAATGATGTCTACTTGGGCATATATTCTTTCATTGACTGTTAGATGGGTTGACATATTAAGAATGGAATGAAAATCTTAACAATTTACAAAGTTCTTTTACACAGATCATAATAGAAAAAGTTAGCAGAGACTATTCCAATTTGAAAATGCTGAAGCCATCTGGAATGGACTCAACTAGAACAACATATCTCTAATCCTAGATACTGTGCTCATGTACATACTTCCCTGCCAAACCACACAAAAATTCTATTGGAAAGATCTTAGGCATATGCAAGTTTCTACACAAGGAATACCTAGAACTTAATGATGGAGGGAAGAGAACAGTGGAGAAGAAATTCTTTAATATTTTCCATATAGAACCACATGATACGACAGGACAACCTATGCTGTATCAATCACATGCTTCAACATGAGTTCCTCTAAACAAAGTGGTGCACCGACAGACATGCACAAACACTTGTGAGTGGCCAATGCACATCTTAAATATGTAACAGCTATTAGAAAGGAGAAAAAAAAAAGACGTACATTTTCATCACGCTGTGACCTTAGTTTTTTAATTTTTTCAAAGACTCCATCCCTCTCATTAGTAGCAGTCTGCAGCTCATCCTGTAAGTGTTTAATTTCTTCCTTTAGGCCCTTGATTTTTTCGAAAAGCTCTTGTTTCTCCTTCTTTATTCCATCCAAATCAACTCCCATAAGCTACAATAGCACAACAGAAGCAAGTTATTGTCATGTGCTTCATGACAGCAAACATTTGTCATGTCATGACCTAATAAAAGTTGAATGTTTGTAACATCAATCCTTACCTTGACGTGGTCTTCAATGGCTTCTTTCTGAACCAATGAATCCTGAAGCTCTGCAAGCCTTTTAGCATTTTCAATCACTTTTTTCCTTGTGCCCTCAAGATGTTTGATGTCTTTAAGTATTTGCTTCTCCTCTGTCAATGAGATGCTCTCATGTTGTATGCGATACTGCAAGCTGTAGATCTTAAGTAATAAACACCGAGGCAATTAGTAGGCAGCATAAATACAAATGTCTGCAGCAAAAAATGGAGAGACAGGATAGATTTCAATATCAAATAAACTTTCATAACATACAAGGTCATTCAGCTCTTCCTCAGACGAACATAAACCATAACGACCACCACCACTGGCACTGCGCAGCTGACCTAATTCCTGCCACAAAGGTTCAATTTCCCTTCTCTTCTCATCCAAAATTGTTTTATACTGACTATTATCATTTTTCAGTTTGCTCAGTTGGTCAACCATCACCAATTTTTCTGACTGCATGAGAAAGTTAACAAATGATTAGAATTGTTTAAATTTAAACACTGGGATCAGATTGGTTGTACCATGCAGTGGAAGCCACAGCTTACAATTACAATTTGAACTAACACACTAGTACATGATAGCATGCATCATAAACAACATCCAACTGTAAAAATAACTTCAACAGAGTTATATATAATACCTGAAAAGTCACAAACAAGCTCCCCACCTCCCAAAGTTGTCATTGCCAAACTTACAATCAGTGGCAACATTGCAATGTCATAAATGGTTCATAAACCAGGTATCAAATAGAAATTCTGAGGACCAGTATTATATTCAAACACTTAGTTTGTAGAAAAGGTATTATATCTAACCGAAGTACCTTATGTCTCCACATATACAGAAATGCACAAGGCTAAATTAAAGGAGTAAGGAAAAAAAGAAAGCCAAAATTTTCCTGTGCAAAGGCCTTGTGCAGTTAGACACCCTTAAAAAAATTGATCACGTTCATCTAGTGGTCAGGTTCCACAATCTTCTCGTGTTTGAAACAAAAGGTAAGTGCAAAAGGTCGTCAAAAGGTTTGCTAGACACCTTTATCTACAGATGCTGTTGTACATGATGCTTAGCATGACAATGTGGGGCTTACTATCATAGGAATTTAGCTCTTTATTGCTCTAGCAATCGAGAAAATTATCACTAAAAAGGATTACGTGGGAAACAGGATGTAATTTAGCAAAATTTACATCTCTCCATAGTGATCATGCAACTAGAGAAGTATACAAGGTAGTTGTGCTTTGAACTTACCCTCACTGCTTTTAATTGTTCCACAATCTCAAGCCTCCTTTGATTCTTCGCCTGAATCTTCTTGTCAGCCAGATCAAGTTCAGCTTTCAATTTTGGATCCTCCAATGGCCGGTACCTTACCAAATAAAAGGAATGGATCTGCTTGGGAGCTGGCCACTCGTCAACGGCATCCTTTGGCACGTTGACATCCACAACACCATTACCGTCACCTTTCTCCACATGGAAACCAAATTTTATAGGTTGATTAGGTGCCGGTTCCTTGTCCATTCTCTCATTTCCCTTCTCGTGCAAAAATGAATTTTCTTTTTCAGTTACGGACTCTGCAGGTGCCTGAGCCATCTCAAATCCCATAACCTCAACGCCCATCGTTCTCAGACAAAAGATACACCTTCACAAAAAGAAATATCCTGGTAGACAAAGCACAAACCATTTTAATAATCAAAATCCATTTTATGGTACCATGATGTCTGTGTATTTTTTGCAGGTATCATTGATGAATTTATCAAACAGATCAACAAGTCACTGTTTCTGCTGAACCCGTTAACTAGAACAATAATTAGAATCCTCAATGCAAGGTGAAACAAGCAAAGATCTGCAGTTTCTCAAAATTTCAAGATTAGATCAAACCACCATAAAAATGAATTTGCCAAAAAAAATTAAAGCTATAAGTTTGATTCAACGAACAAGCAAGCAAGTAGCTACAGCCTAGAGGCTTAGCCGATCATCCTAGAAATAAACCAAGTAGGCCCAAAAACAAACAAAAAATCAAATCAGACGCAAAAGATAATCTATAAACAGAGAGGTTAAAAAAAATAAACCTGGGAAAACAATTAAGAATCGGCTTCGTTGATTCCCAGAGAAGAAAACAGGAAAAGATGAATTACAGACATAAAAATTTAAGCCCAAGAAGACAATAAATTCAGCAAAACACATCTATGTTTACACACGCACACACAAAACTACATGAAACATGTCCTTGACAAAATCAAGAATCAACCTTTGTTGTTGCAAGTGAGCCCACATAACAAAAAAAGAAAAAACAACAGGTATGCAAACTACAATCCAAAAAGGAGAGCAGAATACAAACAACTACCTAAAAAAAGGACCAAAGGACAGCTAAGACAGCGACGGAGGATTGTTATTATCAAAAGAAAAGGAATAAAAAAAAAGCAGAACAAGGGAAGGAAAGATATGAAAGAGAAGACCCTTTTGACAAAAGGCCTCAAGTTTCGAGTTCTGACAAAAAGCAGAAGAACCAAGGGTCAGATCGCAAAGACTCTCTTTATATCTCTTCTTTTGCTTATATTTTCTATGCAAATAGAACAGCCAGTAGGAACCCTTTTGTCTTATCCCTATTTTCAACGCTGAGAGGGAGACAGAGAGATCGAGAGTGACTGAGCGTATTTATGATGTGTGTCCATTCACAGAGAAAGAGAGAGAGAGAGAGAGAGAGTGGAGGGTGAGAGAGATCTTCGGGTTATCCTTAATTTCTACAAACAGTTAAAAACCTGGGACTACCGTTTTATTGTTTAAAATTAAGTAAAGGCTTGATTTTTTATTTTAAAAAAATGTTAAGAATATATGAAAAAAATTATAAATATATTTTATAATTAATTATTATGTATAAAAATATATACCAACTATAATTAATAGTATGGTTATAATTATATATTGGTAAATTTGTATTTAATTTTACATTTTTTTTGTTATATCTTTTTTTAAGTGGGGGTTTAATCTTTTTTTTTTTTTTAGTTGTGGGAAAAAAGGTTGACGGTTCGACAAATGTTACGTTGAAGAAGCATGATGATTTTGTCAAACGGTTTCTCTCGGAAATTACGTTGGAAATAATGAAATTGATGCAAAATTACACTTTACATGCTACATTAGCAAAAAATTACAAAAAATAATTGTAATATAACTAATGAAACAAGTTAATCTAGTATTTGAGAAGCTTAGAAAAAGCTTCCTCTTAATCCTAATAACCTATTAATGTTATTCTTAAAAAAGATTATTTATTTTATCATTTACTTCGATTAATTTTTTTAATTAGATATGAATTACGGTTACTATATACAATTACTATACACACATCTGATAAAAAAATTTAATAATTTCATACGAAATTTTTGTATATATGTAATGAATAAGCTCTTTCACTTTTAACTAATTCAATTAGGAAACGTTATCCCTAATTCTAGCTGTTACTTTTTTATCAATTTTAATTAGGAAACAACATCTCGTTTACCCATTTTTTCCCTAAATACTAAAATCCCCAAATGCTCTCTCTCTTCATCTCTACCACCACCACTGTGAAAAGGTCATTTCCTCTATGATTTTTTTTTTTTTGCATTAATTTAAATTGATGGGTTTTGATATTAATAACATTTTCTTTGAGAGGTCTCAATGAGTTGAACTAATTGCTATGTTTAGTTCTTTACCTTGGTATAGAATTTTTCTTAATTGGTTTTTCTTTTTTTGGATGGGGGGGGGGGAGGGGGAGGGGGGCGGGGTCATAGATTATTATCTTTCAATAATTACGTGTTTATAATAAAAAGTTTACTAAAGTGGATACAACTCCCCATTACCGTTCAAAGAACAATTTTGGTGAAATATTGATTAGTTTTGTTAATATAGATATACTTTAACGTGTAGCCCAAGTTAACCTATTTGGTTTTATTAAAAAGTAAAAAATAAAAAATAAAAAAGCGATCCTTCCCATTTCGTGCAGTATTAGAACCGTGCAAAAATAGAAAGCAAAGGCAAACTCACGACCAACCGTCGTGGAACTTCGTGGCGATTTGGACTGTTTTTATGCTCTTGATTTAGGTTTGAATTTTCTCGGATAATGTTTTGAGTTTTAGATTTGACATATTAAGGTCAAACGCGATTTCTTAGATGATAACTCAAATCCTTATATTTTATAGGGGATTTAAAGGGAGACGAGGTTTGAATTCTTAACCCCCCCCCCCCACTCTCCCTCAGGTGCCCTATTCCAATTTATTTTTATATCATCAAAATGAATTTCTTATTCTGAATGAGTGAAAGATATGTCTTCTAATTTATTCATTGCAATGAATAATGCAAAGAGCACATACTGATAAGGGTTAACTTGATATTTTTATTTGTTTTGAGTTTAAATCATGCAGGCACTTTTCATGAAATAAGTAGAATCGCACCAATAGAATTGTGTCAATAACCTAAAATTTGCCTTAAAAAAAAATAAACTTTCAAAATAATTTTAAGGGTACCAAAAATAAAATTTTATGCCAGCATCTATTTTTTTTTTTGAAAAGATTTGATGCGAAATACATGTATGATTGTAGAAAGAAAAATTTTCAAAATCTAAAAAAAATAATAAAGCATAAATAAATTATAAAATTGACATTATATTTTAATTTAAGATTTAAATTTTATAATATTTTTATTTATAAAATATTTTTTATAATATAATTTTGTTAATTACATAATTCACATTTAATATTTAAATTATTATTATTTTTTAAAAAAAATTATTTACATTGTTATGGAAAGTCGTTTCTAATTCTTCCTAGGAAATATTACTTATTAAACTTGAAGTGAAGCTTTGAATTGCACTTGCAAGAGTACGTCGGGAAGGAACTTCCATAGGAATGGGCTCCTCTGTCACGTCTTATCAAATCTCACCCGAATGCTTTTTTTTAACTTTTTCGGGTACGTGGGAAAAGCACTGGGATGAACTTACTGTAACTGATATTACTAGTGTCCGAAAAAGCTGCACATAACTTTAGTTTGTTCCCCGGAGGGAGGCTGGTGGGCTTGGGTTACGTGAAGCCCATGCCATAAATTTATTCCTGCCATGCAAATTTAGTCGGGACTTATCAAGAGAGGTTTGACGAATCTTGGATGCACGTTGAGTATTTCTCTCAGGTCTCATTTTCTTCAAGCTCCTAAGAAACCAAATGCTCCTTCTTCTGTTTTGTCAGCGATTGCTGCTGTCCGGGATGTCTTAAAAGATGGGAATGAGATGGAGTGTGGGAGATGGGAATAATGTCAGCTTCTTTGTAAGAAGCTGGACTCGGCGCATGGGAATGACTGCGAATGCCCCACGTTATGCATTGTGCATCAAGCCAACTCAAGTCTGCTGACTCAATTAATAAATTTCCGGTGACAAATATTCTGATTAAAAGGTGATTATGGTGCCCGGAAATAAATGTGTCCAATTACTTTTCTAACTAAAGTTGGCTTCCACGAGAACCCGAAGAGGGTTATTTTATTTGATGAAAATTTATAGACAGAAAAAAATAGATGTGAATGAGATGGACTGACTACTTTTCACAACGTCAATAAGTCTCAAATGTAGCAAATAAGTGGTTCATCACTGTATCCATGTCCCCTACTTCATTGCCAGCATTCCCATTTCCCACCATGGCAATTCTTTTAAGAGCAATAATAATACTTAATTGGGTATATATATATATATATATAGACAAACAAAAAAAAAAGTAGTAAAGTAATTTTTTTATTTAAAATTTATGATATTCTTCTCAATGCATCAACATATGATAACATTTATTGCAATATATACAAGTATAAGAGAGCAAATTATTTATTTATTTATGATAATAGAAAATGTGATCAATTTACTTTTTTACATTTAACAAATATAATTAATTAATTTTTCTCCTTTTAAAATGTTAATAAAATATTAATTTTTATGTATCAATTGACCCTTGAGCATTAAAAATTTTGCCTCTGCTTTTTTTCCTCCTTGATAATAACCACAAACAATGCCAATGCAACTAACCCACCACCACCCCGTCGTCCATGGCATGGCAAGGCAAGTCCAGAAGGAATCATACATACTGTATCATTAATTACAACAACAGAGGAGGCATAGGCAAGCAAAAGTACAATCAACACACACACACACACACACCGACACACGTCTAAATATGAACAATAAAAAATTTTAAAAAATTAAAAAAAAAAAAGGTTCCACTTTAAAGTAATGGTAGTATTATTATTATTATTATTATTGAAGTTAGTTACGTGTACCAATAATTGGATTGAATCTACTTTATTCACTTTTTTTTTTTTTTGGGTTTTTGGTTTTTTGTTTTTAAAGAAGAGTCATATATAGTTCATTTTTTCAGTATAAGATTTATGGACCATTTGCTTTAAGTTGATCAATCTATACTATTAAATATTAATTATAATTAATTATTTATTTATCAAAAAAATATCATACTAGTTTATTATTTATAAAATAATAAAATTGAATTTCATTTTTATATCTAATTTTTTAGTTTATATATATACATACATGATATCTCTATCTATAACATAACAGAAACTCCTAAACCTTAGGGAGAGAAGAGGCAGATCACATAGTCTTTTGACCAGCAAGTGTTAAACAAACTGAAGTCAAAACTAAGACCAAGTCCTACGTTCACCTCCTCTTTAATCTTCATACATTATGCGAGAGGGACACCGAAGTACAAGCTGGCCAAGAGGAGATTCCTCCTAATAGACTCTCTTCATTTGTTTGAACATGGGATAAATTGGTTGAATAATAAACATAATAATTCAAGCAATTATATGTGAAAAATTCTTTCAAAATAAAGAAAAAAATTACTGTAATTATAATAACTAAAATAAATAAATTTAATTTAAATCAATGAAAAGTTAAATGAGTTAATTAACAAAAAAATGTTTTGTTAATAATAATTTAATAATTAAATTTTAAAACAATAATTTAATTATTCACAATAAAATTTTAGATATCAATTTCATCTTAATTGATATTTATTATCAAAACTGTTACAATAAATAATAAAATGTTATTAAAAATAAGTGATTACTATTTTGATATAAAAACTTAATTTTATTAAATTGTTAAGAATTACGAAATATATGTTTTCTAAAACAAATCCAACGTAACAATACTAACATGTTTTTTGATACGATAGGATTTACCTAACAATACCAACATACCCAATCCATCTCTTTCTTTTTACCCTTCAAATATCTGTAATATTGGTTCAATGGGTTCATGAATAATGGTTTTGATTTCTCTCTTAGCTTGTTTCCACAGAAAGCCAGAAGAAAAAAACAAAAAACCGGCTCTTGAACTTTTCTTTATCAAAAGGTAACAGCTTTTTCAGATTTGTTTTCGTTTACCTTCTAACAAGACATTGCTGCTATTTACTTTTTTTTTTTTTTTTGGGTTCAGTTTTGCATTTTTTGTTTTATTTTGATTTTCCATATTTTGATGATTTAAGTCTTCAATTTGAAGATTCGGGTTTTGTGTCTTATGACTTGTTTCTTTATTGGGGCGGCAGCGGATGTGGCTTTTCTTTTCCTAGTCTGACGATGTTTCTCGAGAGATTTTTCCAAGATTTGGAATTTGCACAGATCAATTATCATCCTGTCCTTGTCAATGCCTTTCTTTTAAGTTGGATTACCCATTTTTATTGGCAATGAAAATTGAACTGATTGATTTTCTTTTGTTTTATTTCATTTGTTGTTTTATTGATGCTTATTCAGTCTCTTACGATTATGTGTTTTTGTCTCTCTCTCATTCCTTCCTCTCTCTCTCTCCCTCTCTCTCTTTAATATCAAGGTGGAGTGTCTTTTACCGTTTATCAGATTATTCATTTTGTGATTCGTCTAAACATATACACAAGGCTTGAAGTTCTTACATATTCATTTGTTGCTGGCAGCTGTACGAATTTAGATAGCTCTCTGAATAAAGTCTCTAAATCATTAGTATCTTGGGTGTAGGTAGATTTTGTTTATTATTGAATTCCCATATCTTGGTTTGTCCAGTTGGTGAGTAAATAAGCAAACTTTGGAATGTGAAGATCGCCCATTGGAACCAATGATAAGCTCTTTCAGTGGGGTCGCTAAACATGGAGAAGAAATGGGTTTTCCCTCTTGTCATAAGCTCCCTCATATGTGTATTTCTCTTGGCAACCATGTTCAACATGGGTCTGATTTCTTCGCTACACACAATTAATAACATCTTCAACATTTTCCCGTCGTGTCCGAACCAAACTGCTTTTGCTGAAGTGAAGGCTTCACTTTCTTCCCCTTCCCCTTCCACTTCTCCGGCTATCACAATTCCCAAGTTTGCATATTTGGTTTCTGGGTCTAAAGGTGATTTAGAGAAGCTTTGGAGGACTCTTCATGCAGTTTACCATCCGCGGAACCAATATGTCGTCCATTTAGACCACGAGTCCCCAGCAGAGGAAAGATTGGAGCTTGATTCGCGAGTGGCAAAGCATCCAATTTTCTCCAAGGTTGGGAATGTCTATATGGTCACCAAGGCTAACATGGTTACATATAGGGGACCTACCATGGTTGCTAATACACTTCATGCTTGTGCAATTCTTCTCAAAAGGAGCAAAGATTGGGACTGGTTTATCAATCTTAGTGCTTCTGATTATCCTCTGGTAACTCAAGATGGTTAGTCCGTTTCTTTTACTGTCGTATACAATATCCAACTCCTCTCTCTCTCTCTCTCTCTCTCTCTCTCTCTCTCTCTCTCTCTATCTCTTTGTGCGTGTTTGTTTTTACTCTTACGAATTAAGGGAGGTAGGCTGTTTATTGATGAAGGTAGGGGTTTAATTCCTTGTCATATGCAGATCTTCTCGACACATTTTCAACCATAAACCGAAACCTGAACTTTATTGAGCACACAAGTCAATTGGGCTGGAAGTTGTAAGTTCTCTTTCTGTGTGTGTACAAGTTTTTGTATGTGTGTGTGTGTGTGTGTTTGGTAGACTGCGAACGCCTGTCCGGTGACTAATTATGTGCTGCAATATGACATTTAGGTACAAACGAGCAATGCCTTTGATCGTGGATCCAGGACTCTACTCAACAACTAAGGCAGACATATACTGGGCGTCACCACAAAGAACTTTGCCAACGTCATTTAAGTTATTTAGTGGTTGGCATTCATGATTCATCTATTTTTGAGTTAGGATGATCTTCACTGGTGTTTGATCCCTTTCAAATACAGATTACTAGAATTGCAATGTCAAAGAACTGAATTGACTGATCTGCAATCTTATGTTTTTTTTCACTACTATTCTGTAGTCTTCTTCAAAAGCCTGTTAGGAGTGTTCATCATTAAGAAAACCATTGATCTATATCTCGCCTGAACTAAGCAACTAAACTATTGTAAATTATGAGTTCTGATAAGCAACTAGAAACTTATTTTGCTTTTTGGTTTTATTTAGAAGGTGAAATTGGCAGGGCAATATGTTTATGAATATACATAGAAGTTTATCGTATAGAGCCTCCTTTTTACAGGTTCTTGCCAGCAGTGATACATAAAAATTGAGAGAGTTAAGACCTAAATCTCAGTTGTTTTAAAATTATTTTTCACTTTTGAAACACTAAGAACGCTTGGAATATGTTGTTCTGCAATTCCGCATTGAAAACGGAGAATGAATGGCATCTACTTGCTCTGCAGGGTCTGCATGGATGGTTCTCGCTCGTTCATTTGTGGAGCACCTAATTTGGGGTTGGGATAATCTGCCGAGAATCCTACTTATGTACTACACAAACTTTATTTCATCCCCTGAAGGATACTTCCACACGGTAATATGCAATGACCCAGAGTTCTCACAGACAGCTGCCAATCATGACTTGCACTACATTTCTTGGGACATTCCTCCCAAGCAACACCCGCGAACCCTTACAATTAATGACACAAACAAGATGATCGATAGCGGTGCTGCCTTTGCTAGAAAGTTCAAACAAGATGACCCTGTCTTGGATAAGATTGACAAGGACTTGCTTGGCCGAGAGAATGGGAGCCTTACTCCTGGTGGATGGTGTAATGGCAGCCCCAGATGCTCCGAGGTTGGGAATGTGAGCAAAATTAAACCTGGTCCTGGAGCAGCCAGACTTAAACAACTCATAGCTAGGGTGGCTTTATCCGCAAATCTTGAACAAAATCGGTGTAAATAGACTTCCTGGGTTTCCAGCTTGCAGATGGAAAGAGTATTTAAAGCTCTATTTCACGAGATTACGGAAAATTTTGTCTGAGAAAATATTTCTTAATTCCAAGTATCAACTGTGGCCTCATTCTTGTCTGGATTGCAGGTATGCTATTGCCTACCACAATCAGAATCCAGCATAGCACAGTTACCTTCATTTAGGTCCTACTCTCATAGTACTATAATAGTAGCAAAATCAGAAGTTTCCTGTTTCCACAATAATCAGATTAGTTGTTTTCTGAGGAACGTATAATTTCAGATGTGCAAGGCTTATTGTAATAATTTAAGGACTTAATTATTGTAGATTATAGTACTTTTATTCTCTTGTTCAGGATGAATGGTTGCTTGGATTATAATTAAATCA
The DNA here is from genome assembly GCA_037897445.1 of Ceriops zippeliana. Taxonomy (NCBI): domain Eukaryota; kingdom Viridiplantae; phylum Streptophyta; class Magnoliopsida; order Malpighiales; family Rhizophoraceae; genus Ceriops; species Ceriops zippeliana. Next base: position 3,968,427 of record JBAPLH010000129.1, read on the forward strand.
TGCATATAATATTTAAACAAAAGAGAAATGATAAAATGTTGATATGGGATCTTTAATGTTGTTGATCTGAAGACTATTGTCATTTCATTCTATGTTTCTTTTTCCATTTCCCTATAATAACCTTACTGAAAATATTAACCATAACCTTAATTTCTGGTGCGTGTGTATGAATGTAAGTATGTATGTATATGTATGTATATATATATTATTCATTAAGGGATTCATTCATCTGCAAATTACTTGATTAGATAATTTTCTTTATTTTTATAAATTTTATATCCTATTTTTAAAATTAAAATTTGAACCTTAAAAATAAAGGCCTAAATTATTAATAATAAGTAATGTATCTCCCAATATCATATAGTTATCATATCCTGTAGCATACGTATGATAACACTCTGAATGTTATCAGGCCCAGCCCCTTACTTTTATTTTTTTTTTTAATTTTTTTTTGGATCCAATTATAAAGAAAAGTTGAGTTCCTTCCTCCCTACCATGATCATCTTAGACTTCTAAAGTCAGATTATATTTCAAGTCAATTAAAAAGCTGCTCATATTTAATCAAGCGCTTACATCATATTGTGCTTAATTTCACTTTTCTCTTACGTCATGGGTTTATTTTTTTTAATACTATTATATTAATATTTTTATTATTTTATTAATTATATCTAATTATATTCGTCATCTTCATGTACAACAAGTATTTTTTTTTTTATTAGTTTGTAGGACTAAAAATTAAATTTTATAACTAAAATTAAAAATTAAAATGTATAACCCTTTTTTTGGGAAGTCCATGCACGAGCAGATTACTGTTGGGAAATTTTGGATCTGCAAAATAGAAAATGGACATGGATGTGTGTGTCATTCTCACCTTTGATTTGTCTAATTCTTTCATGGAAAATGTGTCATTAATAAAATAAAAATTAATTTAATGTAATGCCACTTAGTCGGAGACCGAGTTTTCTTTCAACGTTAAAATTGGTCTTGAGTTGGGTAAGGGCCAACGGGGGGGGCATCGAGGCCACTCATAGCCGCCACTTTTGGAAAGTAAAGGATGGAACTAAGGACAAAAGGTTGAGTTTTTCTTTCTTTTTTTTTTTTTTTTATTTGTCCCCTAAAGCAAGAGAGGCCGAAATGTTAGAAAAGAACGCAAATTTAGAATTTGCAACAAAATGTTTTCACTAATTGTACTTAGAAGTACATGACGAACTAAGAGTTTAAATAAAGAAAGAAGAAGAAGAAGACAAATTGACGTATCTCTTGTCACCAACTGATTAGTTATAGAGATTAATGACCTTAATTTTGTTTTTTAAAGATAAATTTGTAGTGAACATTTTTGCCTTCGCCAAACAGATAGATTACTTTCAGTAGACAAAGTTGAAATCAACGAGGTTGAAGGCTGGTTAATTCTAACCATTTTCCATAGTCACTGAAATGAAAGGGAAGGAGAGTACAATATTGGGCTTCACATTGCAATCATTAAGCATTAAAACTTAATAAAAATAAATAAATAGACTTACAACTTTGTCCTCTCATATGTAAAAATGAATATAAGGAACCACAATATTAAAAAATAAATCATAGACATGCCCCTTGTAAACAAAACTTCAGTATTATATTAAAAAGCCATTTTATTCTCTAATTAAATTAATATTATATTAAAAAATCATTTTAACTCCAAAAATTCAAACCGTCGCTTGACACTTTTAACAGATCATGTATTAAAATCTTTTGGGAAAGCATTCCTCCAAAACTTTAACTTTATTATCCATAGCTGCTGGGGAAATTGGAGTTCTCCCGATGCTCCCCCCCTCCCCTCCTTTTACTACCATCAATTCTATGAATAATGCAAAACTGCCATTACAAATACCACAGGCATTGGTCTCCGGTGACCCCATCAAGTAAATGCAAAAGAATGATGCACACGAAGATGCACCATCATTATCACCATAATTTAAAAAAAAAAAAAATGATTTTACCTCTAGGCATTACAATTATACACTTACAAAAGGGAAAAAAAAAAAAATCCAATTGTGGCCCTTTTTTCCTCTCTAATTTTTATCTACGGTGCAAAGTGGATTAAGGGTGCACAGAACACCATTACCTCTTCACATTTACTGCATCCGCAACGATCTAATGCCAAAATTTTGTTGTTGCTAATTATGAAATGTCAAATTTCTATGATGTTTCTGAACTCTACTTTTCCTCTTGCCCAGCAAACTTCGTCCTTGTTTCCTTTCTCTGCTATAATACTTGTCTCCACTCTTGTTCTTTCAAGCAAAAGTCATTAACTTGAGGAGAGGGGAAGCCTAAACCATCCCCAGAACTTTTATATTACCGGTGGAATTTGCAGCAACTAAGGTAGAGGACTGGCCACGCCAACAGACAGATGAAATGAACTGTGCCGTGTCGTTCGTTTCGTGGCCCGAAAGTGGGTCGGTGTTACCGAATTTGAATGACAATGCTGGCATAGGGAAAGCTTTGTGGTAGATGAAAACCTAATACACAAGAGAGGCTTGAGTTCAACTAGCCAGAAACGAGGATTAACAAATGTAAACATACATTTCAGTCATCACCACGCAAACCATCATGTCCACTGTTGCTAAAGATTTGGATGTTCTGTTAAGTTGTGAACAATTTTGGAAATAAGCAAATCATGCAACTGAAGTGGGTGACAATTGCCAAACTCTGCCATGAAACACCATGCGTGTTCCTTAGGTTTTATTGACACCTTGATCAGATTAAGTCAGTTATCTGGCACCATCAAACAAGTGTTGAGTTTATCGGGATAGATGATGCTCAAGGGATGCACAAACTATTAGATTGATGCTTGAATATAAAGATCATGGGCTGCTAACTAAAAGAGCTGCAGATGAATTCTAAGCCGTCTAAAGATCTTTCCTAGACATCAGAGCACCTCAGCTACCAATAGAACAGGTGCTTTGCTAACATCTCACGCCACATTGGAAGTTTAAACTTTAAAAGCATGAATCATCAAATTCACAGTAATAGAGGAGGTGCACAGGAAAGCACCAGACTTGTGTTAAATACCATGGCAAAATGAGGAAACAACAGCTAAAATGAGGCTGTATACAAGAGGAAAAGCTTGAGCAATCTGTTCATAGATGTTACTTAGGAAATTTTATGATCGTATAACGTGCTCCTTCAAGTATTTGTTGCTGCAAATTTCTTGCTGTATTTCGGATAAAAGTTACATGGTCTGTTAGGTTGCTCATCTTATTTTTCCTCCTCTAGCTTATTTAGATTGTAGAGATATTTAGAGGTCTGCATGCATGAAGTGTTTCTTACATTTCAGTTTAATATCTGGTGGGATCTCACTCAATTACTCAAGTGAAAACTGAAATGGTGAATTCTCTTATGAGTTGAAGAGGAGAAGATGCATTTTAAGTCTTGTTTACCGTGTATAAAGGACAGCTCAAAAGGAGATGGATATTCTTCTGATAGCTTTAAATTGTAGTACTGCATAAACAATTTACAGAAGCTCCAGAAAGTAACTGTGAAATAAGGCAGAATACCTCATTTGTCTCGGAGCCAGTTGCAATGTAGCCATCTGAGACTGACAAACCCACAAAGTTCTGCAACAAGAAATGATACATCAAGTATATGTAAAACCAATCGTATTTCCATCGGTGATATCTAGAGAATACGAGGATTATAACAGGGGCATATTTTGCCACTCCTATAATTGCAGGAATTGTGTTTTCTGATGTATGAAAACAAAATTAGCAGGACTTGTATATCAGTCTAGAAAGCACAAAGAACTTGCAAGGACAAAATGTACTTCTACAAGCGAAACAGCACAAATTTAAGTGGCAAATCCACGGCCAAAAGGGACATGCCCTGCCTATTTCAGTTTTCAGTTGTGAATTCATTCACTTCTTTGCTATTTAAAAATTTTTATGATAGTCAACAAGATTGCTGTGCTTAACAATTCAGGTGGCCAATCCTCACGCTGGAAGGTGTAGAACACAGGCCGGGTCCTGTCTTGGCTTGTTCTCCTTTTCTCCATCTTTGTGACTTGTATTCAAATTTATATCCACTGAAATTGAAAATATTGTGGCTTCCAAAGATCTATGATTGTAAATGAAGGCATGCATGGAGAAGTCATCTAAAACTCAACATGGTGTATTCATTTATTTATCCTTTTAATATATTAAACTTTGGTTGTCTTTGTGACTGTCCACCCCCATTCCACCTCACTTCAAATCCACTCAATCGACACTAGAATAAACACTCTAATTCAGTTACATATGTTTTGGTTTACCATCTTGTTAAGTATCATAGGTCTGTTAACACAAGCAACTTCTGTCGTCACATCAAATTCTTTGTACACTGTTAGCTGCCCCTTGATAATGGTACCTCATACAAGGAAAATGATCCATAGGGCAAAAATATCATATCATTAGATGGCCTTGGACTGGAATCAATCAATACAAGTTTTGCTATGCTCAACGTGAATAATCAATTCAAACATTTACTGCAAGTTGGCCAGTCAGTATCTTGATAACTACTACTGCATTATCAGTATCTTACATCAATTTGGCAATAATGACTTCAAAACAATGTTTTACAATGAAACCAACTAAGACAGTACAACAGAAGAATGCTCTTATTACCCATATTGCTGTCGTGTGGGAGAAAGTTAAAGATATGAAATAGGAAGTAAGCTCAAACATCTATTTAAACTAAAAGATTAATTGGCAGTATCTTTTTTTTTTCCAATTATAATTATTAAAAAAGAGATATTAGTTAAGTGTAAAGCAATGATCAGTGTATTAGCTGAAATAGTAGACTGCAACTTTCCATCAGATAAATGTGATGATATCTAGATGTCAATAAAATCTCAGTTGGCAGATGGCCAAGAAAAGTGGAATGCTAATCCACATAATGAAAAACCTTTAATTGAAACATTTGTTATGATTAAGGAAAATCAGCAATGCATTTAACATAACACTGGTCCTGTAATGGCATTTGCATCTAAGTGATAAACTAGATGGTTATATGGTAGAGAAGTAAATGAACCTTTACATTCATGTGGCCGGTGAATGATTGAAGAGGAGTATCAATAACCCGAGAGGTGCAAACTGACAAATCCCAGAGCTTTAATGTGTTATCTGTGGATGCAGAAACAAGATTCACCGAATCTACAAACTTCACATAGCTCACAGTCCTATTGTGTCCAATCAATATGCACAAGGGAACTTTTGAATTACGGAGATCATAGTGATAAATTTTGTGATCTGCTGAGCCAAATGTAAGAAAGCGGCTAGAATCTGATGGAAATTGAACACAGCAGACATTGGCCTTTGTTTTGATGGTACCAATGCTTACACCCTGCAGTAGCAACCCATGTAAGAGGAACAACTAGTCAAACATCTAAAACTAGGTATAGACCTTAAGAAATTAGAAGACATTAGCATGTTTAATTTCAAAGCTGACATTGACCAAGTACAAAAATAGAATTGCCTGATTTATGCTCCATAGCTTAACTGATCCATCATCACTCCCACTAGCCAACATTGTTGGATCTGCTGATGAGAAGTCAATGGACCATACACGCCTCTCATGCTCTCTCATTTCTGTTAGTACTTGACTTTGTGTGACGTCCCATAACTGAAAATGTTCAGCAACTGATTAAATACCAATGGTAGTGAAAATAAAGCATGTACTAATTACATTGCTTTACCTACCTGGACCACACCTTCAAAATTACTGGAAGCAATCTGGCTTTTAATATAGCTGTTCCAACAAACACTGGTTAACTTTGATCTACAAGCCATTTCAACCACAGGATAGTGGATATCACGTTCTTCATTTATGATTGTATCAAATTCAAATACTTTAATCTTTTTATTCACACCAGCTGTTGCAAAAAATTCAGCATCACGATCAAAACTAAGTGAGCACACGAGGTTTGAAGAGTTCAACAAATCTCCTTGCTTCAAATCAGCTTTAACTTTTATCTTGCTGAAAGATAGGTACTTGCATAGACCCTCAAGTAATGGGCTTATCCATCCACTTTGTTCGTTTTCAATATTCTGCTTCTTTGGTGTTATGCTATTGATGGAGCCTCTTTCAGTTACAACAATAGAGCTTCTCCCTTCACTAGTTACTTGAGAACGTTCAATATGTGGTTTTCCTGGTGGCCTTATTGGCCTACATCTGGAGAGGAAATATGCTGACTCCAGTTTCCTAAAGTTTTTCGTCAAATGAAAACTTTTGAAAAGTCGACTTTGTCGAGCATCTGGTGCCTTATCTGATTCCGGATCATCATCTAGATTATCATCACATCCCTCCATATTTTCCATCTGAAGGCCTAGACAAAATCGTTTTCTGGAACCCATATCAGAAGAGTTGTCCTCATCAACAATATTCAATGATGGGAAATTATTTGCTAAATGATCATCCTTCCCGCTTTCAGGGTCTATGCCTCCTTTCTTCTTAAGAACTTTGTGATGCTTCACAACTTCTTCAATATCAGAACAAAGAAGAGAAACTGTGTCCTGCAACTTATCAGCAGATTCCTGTTTTCTTTGTTGTATCTGCAAAAGGAATTCCAGCAACAGCACATCCTCCTCTATTTTCTCTCCAAGCTGTATAGCTGCTTCATGTTCTTCCAAATTGTCTCTTGGTTCATTAAGAAATTCAGTCTGTAACAACTCACTGTAACACAATATACAAAAGCGGAAGACAATAAAAACATCCTTGCACCAATGCCAGAATGAACTGGAAAAGCAATAGATTACATGGATTGAAACAAGCATTTCAGTGAATCAAAATCAGCAGAAACGAAAAAATGTAAAGATAAAAGAAAAGGACAATTTAGAAAGGTTTAACATTTCTTAAATGCAACACTAAAACATTGGAGTTTTTTTCGTTCAAGAAAAAATGGCAATGCATTTGTTATTTCTTGTCATCAATCTAGAATTTTAAGGAGAGGAAAGAAAGGACTTAGGAGATGGCATGGCCAAACATAATGCATTTATAAATTAGTTGTCACGTACATTTGCCTAAGGAAATTAGTTACATTGAAGCCCAATAAGAGATGGAGTTAACTTAGTTACGCTAAAAAATGCACTTATATGCTCACATGCTATGGATAAATTAAGAAAAATAAATTAGAAAGGTTTAACATTTCCTAAATGCAACACTAAAACATTGGACTTTGTTTGGTTGAAGAAAAAATGACAATGCATTTGTTATGTTCTTGTCTTCAATCTAGAATTTAAGGAGAAGAAAGGAAGGACTTGGGAGGTTGCATGGCCACACATAACACATTTATAAATTAGTTGTCACATACATTTGCCTAAAAAATTAGTTACATTGAAGCCCAAGAAGACATAGAGTTAACTTAGTTACACTAAAAAAATGCACTCATATGATCACATGCTATGGATAAATTAAGAAAAATAAATTAGAAAGGTTTAACATTTCCCGAACGCAACACTAAAACAATGGAATTTGTTTGGTTGAAGAAAAAATGACAATGCATTTGTTATTTTCTTGTCTTCAATCTAGTATTTAAGGAGAAGAAAGGAAGGACTTGGGACCACACATAATGCATTTATAAATTAGTTGTCACCTACATTTGCCTAAAAAATTAGTTAGATTAAAACCCTAGAAGAGACATAATAATGACATTTTCGTAGAAGTAGACATTTGAGAACTAAAAACACTCACAAATGCACTCACATGCTATGGGTGAATTAAGAAAAATACATTAGAAAGTTTAACATTTTCCAAATGCATCACTAAAACATTGGAGTGTGTTTGGTTCAAGAAAAAACAACAATGCATTTGTTATTTTCTTGTCTTCAATCTAGAATTTTAAGAAGAAGAAAGGAAAGAATTGGGAGGTGGCACAACCACACATAACACATTTATAAATTAGTTGTCATGTACATTTGTTTAAGAAACTCAGTTACATTAAAGCCCCAGAAGAGACAGGGTTATCACTTCATTGTAGCAGCATACATTTGAGAACTTAAAACACTCACAAATGCACTTATTTGCTCACATGCTATGGAGAAATTAAGAAAAATAGGAACAATGTCTGCGAGTAGAATATGGAAATGTGCATTTACCCCATGCTTGGCCGATTAATTGGATCAGGATGCAATAACCACAAGCAAAACGAAGCTTCTTTTGGCCACTTCAAAAGCAGTTGAGGAGGAAGTACACGATGCCTCAAACTAGACATGGTTCTGCTCTTGTCTTCAATTGAGCTGAAAGGGCAGAATAACTGCATACAGGCAAAGCTACATCAAATCAGTGTAGACAGCAGAAAATGGGAAGATTACACACTGCAACCAAGGCCAAATGGCAAACAAAAATTGAAAACTGCATAACATCCATAATGTACACAATGCATATCATAATTGCGAACCTCAAAAAGAAGCACTCCTAATCGATAGATGTCTGAAGCACAAGAGCTTTGTGATCCAACAACCTCTTCAGGACTCCTGTACCAACTATTCTCCATTAGCAGTATCTGCTTCATTGGAAATGGATGCTTCCTTTCTTCTTGTTCCATGTTCAAATCAGGGATTTTGTTTTCTTCTATTTCCTCTCCTATCTGAACATGCGTTGCACAAACAGAGCTTGATTGCATGCAACTGGCTTCTGGTAGAGCATTTGCAGGAGTAGAAATAATTTGTGAATCTTCACTTCCTAGACGACATCTCTGATGGCACATGTCAAGGGGCCAGGAAGCTAATGGATTTCTGATCTCCTGGGTTTGGCTATTCAATCCATCTTCCAAAGAATCAGACCCAGAATCTGAACACGAAGCAGGCTCAATAAAGGAGACATGGTTAAATGAGGAAATGATGAAGTAAGATGGGCAGACATTATGAACAACAATTCCTTGAGAATGTGCCACGTTTACAATCTCAACCACTTGTCTAAATATGTGCAAGCATTCATATTCATCAACAGGTCGTTCCGCTGTGTCCAACCACTGCCTCAAACTAAAATCTCCCCATTCTACGGATCGGACAAATGGTTTAGCTGTAACTTCATTCTCACAAGCCCCAAATAGACCAATCGGGTTCCTTGGGTTCTGGGGTGCCAGTGCAATCCTGTCGATCTCTTTTCTGTTCCCAGGATCATGAGATGGCGGTCTTGGATTCCTGTTTGAGACTGTGGAGGTATTTAATCCCGGAGAACTATAAGACCTATGCCAAGCAGACTCAGACGAGCCCCCCATGCTTTATCCCCCTGGGGCTGCATGAAGGCCAGACCGAGCACATCCAAGAAATCAAGCAACTCTCCCACTTCCGCAGTACCCGTACTTCTTCACTCCCACCATAACCATGTTCCGTCAAAACTTCATTTTCAGGGCAAAGACCAATAAATCAGCTTCTTATTATCCCTTGCAGGGAATTTAGGCTAGTAGAAATGAACTCTTAGCCCACAATATACCACAAGCAAAACTCCTAACACCAACGAACCAACAAAAAAAAAAAAAGAAAAGCAAAGAAAATACTTGACAATTCAAAAAAAAAAAAGGCGTATCGAGGTATAGAACATGCAATTTTACTTTTTATTATCTAACAATCCACCAGAATCATACTACATTCATTATTATGTGTTCCCATGTCATATGCACCTTTCACCCAACATAAACACAAGCACCAGCTTCCACAACAACCCCCTTTGGAGATAACCCTGTGTGTGTGTGTGTGTGTGAGAGAGAGAGAGAGAGAGAGAGAGAGGTACCAGTATCACCAAAAAAGGATCTTTCTTCTACGCCTTAGATCAAGCTGAAGAGAGAACCGCACGACATACACACAAGACTTTAGTTACACTCCACAATGAAGAACAACACCACAGCCTCATAAACCCCTTTCATTTTTTCTTCACAGTTCAAAAAACAAGCCAAGCTGATCCACAAGAAAAGACCACACCTTTATAAAATAAAATTAAAACATCTCTCTCTTTTTCTCTCTTCCCATTTCTCTTTCTCTCTCCATATTATGTACATCAAATACAGTGTCTGCGGTTGGGTCTTCCTCGTTTTCTCTCCCGCTTTATTACGTAATGGCTACGTGGCTCAACCGTTGCCTCAAGCTAGTTTTGACGCCAACAGACAAAAGGGCTGTTTAATAAAACTATATGACCGTTATTTGCAATTTAAATAAATCCCAAAAAAAAGACTTCGTAAAGGTGGAAGATTTTTAATTCCATTTATCTAAAATAACTTAATTTAATTTAATATTATATGTAAAAAATAAAAATTTTAATTAAAAATACAATTCAGGATAATAAATTTATCATATTCTTAAAAAAGATAAATAAGTGTAACAAGTTTAATAAAATATTATTTGTTAATTCTTTTTTTTTTTAGATTGTGTTGCCTCTTTTGTTAAATGGGTATAATAAATTTATCAAAATAATAATAATAATTTTACCTAATTATTTCTTTAAATAAAAGGTTTTGGTTAAAAATAATAATAAAGTGGGCTTAAGATTCCAAAAACATGAAGGTCTTGATTGTGCATATATTTCATTTTATTTATGAAAGCATAATAACGCAGCACCAAACAGTATATTTACAAGTGTGCTATGCAAGTTTGTGGTGCATTGCTTTCAGTATATATATATAATAGACCAGTTTAATACCTGCGATCAAACTGCAAAGCAAATGGGTCGCGCATTATAAGTAGTTTGGTGGTGTTAACTTCTCTCGAGTTTACTTGTTTCTCGTCGTTAAAAAGGAAAAAAAAAAAAAAAAAAAAGGAGGGGGTGGGGGGAAGAAGAAGAAGGAGGAGGAGGAGGAGCAGGAGACAGACCTTTCAATTTGTGGGTCACTTCAACACCTAATTTAGAAGATGCACAAGCAAGCGAAGAGAGAGAGATGCATGCAAGTAATAGGTACTCCAGACATTTTCCAGCTGGGAGGATGTACAAGCCATCTGGGTTGCCCGGAAAGGGGCGAGGGTGGCGGTGGCCTGTGCGGCAGGCGGGATACGGGGAAGTAAATTTCATGTACTGGCAAAGTTCATTGTCTAACCCTGACTTTGAAAGTTTAGTAGTTGTTTAACGTGTTTTCAGACGCTTAATTCAGGTTTAAATTTTCTTTACGTGAACCCTATAAATAAACAAGGTGTGAGACTGGGTATGTTGTTATTGTTTTGGTTTTGGTGTAGTGGGGTTTTATATAGATATATAAAAAAAAAAAAAAAAAGTTGAATCAACGTATTAATGGGTAATTTTTAACTTAAAACTTGTAAAAATAATGATTAACGTTGTGTTTTTTCTTTTAACTCCAATTAAAAAAAAAAAAGTTTCGTTGTCTTGTAGACGTAAATGCTTATGTGAAATTTTTCATTCGTCCGCATGTTCTTGGAATGGGATTTCTTGGTTAGGTATCTTTTTGTTTTTTTTATAACATATAAATGACGAGCTTGAACCAGTCAGGTGGCACAGTGGCACACCTTCTTTGTCCCAATTTGGGGTTCAAACCTTAATTTTTACAATTAGATGGCTTAAGGTTGCAACAGTTCACAAGAGGCAGACCTTGGTTCCTCGTCAAGGCAAAGCTAGGCTGCAGAAAGCAAAAAGGGAAGCAAGTGGAATAGCCAAATTCTCTTAATTTCCCATTACAAGCAATATTAAATTGAAATCAACAAAGTTGTTGTTAAAATGTGATTTGTAATTTATTTGAACTGTATTTCACGATTTAATTGCAGTTTGGAGAATTCAAAAATTATCAAAATCAAAGCAAATCATCATCTTATAATACTAAAATTCAAAAATGCATTTTCAAAAGGCGTGTGAACTATGTTAATAATTTTTTTTTTTTTTAAAAAAAGAACAACCATCTCTACAGCCTCCCCACTCACACAACTCGGTCTTACTAAATAAATACATATATTATTCACATAAATTTTTATTGTAAGTTTTCAATTACTTATCATTTATTCTAATCTTTAAGATTTAATTTTCTCCTTTATGATATTTAAGATTATTATTATTATTATTATTATTATTATTTATTTAATTTTTGATTGGATACTTATGACAAAATAAAAGCGCCTACAACAATTTTACTTCCGATAATTTTGATTTAAATTGTTAAACCGATCCCGGCCGTTGGCATTTGATTAGATCCAAATATATCTTTCTAAATTTTATTGGGATTATGACGTAATTATGAATACAACTAAATGTTTCTCCAACACTTTCATGTCACACTCCATTCCAAGCAATGCTCTCTCATTGGAAACACGGAATGCATCCGGGAAGTAGGCTCGCCCTCAACTTTCTCAAGAATGTGTCAGGCTCGCAACGAGTACCTAGCAGAATTATCTGAGGTCATACCCAGATACCGGAGGACAACAGGACGAGAGCATTTTAGTTTTCTGGTAAACTAGAGAAACTTGGAACGAAAAATTCACGGCCCAAAATGGACAATAGCCAATCTAATCTACGGCAGGGAATGGCTACCTCGGTTACGACGGGAGCACGGCAGATACAACATTTTTTATCTTGAACATCACAAACAGTGTCGCATTTTCAATATATCCCCCACAGCTTGCGGATAGCCAAAAAATGCCCTACAAGAATGGCTGATAATTTAGAAACAGCCCTGGCAGAGTGAAAAGTAGGCACCCATGACAAATTGTTGAGAAGGGGAATTTTCCTCTCTTTTTTTTTTTTTTTTTTTTGGATCATAAGCGGCTACAAGCTCATGGCTAAAATGGCCAATAACCAAGGTATCTGACCAAGGACAATCCCTGTACAAAAACCCCACCACCCAACAATGCTCTAATCACCATATTTCACAAAGAAAACCACGTCAGCCGAATATTATTCTGCGGTGATCTTCTTCCCGAGGATACATCTCTCATTTCGGGGGCTGAATCCAGCTCACCTACCAGAAACAAATAATGAATTCGTTACTATTTGATTCCCTTCAGTCTGAACTTTTCTAACTTTTGCCTTGTCGAGTCGTGCTCGTCTAACAGCATCTTGGACCTGGCGATCATGATCCTTCAGCATCTGATCCATGTTACCCGACGGCACTAACAATGGGCCAGAATAATGAATTTTGCAGCCCTTTGAACCATAACCAACCTGGAACAAAAATTTACAAGAACCATTAATGCTCAGAGAGAGAGAGAGAGAGAGCCAGAGCTCAGAAAAAAACTGGCAAGACTTGAATTCCTACAAATTTGGATGACATGCTAAAACAAAGAAAGAACTCAAAGGATAAAGGGATGAAAAGTAAATAAGCATGATGCCAACAACTTACAAGAACTGGATCTTTATTGCCGGTTCTTCTATCTTCTGTTTTATGAGAACCAGCAACACAATGCGATTGATGCTCTTGATCCTGCTGGGTGAGAGACTCTGAAGCTTCCTTAAAAGATCCTTGAAACCTCAATGTCAATTTTGGAACTTCTTTTTGTGAGGTACCACGGCCTTCTTTGTGGTCTTTGGCTAAAAAGCTTCTTGCTGTCACTATGCTTGACATTGTTGATAAGTCTGCTCCAGAAGAAAGCTTTGGAGCATCATCAGGGCTTTTCCCAGCCTTTGTCCATGCAGTTCGGGGAGCCAGTGGCCCAAAATGGGAGGCTCTTTTGTGTTGATTGCTCTGAGAATCTTTCTTTAATTCTACGGCTTGTGATGGTCTAGGTGGATCAATTGGAAAGCCAGAAGCAATTTCTTCCGGATGAGGATTAAACTTCTCGCTCCGGCTCTTAGAATTTGGATGACTTTGTCTTTTCTGAAAGTAGAAAGAAATCTCATTAACATAAACCTACAACAGCATTAATGCTGAAGAAAAAGAAATGGTAAATGTTCATCATGCTTAACAAAATGTTTGGACCACTCAGAAGGAAAGTGGAACTTGTACCATTGCAAAACATGTGGTGAGGCACATGAAGGAGGCCTTTCTAATTTCTGCTTCTTACATAGATACAATGTGCATGATAGAATGGAATGACATGAAAAGATCATTTAGTCAACCCCAATTAAATTTGGTATTAATGCTTTGTTGTTATTGTTGTCATGTAGATACAATGTGCAACATCTTATTGTGGTGGAACATAGCAATATGATGAGAAAAGAGAGGAAGATTGCTATTATTAACATAGCTTTTCTATGCCAGGGGCAGCGCACGTTAGGGAGAAGGTAATAGTCCCGTGACAACGTGCATAGGAGGGCTGGGACTGGGCAAAGGCCATGCACCCAAAGAAAGAATAAGTTATAAACAACCAACATGGTTGAGTTGTAGCTACGCAGCCAAGGGAGGGTAGGAATTCAGAAGAGTGCAATACAAATCCAATAGTCGAATCCATTGATTTGCTTACTTGAATTTCATGAATTTAAATATTAGGATTTAGCTCAAACAAAGCTCTTTCTTTTATTTTTGTAACCCTCAAAACACTTTTAAGTTCTATGAACCACGCCATGCACCAAGGCATTGATCTAAGAAGCCAACATCACTGCACTCTGATTGCAAATCATTGCCTCAATCACGTGTGAGGGCAGATGCAGAGGGGGATAGAGATGTAAATCACTGAAAGAGAAAGTACCTGCAGTGACAACACCAGTTCAGCATTGGCATCAGGAGCGGGTACAGCTCGAGATTCTCTCATGCCTCTTCTACCTACATCGGGCTTCTTCCCTTTGTTTCCTGCCGCTTCTTTTCTATTAATGCAAACAAAGTAAGATTATCTGACCATCCTCAGAAGGCACTACTTTAGCCGTGTCAGAAGCACAAAAGTGCAATATATTAGCACATTAAGCACCCATTAACAGCAAATATGAGTCAATCATCTAAGTCAACTATCACAGCCGAACTATAATATAACATGATATAAACACTGGAAAATTCCTGCATTCAACATCAGCCACATGGAGTCATTAATGCTGCACCTTGGCAGGCCACAAGGTAAGACAGGCAGATTCTAACCATGAAAAATGGCATTAATTACGTGCGTATGTCTGTAAAAATGCATACACACAAGCAGTGTACCAAAGCAAGAAATTTTGCTAACCCTGAAATCACCAATTCAATATGAAAAAGAAAAAAACAAAAACTGATTGATATAACTATTTCCAGTTCTACTACATTCACCTTCTAGCTTCCTCGTCCCACATTTTTGCATTGAACTCTTTGCTGGGAGGATATTTTGGCAAACTTGAACGATCACAGGGAAGTGGTTTTGATGTAAAAAACTGCAGAACATTAGCCAAAAGAAAGTCAAGAACTGGCTAAAATTGAACCAGTGAGAGAAAATATCTGTGCCTAGTATGAATGCCAACCTCAACTAGTTGACTGTAGCATTGATATCCAACATTCCTCACAATATATAACTGAATCCTTTTTATAAGTAAAAAAATTATTATAGAGCATTAAGGGGACCCAACTCAAGTGCAAAGGGCATGAATCATATAAGAGAAAATCAACACAGTCTAATGACTCTACACTATAGCATCCACAATAACAAAAATTAGCTAAAAACATTTTGTGGCAGTAAAATTAAAGTTCTATGATTTTATACCTCACTCTCTAGCGCTGAAGCAGCAGTTCCACGATCTGCGGGATCAATAGAGAGTAGGGTCTCGATAAGTGCTAAAGTTGGTGCAGGAAATTCCTTAAATGTTTCTGCAACACAACGCCTATAAGGCTGCTGAGGCTTAAAGATGGTTGCATTTGGCAACTTTGATTTTCTCCAATAGTCCTCAGATGGTGAGCCACACAACTTGAAAATTTTATGCAGCTGCTCCACCTAAGATACAGAAATTAAGAGAAAAAAATGAAAGGAAAAACAGGAAAGTATGCCCAGTACGCCTCACATGTCCTGATGACAGCTTCTCTTTCTATTTTTTGAGGCCTGAAAAGTTCTCACATGTTTATTCTTTTGCTAAATTCTTGGTTAAACAAAACTCCCTAATAACAGCCTTCATAAAGGCGTACCAACTGTCTATTTAAGCATAGATGCAGCCTCAATAATTACCAAACAATTATATAAAACCTTAAATACAATGTGGTCAAGTATTATCCTCCTGTATTCTTTTCTATACTTTCATTCCCCTCTCACGGTGTTAGACAATGACACGTCAGCACATCTTACATTAAAGAAAGCAAACACTTTCTGTCCTTGTAAAATTGCCAATACATGGACCAGGAATTCAAGCAACACAAAAAGTACAACAGTTCCACGATTGCTCTTCCAAGGGACTGTTGTCTTTCTGATAACAATGACAGCTCATGCCCAAGGAAGAAAGAAAGAATATAACTGATTTTAAAAGCCAGAGTTTACTGGATCATGTGGACTGTTTTATGGGCTTAGATTACATCCCTGTACACTTTGTTGTCTTTCTCAAAATGACCTATTTTTGGATGGAGAAATTTATAATTTCACCCAGATCAAAGAAACAAGCCTATATAGAAAGATGCGTTTGATAACTCAAGACCTGCTGAGAAATAATAAAAAAGATTCTCTACAAGACTAATAATCTGAAAGATTAACTGAAACATCCCTCCAATACTTTCATGGATAGGCCTATATGATGAGGTCATTATTCATTCTACTACCATGATGAGCTTGTTATTCACTCTGCTACCATTATCTAACATTATCTGGTCAAAATCTGAGACTGCTTGCAGTCTAGACTTTCAGACTTTGAAGTGACTTATGGCTGACACCATAAAATTAGCATATGTTTTTCATTAAAAAACCTCCTACCCCAATAAAAGACAGTTACCTCAGTTCTTCCTGGCATAATAGGCTTGCCAGC
The DNA here is from genome assembly GCA_037897445.1 of Ceriops zippeliana. NCBI lineage: Eukaryota > Viridiplantae > Streptophyta > Magnoliopsida > Malpighiales > Rhizophoraceae > Ceriops > Ceriops zippeliana. The sequence continues at coordinate 3,985,203 of JBAPLH010000129.1, forward strand.
ATATAATTCGGCTAGTATGCAACCTGTACTCCATAAATCAACAGCAGTACCGTAGTAAGTAGCCCCTAATAGAAGCTCTGGAGGACGATACCAAAGAGTCACAACTCGACTTGTCAATGGCTGAGCATGGGTAGGATCATAAAAGCTTGCCAAACCAAAGTCAGCAATTTTCAAGATGCCATTGTTGTCAATTAACAAGTTAGAACACTTAATGTCACGGTGTAGAACACCATGGCTGTGACAATGATCAAGTCCCTGTAAAAGTTGTTGCATGTAACATTTGACCTGCCATCAAATACAAAGATGTACTGTAATGAACAGATTATGACCAATACTTGCAAAATATGATGGCTTCTCAGTCTTATGTGAAGTTTTAAAAGAAATGCAAGCTTCAATTATGCAGGTACCATTATCTGCTGCTACTATCAGCAAAATTATGCAGACATCACATTTAGCTGTTACAACATACAAGTATCACAAAAAATATATTAGATTAGCATCACTAAAAGAAAAAAGAAACTTTCACGAGGACCTGAGATTCTGTAAATTTCAGACCAGGGTGTGAAGCAAGCCCAGTCAAATCATGCTCCATGTATTCAAAGACCAGATACAAGCTGCAAGACATCCTTGAAGTAACCAGACCTTCTAGTTTTATGACATTTGGGTGGTCAAGCCTGCGCAAAATGTGAATTTCCCGGGCCATGAAGCGAACGCTTTCAGGTTCCAGGTTATCAAATCTTACTTTCTTCAAAGCAACAATCTTCTTTTGATCAAGGTCAAGAGCCATATAAACATTACTGTAAGTTCCCTGGCCAATCTGCATTCAAAGGGATGTTATCAAGCAACAAACCATAACCAAATGTTGGAATACAATAATCAATGAAACTTGGCAGGAATTGGAATAAAATGATCAAATATTGCCATGCTTCCAACATATTGCAATCAGGGGGGAAAAAGTTAAAGCTCTATAACATCCAATGAAAAAAAAAAAAGGACAGTAGGACTCCCAGGCCTTGGTTCAAAAATAAGTAGGTAGGAGACCTAGATAGCTCCCTGCATATATACAAGCCGACCTTTTTTTAGTGAAGTTCTATGAGATGAAAGGTTTGATCCAAGTATGCAAGGTATGATGGGGAAAAATAACTAGCTATTTGGTCTGAAATAAATTCAAAACAGTATTTAGTAGTTACATACAGGGTATGTGCATATAAACAGCCCCCTTGGAAAGAGGTTCGTTCATCCTCTGATTGCATATAAATCAGATATCATCATGTAGTTAAAAGCTGTTCAAGAAACAAATGTTATTCTTCATCTTTTGATATTGTGAAATCACTAGCTATTTAGCTGAATAAAAGGGCTGAAATTGCAAGAAGAAAGGGGTACAGAAGCTATGGCAGGCATTTCAACATCTCAAAATTCTGTTTTTCTGTGTTTATACCTGTACAAACTACCACTCATGCGATTACTATAATTCATTCTTGATTCAGCATCTTTCATTTTCACAGTTTGGTTCCAAAATCTCTGTAGAATTCGTAGGCCTCCCTCAACCAAACAGAACGGCTAAAAATAATTTCATTCAGAAGTCTATGAACTTCATAAAAATCCTTGTCAACCTCATCATAGGTAACATTTTGAGAAGGCCATATCATGCACGCAAAACTTAGACATTTGTTAATGGAAAAAGTTCACAACTTATTTCAAATTCAGAACTATAAGGTTTGACTACCTATATCTATTAGATGAGCACACTCATGTTGATGATGTAGAGATGTTACAAAGGTACAGAATTCAGTTAGTTCTCATCTAGAAATCATAGTGCTCACAATTATCAAACTTTGGTTCACAAGCATTCATTTCAACCATTTGGTTTAAAACGGAAATGCTTATTAACTAGTAGTTTGAATAACAAAGGATTGACCTATTTTCTAGAAAAAAAAAATCATTATTGGGATCAAAACCTATTTATCAAAATATTGGTTTCAAACCTTTATGATGCCACTTGAACAAGCAATCACATGATAACCATAAAAGTTAGCTTCGCCCAAAAAAAGAAGAAAGCAGCATACTTTATCCAGCTTTTCAAATGAATCTGCACGTCGTGGCAACCATCCCTTGATGGCTTCTCCAGCCACTGCAGCTAGCCAGGAAGGCCACCCTGCTGCAACCTGCTCACATTCAGCTGCTTTTGGTATACTTCCCATCCCTGGATGTGGAGTAATTGCAGATTCCTTCTTTTCTCTCTTCCAATGAGCATTTTCACCAATATGCAATCTAGCAGACCCATTCACCTGCTTATCTGTCAACATTGCCGTTCCATCATTGCTATCATATTGATCTTTTGTTCTATATGCTTCTTCCCTCCTCGAAGCGGTGGGCCTTGATAGTCGCAAGTCTGACATCTTTCTCGAGAGCTGCTCTCGAGGGCTGTCCTTACCGCCTTCAATAGCAGAAGGTTTACAGAAAATGCAACCCATCAGGTACCAAAGCCAAGCCCAACAACAAACTACCTCAGAATCAATAACTACCCTTCAAATTTCTCATTTTTAGAAGTCCATCCTCTTCTTCCATTTCCCATTCTCGTCACCCGTTAAAGAATATTCCTCGAGACACATAATCACGAGTACTTAACGTATTACTTCAAATTCTATTAATCCCATTTTTCCAGCAACAAATGAAGAATCAACACAACCAATACCCACCAAATAACAAGTCCAAGGTTACAACTTTACAACAAACAAAAAGTAAAATATCCACAATTATTCATTAAATCCTGAACAGTGACTGATCTCATAACATAAATTTTCTTTCAATTCCTAATCAAACCAAGCCACTCAAAAACCAAACAGAAAGCAACTATTTGGCCACCACCAATGTCACTACAATCGCCAACTCAAAATTGTAGGAGCTTGTTTGTCCACGAAAACCAGGGATTCTCAACATCATAAAAGACGAAAAAAAATGGCTCAACCCCACAAAAAATCTTCCCACGAAGTAAAAATTTTGGAACACTCAACTCATAGCATCTACCTTCAAGATTGAAACTTTCACAACAATAAGACCCGCCCGCAGTACCCCAAACTGAAACTCAAAAACTCTGGAGAAACAACGAGAAATCTACTACTTGCCGAGAAAGGACACGAAGAGGGAGAGATCTAGGACAGTGTGAGAGACAAAGAAATACACAGAGAGACGCAGAGTCCCCATTGAGAGAGAGAGAGAGGCAAGAACCAGAGAGCTATTGTTTTATTTCATTGTTTAACTTATTAATATTTACTTATTTATATTCAATTAATAAATTTTTATTTGGGGGGGGGTGGGGGAGCTCTGGGATTTAGCAGTTACTTATGATGCAAAAAAAGGTAGCCTTTTCGGTCACTCATCAGTCTCAGTGAAGAGGAAGGCCCAGCGGCGTTAAGACATTCTTGTTTTGTGTCTGTGGTATTGCCACGCGCTCCCACAACGTTTGTTGCATCAAAATAGAGCTGAGAAAGATGAGCTTGTTGACTCTCGGGGGAAACTGGCGTTGTGTCTGAATTTAAAACGGCGTAGGAAAGAAAATATACTGCGAAGGAAAGTCGTAAGAAAAAAAATAAATAATTACGTGTGTATATATTTTTTTTAATTGTTTAGATGAATTAAAAGTAAAGGAGAATGAAAATGAATTGAAAGTAAAATTAAAAATAGTTTGATAAATATTTTTATAAAATTAATCTTCGCTTCAACTTTTTTACCAAATATATTTCTATGATTTTCATATGCTTTTCATTTTTCAGGAGGATTTTTACTCTTTTAAGTCATTTTAATTTTTTTTCCATTATTAAAATATCTTCAAAATCACCAAATGATTATTAGTCTTAAAAGTGAACGATGGTAGAAAAAGGTTGGTATGATAGTAATCTGTAAGGATACAAACTTCGTTCATGTTTTTTCTTGCAAGATTGATCCGATGAAAAGAATCTTTCGGACGCGTGGGATATAATGCAAACTGAGACTGCGCTCCTCTCTCCCATTAATTAAAAATAAAAAATAAAAGAAGAAGAAGAAGGAGGAGGAGGAGGAGGAGGATTCTGTTTTACTAAATTAAATTACTCATTGAAGTCAGTCGGGGCTTGTCCTTTGCCTTCATAAACAGCTGAAGCAGCATTGCTGCTTCATAAATGTGGTTCGGTGAGGGATGTAATATAATCTCTTTTTCACCTGTTATCCCGACAACGGGGGTTGTCGATATCCAATGAACAATGAACAGTTGGATGATGGTGTGAAATTTATGGGATGTCTTCCCTCGTTGGGACAATGAAGCAAACAAAAGTCAGTAGGACCTTTTTGAGCATAGACATGGTTTGAGTTTGGTCCACCCTTTTCGGCTTTATGCATACTTTCTGAGTCCCAACACTTCTCCGTGTAGTTCAACCTCAAGATAAAGCTTCTAGTAGAGAATTAGTTTGCACTATTTGCTCCCATTGCCATCCCTATTATTTTGGTACGTGAAATCTCCCTTTTTTTATCTTTTTTTTTTTTTAATAATTAGTTAATATTAATTTCAAGATTATTGAATTTCTTACCTATTTACAAAATTTAGCTCTCTACTTTTTACTCAAAAAAATTATTGAATTAAATTTATTATTTAAAATTATAACTATTTGTTTGAAGTAAAAATATAAGTAAAATACTTCATAATTAATTATTTTTATAAGAATTTTATTAATTTGTAAATTATATAATAAAAATGCATAATTTTTATTTTCATACTTTAGCACCTTTTTTAAATTAAAACCTAATATAGATAGATATCTATAATAATTAATGTAATGAGATTCTAATTGACATGAATAAGTGCATGCTAGAATTTTTTTAATTAATTATGTTATAATATTTTAATAAATAATTTAATAATAATGTAAGCTGATTAATAAGAAATAATTGTATATATTATTGTACTATAAAAAACTATAATCATAAAAATTGATAGACATATTTAATTTAAATTGTACAATTATATATATATACACTTTCTTTTTAATATATGTAAAAATTGTATTTAAAAATATGTAATTATAAGTAAAATTTAGAAAAAAAATAAAGACAAAATCTTTGTATATATTAATGATTATGTTATTTATAATATTATTTATATAAATATATTTTATTTTAAAATTTTAAAAAATAATTTTTATAATAATAGATTTATTAAAGAAATCATTGAAAGCATCATCGTACATTCACAGTTTGTTTGGATAGTGAAAAAAAAAAAAAAAAGAGAATGAAAATCACAAGAAAGAATTGATAAAAAAAAAAATCATAAGGAAGAAAATGCAATAGGAAAAGCATTTTCACTTATTGGGGGGTTTTTATTAGCAGAAACTGATGCAATTTTATTTGTGAACGAAAAGCAAGTACATGCTGCTGGTGGTGGTGAGTCGAATGGAAGAACTTGGCTGGCTGGAAGAGAAACATCAGTGCAACCAGCCAGCCTCCCCAGTACAGGCAGGCAGGGCCTGCATTTGCTGGTACGTGGCCCACAATATCACTATTTCTGCTGCCATGCCGCACTGTACAGGCAGCGAAGTCCAATGCCAAGGACCACACCTCCCCTTCCCCCCCCGGCGCCGCCGCCGCCGCCGCCGCCGCTCAGCTTCCTCCCCGATGATGAATAGCTTTGTGTTGCTATAAGACTGTCTCACCCGATACAGATAATATTTTGGTTCTTGTCGCAATAAATTCTAAGGTTTTTCCATCCATTTCTAAAACATCTAAAATAACTAATTAACTTTTTTTTTTTTACAATTTTCTTTTTCTTTAAATCCAAACACAACTCTCAATCCGTATCTCTTACAGTTTCTAAACATGGCTGCCTGCTTCCATATTCTTTCCTTATATCAAAACCCCGCATTCAATTTAATTATTTTGTCATTTTATCAGATAAATTTTATCTATTAAAATATATTTTTAATACAATTAAATTTAATTTTATCCAATTAATATATTCTTAAACTATTACAAATTACACAATATAATGGTAATTAAAATAATATATATATATATATATATAATTGATAAATTCATTTAATTATTAATAAAATGTTTAACATCTAAAACTTTAAAATTTTAAAAATTTGAAGAAAAGACTTTTTTTTTTTTTGCTTTTTAAAATTATTGTGTTATTGTTGCATTGTATAATTTGAAATAATGTGAATAATTTGAGTGTATGGATGTATTAATTGAATAAAAATAATTGCAATGAATTAAATTACTAAAAGGTAAATTTTTATAATTTTTTATTTAATAGAGTGACAAAATAATTATATTAAAATAAATTTAAAATTTAGTGATTTAATTGTAATAAATTAAAATTTAATTATATTAAAAATAAGTAATAAATCTAACAATAAACTGCGTAATTTATCCACCTTACTTATGGAGATTAATCAATCATGCAAGACACCCAAGCTTGGGACAAAAATCAATTCCTAAAGCAATTGCTTGCAAATTATGCATGATTCCTATTTCAATCTTGCTTACTTGTATCAAATGTCTTGAATACAAATCTCAAACAAGCTAGAAAAAGAAAAGAAAAGAAAAGAAAAGAAAAAAAGAAAAGAAAAGGGACCTTGTGATTATTTAACAACATAAAATTACTGGCAAATTATGAGACATGTAATCTAATCTAATCTCACTTTAAAATTTGAACTCTCTCTCTGTCTCCCTCGTTGTCTTTCGAAGCCAAACAAAATATTGAACCATTTTCGCGGATTGAGAGAGAGAGAGGGAGCGAAGCAAGGAGATGAAAAGGAGGGCAGCAATACAAAACGAGGGAGGACGATGGCTGGAGGGGCATTGGGGCTGAGAGGGAGCTACGGATTGTTGCAGTCGTCGGCGAAGATCTCGCCGGCTATGGGGCGGAAGCCTTCGTCGAAGATGCTGCTTCCCGGCGGTCCCACCAGGGACAGAGACCACCGCCTCTTCTTTCTCCCTCTTGTTATCTGCCGCTTTGTGGGCCGGAGAAGGGTGTCAATGCTGATCCTCTTGTTCGTCCTCGCCCTCCTCGTTTTCGTTTGGGGTTCCTTCTCTGTCACCAAAGGTTTTTCTTTCTTGATGTTTTCCAATCCGCCTTCTTTTCTTGCCTTTTCTTTTCGCTTTTCTCCTCGTAATTGTAATAATGTCTTTGTAATCCGTTTATGACAAGTACTGGCTTGATTGAAAGTTTTGTAATTTGGTACGATGTTGTCTGGTAATCCTTATTTTTGACAATGCTGGTCTTGTTTGTGCCTTCTCTTAGTGGGTTTCTTCAGAGGAATGATGGGTTCTAGATATTCTGTTGTTTGAAAGATATGTAGTTCAACACAACGTTGTCTGTCAAGGGATAATTTTATGAAACAAGATGGGTTCTTTTTCTTGAATCATAAATAGAGAACATTCTCATTGTTTCATTACCTCATACGATTGAAAGAATGATGTAGAAACTTGGGATTTGTCTCACTTAATTCCTTCTACCCTCCCTTGCTGTCGCGGGACTATAGTCAAGCGATGATGTTTCTAATATTAGTTCTTGTTCTACAATCGATTGTTATTTTCCATGTGAAAGCTGCAGAGTTGTTCACTGTCCTATGTTAGTTTGTTGGTGTGAAAGCATATGGCTCAATAGTTGTATGTTATTGAATTTAACACGACATAATTGTCTGACTATGACCAGTGAACTAAGCTGGAGAATAATTATTTTTGTGCAACCAGTGACGTTATTATCCTAAGATACTCCTTTTAGCCTCACACAATATTTTTCACTTGTCTTCTTTGATGATATGACAGAAAGCACTGATGCGCCTTTTAACACACACAGTGATGCTGCATCTTTGATCAACAAAGAAGTTGAAGAAATGAGTTATGCCCCTCCTCTTCGACCCAAAGATGCCGCTATTTCAGCTCATCCATGTCACAAATTTTCACTCCCCCCTCCCCCTCCTCGCAGTGGGAGACGGATTGGTCCACGTCGTAAGTTTTGAGATATTGAATTGTCTGGTGGTTGTTGACATTCTTGTTCACTTATAGTTTTCCCTACCTCTATAGTTTTCACCATGTTTGAACTGCTGCTGACCCTTTGCATTTAGACTCATAAGGCAGTATCTTGAGTTCTTGCTTTGAATATGTGAAAGGCTACTTTAAATTTTCCCTGCATTAAGAATCTCCCCAATCATATTATGTAAATGGCATAAAGTTCATTTATTTATTTTTACAATCGTGTATATTGTTATTTATGATTTAGGAAGATTTGGTGGAAGTTTGTGTCCAGAAAAAAGGATTCATGAATACTTGATGACCAAGGATGTCAATTTGCATTTTCCATTTAAGCAAAAGCTCACTGCATATATTAAGTATGCTTTTGCTTTGGTGGTGAAAATTTTTTCCTCTTGCTTATCCATTCTACAGCCTGCCCAGTATGTTACCTCCCTGCAGAGCAGGCGAGAGCTAGAATGCCGAGCTCAGCATCATTTTCACCAGTGCTTCGCAAATTGACTTATGTTGTTGATAAATACCCAGTTAAAAAAGAACCACATGGAGGTTCTGAATTTGGTGGATATCCTTCTCTAGATCAGAGGATTGATTCTTTTGATATACGAGATTCAATGACGGTGCACTGTGGGTAAGTGGCATTCCTACCGTTGATTTTTTTTTTATAGTTAGTGATAATGTGCCTGGAATTATTCTCTCAATTATGATGCCTTGCTATAATTCTTGTCATTTATCTCACATTAATACATGTAATAATATTGTCCGCATGTCGTTTGATCAGATTTGTTAAAGGAGATAAACCTGGTCACCAGACAGGATTTGATATTGATGAGTCTGACATTATGGAGTTGGACTGCTCCCACGAAGTCATTGTTGCATCAGCCATATTTGGTATTGTTATGCATGTGACATTCAATTAAGATTTCTTGTTTTATTCATGTTTGCATTTCTTCATCAGTTGCATATTTCTAGGGAACTATGACATGATCCAACAGCCTCAGACTATTAGCAAGGCAGCAAGGAAACATGTTCCCTTCTACATGTTTATTGATGAAGAGACAGAAGCATATATGAAAAATTCTAGTGTCCTGAATGGCAGCATGAGGGTTGGCTTGTGGAGGATCATTGTTGTCCGAAACGTTCCTTATTCTGATCCAAGACGCAATGGGAAGGTTGGTTATACATCCTTCTGATTGGTTTGAAATGTATTTTAGTCCCTCAAATCAGTGTTGGTTTGTGTCTCTTTGTGTTTTCTACATCCACACCTGTGTTATTAATTTCAATCCATTGAGTACCTAAGAAATGCATAGTGAATGTTAATTGACTTTCATACTAATTCAGAACAAGATCCTTAGGCTAAGACTTAAAGGATTGGCTTAATCTGGGACAACGTAGTGGCAGATGATAACTAAATGTATAGCTAGCAGTTCAGTCTTTAGTTAAGATGGACTTTCCCGTTCTCTTGTACTCTGTCTAGGGAAGCTTTGGCAGATGTCAAATGTGACATCTTGTGGAAGGCCACCTGACTGATGTAGAGTGTGAATTTTTGCATGAGATGTAGCTTGGGGAGAATTTTACTAGGCAATAGATTCAGAGAGAAGGAAGTCTCAGTAATAGATGCTTTCCTGGCAAGTATGCGGTTGAATCTTTTAGTCATACCCTTCTGTGTGTGCTTGGCCAAAAAAGTCCAGGGAGCAGATAGAGTCATATTTCAAGATTTGGTAGGCAGTATTGAAATCCATGGGGGAGCTATATTCCTTCAGACAACAGAATGGCATTTCTCACTTTGATCTGTTTGAATTTTTCTATATATTCAGGTTGTTTAGAGGAAACAAATTAAAATATGTGGGATGTAGATCTAGAAATGCCAACTCGTCCTAGAATGTCAAGGTAATGATCTACTAATGACCAGAAACTTGAGATAGACATTGTTTACTCTTGTTTATGCTTCTTGTCTGAATCAACAGTCATACGCAACAATATCTGGGCCACTGCCATCGAACAAAAAACTTGATGTGCGTATTTGGTCCGCCTTTGCAAATGGATATGCTTGCTGAGCAGCCTGTGTAAGCTGTGATTCTAAGTTGACTTGGTGTATGTCGTGCATATTGTACAGGTAAAGTTTCTGGGGGTATTTATGGAAATAAATATCTAGGCCACTGCTATCAAACAAAAACTTGATGTGGGTATTTGGTCCGCCTTTGCAAATGGATATGCTTGCTGAGCAGCCTATGTAAGCTGTGATTCTAAGTTGACTTGGTGTATGTCGTGCATATTGTACAGATAAAGTTTCTGGGGGTATTTATGGAAATAAAATTGAAAAAAAAATCTGTGTGGTGATGTCATTCAAAATGTAAAAGAAGGATTTTCTCTGTGCTTCCTTCTTTCTTTTTTTTTTTTTTCTTCCTCTCCTTCTTTTCTTGCTTGTTTATAATATTATTAGAAAGAGAATGGTCATTACCTTTTATTTGGGTGAAAAATTTGTCTTGAAGTGAACAAATGTGAATCCGTATTCTAGTGCTACTCTTTGATGGTAGGATATCTTGGATGAATTCAATTTAATCTATCATCCATTTATTCTTTCTCCAGTGTTTCATTTTCATTCTAGGCTGCCATTTTTAACATTGTCTAATCCTTCAAATCTTTTTTCATGAATTAATGCTAAAATTATATTAAGAATGCTAAAATGTGACAGGTTCCAAAGCTTCTATTGCATAGGATCTTCCCCAATGTTAGATACTCTATATGGATTGATGGAAAGCTGCAGCTTGTTGTTGATCCCTACCAAGTTCTTGAAAGGTTCAACCTGCTTTTATTTGTATACTCCTTGCTTTCACAAAGGTGTCCTAAGTTATCGTTGCAATTTATGCTTGCTAACTTATGTCAAGCTCTTCTTTTGGGCTTTCATGTATTAAATGATGTGTGTTTAACTTCACACTGGCTTTTTGCCTAATAATTGTGTACAATAGTACAAATCATCACTGAATGAGCCAAGTTCTTTTAGGCTCATTTGTTGCTTGAAATTTAGGGACTATCAGTAATTCTTGTGCAAACAGATGAACATGGAATTATTAATTGTTTTATTGTCTCATTTGAGTGGATGGTATTACATTTACATCTACTTTCTGTCTTTTTGTTTCCATTTAGAACTTAAACTACCTATAGTTGTCTTAGACTATCTGAATTATAACACATAATTATTAATTGTATTGACTGTCTGATTTGAGTGGATGGTATTACATGTATATCCACGTACCATTTTTTTCTTTCCATTTATAACTTAGAGTATCCTATAGTTGCCTTGGACTATTCTGAATTATCCTGTCATTTCAAGTCAATTTAGATGTTGCCCAAATCAAACATATGATTTAATCAATGTTCTTGAACATATTTATTTTTGGAGTTTTTGATGTAGCATTTGTCCCATAGATTCTCTTTTGATTACATGGGTGGATTCTAGAGGTAGGGATGATGTCAGTATTTTGTTTTGAGCTTAACTTGATATTATATTTGATGTCTTGATTTGCACCTTATGTGTTGGTTCAGATTCTTGTGGCGGGATAATGCAAATTTTGCTATCTCAAATCACTATAGACGCTTTGATGTGTTTGAAGAGGCCGAAGCTAATAAAGCTGCCGGAAAGTATGACAATGCCTCCATTGATTTGCAGATTGACTTCTATAAAAAGGAGGGTTTAACACCATTTTCAGGAGCTAAATTTCCAATAATTAGTGGTATGTGAATGATTATTGCTCTGTTAATGCTTTTAAATTTTTTATGTTCATATCTCTAAAATTCTCTATTTGATGACTGAGTTCATGCAGATGTTCCTGAAGGTTGCGTCCTCATAAGAGAGCATGTTCCCATCACAAATCTCTTTTCCTGCCTTTGGTTCAATGAAGTGGATCGTTTCACTTCGAGGGATCAGCTAAGTTTTTCCACAGTGAGGGATAAAATAATGGCTAAAGTGAATTGGAGCATCAATATGTTTATGGATTGTGAGAGGCGTAACTTTGTGATTCAGGTATGTATTCGAGCAATTCTAGATTACTATTACAATTACTCACTCAAGCATTAAACCATAATATTGTATTTATTGATTTGTGTAAAACTACTTGAATAGTAGCTCTGGTTTTGAGCAAGCTTCGAAAAATATTTGAGTCCTTTACATGTGTAGTTTGATGTTAACTTCTGTTTGGACATGTGGGCTACCCTACCTTGACCTTTGTCACGGGTCAAACAAATTGCTAGACTTTACATCTTAATTGAGAGAAATGCCCTTACGATTGCTTGTGGGCTGCGCCATCTATGTGTGTTTTCTTTTGCATTCAAATGGCTCCTAATGGACATGCCGTTGGGAGATCGGGAACTCTGTTGGGATATCCATCTACAGGCATTTTCTGCGCCTTGCTTCATTCATTTTTCGCCTCTATACCTAGCAGGTGGAGCTAAAAACATTTGAATTTTCCCATCATGATTGTAATTGTAGAAAGCAGAAATGCTTACGTTCATCATGTGTTACTGATATTAAATTCTGTTTTATCAAAAAATAAAATTTTCAGGCAGGATGCTTGATAACCACATCCTTTCCTTCAGTAATTTGTATTCTCATGGCAAATGAAAATTGCTGCCTGCTCGAATGTATGCTGAACACTTGGTTTGACCTGTCAGGCTCACCATAAAGAACTCTTAGACCACATGCCACCTCCAGTTCCCGTTGCTGTGCAACCTCCCCCCCCACCCTGGCGTGCGGGTAGTTCAGCCAAGAGGCCTCCAAAGAGGCATCGGAAAGAGAGACCCGGTTGGAGGCAGCGTAGGAAGGATGCCACTGGGAATAAAGGCAGACAAGCGACTTTAGTAGGAAAAAAGAAGCTTTTCTATTTGTGAGGGGTTTTTTTTTTCTTTTCAATTGTTTTTTTTTTGGTATACATCACAGGAAGAGTTGGATGATAAAAACAGAAGAGAAGAGAGGACCAAAAAAAGAAAGGAAAATTAGAAAGCATTGTCTGAAATTGTCAATATCTGTCTATTCTTTGATTGTTGTGAATAGGTTACAGTTAACCAAGTAACCTTCTTGGTAGCTTCAATCCTTCTAAGATGTGATTTGGGTTTCATCGTTTTCAAAATTAGATTAACTGCGTTGTTTATGACCATGTCGGATAAAGTTCCCATCCACCCCTTGAATACTGAAACAAATGGTTAAGCCATTTTTCCTAAAGAAATTGATACTCTCCCAATTCATTTTCTTCTTCTATATTTTATCAATTTTGATCCATGGGCGCGTAATTTTTTTCTCTCTAACGTGGACCCCAGATGCTTCAATTTCTCCATTTTGTTTGTCGGGATCCGAGCTCCTGACTGAAGCGTTCTGTTTTTAATAGAAGAATGAGATATCATTTGTTTGTTTTTTTATATGCATATTGAAGCATTCAATTCCTCATTCTGAAACCATCCTTTGTAATTAATTCAACATTCTTATCGAAGCACCTTTTTGACAGGGACAAAACCAGGGCAAATCTCATAAGTCCTAAAAGAAAAGCTGCTTTAGCATTTGAATAGAAGACTTTGATTTTGAAGATGTGGCAGGCATGTCATTTGAGAGGTTTTTCATCCGCCCATTCCCATTTACGTTCTGTACAAGGTTTCTCTACTTTCACATTGTAAACAGTGCTGTCAAAAAGTGTGTTTTCACAGCACAAGAAAACCATCCGCTGACTCCTCAACCCATGATTTTTTTTTTTTTTTTTTTTTGTGCCCTGACGGATAAGACTTAAATCAAGTGTGCTAAAACCAGGTTCAGAAATGGAGGCTTGGTGCAACAGGGGATTTGCCAGGCTGCAAGATCAGGCTCCCATACACAGAATCAACAGCTATCATTTGAAGCCCTTTTTAATGGTGGAAATTTGGTTAGAGATAACAATGAAACCTGGAAAGTCCTAAATGAACAACTCACTCATCAGTCACTTCAAAAGAATAGCCTAAAATTTGATGACAGCATTTGACTTACCCCACATGATGACCGCAAATAATTTCGAAATACAAAAACGTCCAAAATCCCAAACCACCTTATCTTCTCTTCCGTCCATGTAAATATATTATAATTCCGATAATAATAGCAAATTTCCGACTCGCTCAGAAATCATTCACAAAATGCAATAAACAAACCTAAATTAGACTCATAAATATATGCCGACAAATCCTTAATCAATTAGGCAAGAGAAAGAACTTAAAAAGGATTTTTTTGGGAATATTTCAATGGTTAAAAATTTAAATATTTATTTTTAAAATTTTAAGTTTTCATTTAATATATATATATATAATTTATTTAAAAGAATCATGTTAATGTATAATTTACATTTTAATATATTTATTTTGAGACTTATGAGGTAACTGGCAACTTGGCAATCAAATATGGAATGCACTCAAATCCCCTGTAGCCATTTAAAGCAATGATCTCACCCAAGCCAACTTTGCCATCCATCCAAACCCATCCCCACCATTCAAAAACGCACTGACCCCACCCCCATCCCCATCCCCATCCCATCCACATCCCCATCCCCAGCCCCACCCCACTAAATTATATTCATTGATTTATTAAGCTGAATTATAAATTATTATGGCCGGCACCCCGAAGAATTGATGAATTACCATTATCCAAAAAAGTTGCCAAAAACTCCCCAGTAGAAGTCTGCTAAAACCCCACCACAGCCTTTTTGCGGTTTTTTTTTTTTCAACTTCCTTATGAAACGCCATTTCTTTCCAGCTAATGTGTTGGGATTTTGGATCTAAAAAGCTTTTCTTGGATCTCTCTAACTCTGCTCTTTACACTTGGATTTGAGGTTAGGATTATCTAACAAAAAGAAAAGGTCATTGCTCGTTGGATCAGTGGGTTTACATGGTGTTTTCTCTCTTGTTTTATGTTTTTGTGGCATCTTGTATTTGATAAAATAGGTCAGGGTTTATATGGTTTTCTTTCTTTCTCTGTTTGTGTGCTTTTTGGGGGTGTTTGATGCTCTCTGATTCTTGATTCAAAGCCCTGTTAGGATTGGTGGGAGAGTTCTATGTGGGGTCCTGGTCAATGGGTTTGGCAGGGTTTTTTTATTCGGTGGGTTGCCATAGATTTTCAGAGTTTATAGAAATTTGATCAGTGCTTTCCATTTCCATGCTTCAAGATCACACATCGAGAATAGCTTAAAAGATTTTTGATCAATTGGGTTTCATATTCCTCTTGTCTTGCCGCATATAATGAGTTTAGTTGAAAGCTGTGGTTGGGTTGGAGATTTTTTTTTATTATTATTAAAATAATCGTTGAGCTCTTGATTTGAGTCTAGATAGTAAAGCTTGGCTTTATCAGGTTGCTGATTAAATGGGTTCAGCTGGTTTTTTCATGATATGTATGCTTCATTCTATGATAGCTCTAGCTTGTGGGGCTCTGATGATGTTTTACACTAATGAGGTCTCTAAATTTGGACATGGCACTGAGGTGGCAACCAAGCTTAAGGGATCAACACCTCATGACCAACTCTTGATCCAGACCTCCGATTCCTTTTCTGGGTTGCTGTTATTTGCCATTGGGTTCCTGCTGTTCATGGTGTCATTTGTGAGGGAAAGAGAGTTCCAAAGCTTCTTTGCCAAGGGTTGTGTGTTGCTTCACGTTTCAATGGCTGTCTGGAGAATCTACTTTGAGAGGAGGGTTGAAGGCCTTGCTCATGATCTGCCTAGGCAGGTTATTGGTGATTTTGCTTTGGCTCTTTCTTGGGTCTTCTTTCTTGTTTACTCATGGAGGGAAAAGTATGACTGACTTCGATACTCTATTGTTTTGTTATGAAAAGAGTGGGGTTCTTAGCTTGGTGATGAAGACTGCACTCTGCAGGGGTGAATATGAAAACACGACACATTGGAAGCAAATAATTTGTGTCAGTTTCCGGATTTGTGAATTTTGTTGAGTCTTTTATACTTGGGATTTTGAATTCCTTGTAATTTAATCCTTTTCACTTACATATTGTTTACTGTAGAAATGTAATTCACATAAACATGTTCATTTTGCTTCTTATGTCAATATCCTATTTGCAATTCTTTGTTCTTAGCAACATGATTTGGTGGTCCGATAAAAGAGTTGTCAGTTTTGATGTAAGGATTAAATTTCAGAACGCCCCCCCCCCCCCCCCCCCCCGCCCCCCTTTTTTTTGTTTAATTCTATATGGGTAAATCATAAAACTTCTGAAATGTTTAAAGGAAGTGTAATGCAATGCGAGACAAAAAGCAGGTGATAAGATTCGGGGATAGCCACTTTTTTATGCCATTTGATTCACGTAACCATTGACTTCCAGTTCTTTTGGTAAAGAAAGTCCTTCGCTCATTAGGTGGTGGTGGAGAACATCACAAACCAAGAGGAAAGTTTGCTCTCGCGCAAAGGAAAGCTGTGAAATCCTCTTAGAATTTCTTGGTAGTTGTTACCCCCGGTGTATTTGTTCTTGATCTCTCTTTTATGGAGTCTTGTAAAAACTAGAATATTCGGAATAAAGAAAAATTAGATAGATATTTTTAAGGAGTATCTTAAAGAATTTTAAATAAATGACTATTAACTGTTGAATCAAAACGATCCAAACCGTTAATTAAACAAGTAATTGCAATTTAAACCGCTCTCCTCCTCCTTTATGAAGGCATCCAAGCATATCATTGTATACTTCGTCCTCGATAAATAAGGTAAAATCAAGCTGTTCTTCTATTTCTGTTATACTTAATGCCCTTTCATGCATAATCTAGTGTTAAACAAAGGAAAAACATTTTCTCGTATCATATTGGAAATTTCGTGCTATTTTAACTTAGTATTCATGTATGTTTTCGTTTATTCGTACCATATTTCATACATATGACAAAAGACAAGTTTTCTTTCTTTCTTTTTCTTTTCTTTCCAAACAAAAACTCATTGGCAATAAGTACGAGAAAATGTCGGGTGTCTGGTCATTTTTTCGCCGACCAAAATAAAAGATCCCATTCAGGTGGCTAAATTCTACGCACACTCTCTTTACATCTGATTACACACAAAATTGCATAGTATTATTATAAATGGCTGCTCCAATTATCATCCATCCGTTTCACGTAAAAGTATTCCTTCAAAATCTCTTGCTCTTCCTTTCTAACCTGTCTCATTTATCGCGTTGCATGCAATTTTTTTAATTTATTTATAATTTATTATTCTCTCCGAGGAACCCTACTTTGTGGTGAGAGAACCAAATCGAGAGGCACATTGAATATTCACTTAAAATTTACAACTTTTTTTTAGTATCAAAACTGGAGAGCTAAAGTCTAAGTATTGGGTATCCCTGAGAGAATGCCCAGCCCACTTTCGATGACACCCACCCCCCCATATATATATATATATATAAATGATATAAGCCCAAAACCCCTTCACGTAAAATTGGTCGCTGGTTTCCTACGCAAAGAGTTTTGGCGGTGAGGTCTTCTTATTTCCTGTGCTTTTTTATAGCTCTCTCAGTCTACGTAGCAAATTGCTTCGATTTGATTTCATCGCACGTTTCATTAAATAGGTTTGTGTTGGTTTGATTTAAGGCTCGCATGGGTCCTTCCCCCCCACCCCCCCATCTATTCTGAAGGTTGCCACACTCAATCATGTGTGTGGCTTGTGAAATGATACTAATTTCTTGGCATTTTCTTCTTCTTGTTTTTTTTTTTTTTTTCACTTTTAAGTTGACACGATTTGCTGTTTCCATTCTCCCTTATTTGTGTTAAATTTGTTAATTTCCTGTTTTATATATATGTATATATTTCCCAGAATTGTCTGTTTAGTATCTATCAAGGGTTATGTAACTCTTTTTCATTCATTTCTTTTTAATGTTTAAATTAGTATGCTTTGCTGGGGGAAAAAAAAAAAAGGGAGAAGAAGAAGAACAAGAAGAAGAAAAAAAAAAAACATCTGGGCTGTGCAGTTTATTTGAGCAAATAGATTTGTTTTTGCCAAAGGCGAGTAGCTGTATTTAATTCGTTGGGTTTGAGATTTTTTTTTTTTTTTTTTTTTTTTTTTTTTTTTTGGGGGTTCTCCTTCCCTTATTCGTTTCTTGTGCTTTTTTTTTCTTTCGTTCTTGCAAGTCCAGAACAAGTAAATACTAATGACGAGCAATACGTTTGAGGATGATAAAACACATAACAATTATTTAAATGATTTAAGAAGGATTCTTTTATATTTTATTCTTGGGAGTCTTTAACTCGGAAGGACCGTCTTTGTTATTCTGTGTGCTGATTTCGAAACTTGGAACGAATGACTAATTCCGGCAGAATAAGTAGTTTCAACTACAATTTTATTTATTTATTTATTTATTTATTTTTGGGTTTGATGAATGAATCTCATGGCACGGCTAAATTAATTCGAGTTTAAGTCTTAATAATGTTACTCATTCTTTATAAACAAAATTTTATGTATAGAGTGTGATATTTAATTTTAAATTTGGTAATATTAAGATGGAGTATAAATAATAATATTCATTCGAATTAAAAGTTAAATAGTGGTCTTTTTTTTTTTTTTTTTTTTTTTTTTTGGTATGTAACATTTGTATGAAAAAACATTGAAGGCATAACTCTTAACATTAATCTAATATATATATATTTTTTAATCAAAAACATATGACTGAAATAAATTATAATATAAAAAATATAACTACGGATGGCTTAGCGCAGTCTCATAAATTACGTCAATGGTGACGGTAATTGTGAAAAGACCATATTGTCCCAACTATGTATAAAATGTCACGAAAACTCACAATCCCCAAATGACAACCCGCCGCTTCAAAAACGATCGGAATCTCTCACTCTTCCTCAAAATTTTTGCACTCTTCTTTTAGCAAATCGATTTCTTGGCTGTTTGTGGTCAAATCGGTGAGTGTTTGCTTAATTCTCTGACTCTCATGCGCTTAGATTAATGTTTCTTTTTTTTATTTTTTATTTATTTTTTTTTTTTAAAAGAAGAAGGGTTTAGGGACAACTTTGCAGTTGGTAGGAGTTTCGTCTATTGTCAGGTCATGTTTTTTTTTTTTTTTCTTTCTCCCTCTATATACATATATGTATATTGGGATTGCATTTTTCTTTCTATCGTGCTTGGTTTCTGGAATGGAAGGTAAAGAGAAAAGATTCAAGTTTTGGGTCAGTACTGATATGGAGTTTCAGGTTTCAATCCCTTTTTATGTTTTTTGGATTGGTGGGGATTGGGTCTTTCATGAAGATGATGTTGTTTGTTGGCCTACAATACCTTGTAACAGAAGAGGAGTTGTTAAAATATGGGGGTGTGGTTGTTGGGGTGGGGATGTTCTAGTGTTTTTCTCTTTGCAATCGTTGGTTGTAGGGAGAAGGTGCTGAGAAAGTTAGCTCTTGAAATTGTAATGAACTAGTGTTCTGCAATCTGAATGTTTTGGAATGAATAATTGAAATTTTGGCTAGGATTCATGTCCTTTTAGTAGATGTTAGCCTTACTAATTTTGTTATCCCTTCTTTTTCCTTTTTCTTCGTGAGTTCCTCAAATCCTAGTAAAAACAAATGAAAGCTGGGTTAAGGGTGTGTCGACGAGAGTTGCTGGGTCAAGTACCTTTCTACAACTTTTTGGCTGATTTTCATTTATAGTCTTTTGGAACTTTTGGCTTCCCACGATATGCAGGTTCATTTGCACTGCCCTTGGCCTTGGGGTAACTTTTTTTTGTGTAATCTCCTGTTCAGGGCATGTTGCTGCAGAAACTGCAAATGGTTGTTGCCTTTATTTAGTATAATTGGCTTGTGTCAATACAATTAACGCCAATGTTCTGTTAATTCAATTGGACATTCCGTAAGACTCCGTTAGTGCATGTGTGCAATTATTTAATAATCATTTGAAGGGAAGTGCTGATAATTTCATGGACATTTAACATTCCTTAATGCACTGATAATTCCATTGAGTCATATAATTTGGAAAAAATTTACTGTGGTTTGATCATGGAGAAAGACATTTTGCTTTCCCAGTCAAAGCACCAAGTTTGGATGAAGAAGATACAGAGAAGAGCAAAAAGAATTGTTTTTTTTATCTCTTGGTTTTTATAAGCAATTAGGCCGACTGAATTTTGTAGCCATTGTCATGGATTTGTGCTTGACTTGGTTTTTTGTGCTCCAACTGTCGGTTGCCTTATAATTGCAAGGGGATGGCAATTTGGACCATTGGTGCCATTTTCAATGGCATTTTTGATATTAAATCTAACTTCAGTTAACAGTAAGACTAATTCGGGATGTTTTTTATTACCACCTAGATAGTATAGGATGTTTTAAGTGATTTATAAAATTGTGGCATGCCATCTGTAATGATATCCTGTTTACTGGATGTAAAATGTATTTTACTCATGACAATTCATGCATGAAGGCTTGTAAATGACACCATTTGATTGCAATTTTGAAATTGATTCATTGCATGACAGGCAGCTAAAGACTTAATTTTAAGTTATTAATTGATAGAGACATTATATAAAGGATGTAAAAGAAATAAAATAGATGGTCTTTGATGCATTTTAACTGATGTTTGTTCCTTCCTGCATCTAATCCTCTGCTTTGCTTTGGGTGTGTTGTTTGCTCTCTGTTATTCCTCCTTTCAGTATCTTGGATTTTCTGAAGACTTCTGGCGATGGGTGAGCTGCCATTGCAAAATGTTTCCACCACATTAGCTTTGTCAGTACCAGAACAAAACCAGGGATCAGCAATTGCAGCGCCTGCCCAAGTGTCAAAGCCGAAAAAGAAGATCTGCTGTGCCTGCCCTGAAACTAAGAAGCTGAGAGACGAATGCATTGTTGAACACGGTGAAACTGCTTGTGCGAAATGGATTGAGGCTCATCGTGTCTGCCTTCGCACGGAAGGATTTAATGTTTGACATTGATAGAGATAATTGAGATGATATGCTGACAACATTTTACGGATGTGGCGAGCTTGGCTTTGAAATTTAATCATACCATATGATAAATTAAGTCACAGTAATAAAGCGAGAAAGAGCACTTTTTCTAGACTAAATTAATTGTTCTGTACTTTGTATTTCATGTAACAGGAGGATGTTCCTCCCATTTTTAACAAGTGAAATTGCCAGAATTACATTGGCGATACCTTGATATTTGTATTTCGTTGGTTTTGGCTTTTTATCAGGAATGTTACACGCCCATATAGGTTGACAGATAGAGCAAACATTGTCAATTTATTAGCTCCAACCCAATTTATTTCATTCAACCTATTGCAACAACTAGTTTTCGGATGGCATGGAGAGTGTATTCTTGGATATTTACTTCCCTTTTCTTATCCTCTATTATGTTCAGGTTTTCCATTTTCTAATTGCTGATCGCTCATGTCCTGAGAGGCCGAGTGTATGTATAGCTTTTAATCTGCACCTGTTCTTGTCGACTCCATCTTTCTAAGCTTTATTCATGGAGTCTTTGTAATCATAGCTCGGGGATAATTGAAGAGGTGACAGAAGCATGAAGTACACTAACATATGTTCATTAAGCAACGTTAAGGCCATGGACACATGGCCATTATGTTAATACAACGCAGGGAAACACACTATTGTGACAGTTTGCACTACACGCACAACTGCTGTCACATGGCTTAAATTATTCTGAACAATTATATAGCTAATTAGAATCTCCCGATCATCGCCGCGTCACGGCATGATTTGGATGACCTTACTGGCCGCATGTGCAGTCCACACAGGCGCAGCTGCTGCCGCACTTGCACTTGCCATCGTTCTCGGCAGCCGGAACATCCATCGCAACAGTGGACACAAAGCTGCAATACAAAGAGGCACTCAGGGTTAACATGACCTTTTCAAAACCATCACCACGGACAAAAAAAACTTGAGGGGCTTTGTGGGATGGCCCATGTTTTGCCCTTGAGAGGAGCATGTAGACGAGTTTGAGTGTACCTCTTCTCAGTCTCAACGAGGAGGTCAACAGTGTAGCTGCTTCCTTTCTTCCTGCAAATTATTACAGAGGGGAATTAACATCAGTAGAAGCCCTACCAGAGACGACCATCCTAAGCTAAAATTTCTCCAGAAAACCTCAAAAGTTTGGGCTAATTGAAGATTACACACGTTAAGTAAAACACCACCACCAACAACAACAACAACGTAAAACAAGAATACTAATACTTACACACACTGGCTCTTGTCAGCGCAATCGCAGTTACCGCAGGTGTTGGACGACATGGTGACCGCTAAAGGCTCAGGAACTCGAGGATGGATGATTTTTTCAGGTGCTGTTTGTAAATCTCTGCAACTCCTTTGAAAATTGCACTGCAAGGGGTCGTGTATTTATAGATGAAGATGTATGGGATTATGGGGTTGGTTGTGTGCAAACTAGCTGGGTTAGGACCACTCCTCGAGTTTCAGCGATTCTGTTCTCGATGATGTCAGAACATTTTGATTCCCTTGTAATAAAAAGGCTGAAAAAAAGGGCAGAATAATGACGGAAGGGACAGGACGATGTGAGGTCCGGAGGAGAAGAGCGCCCCAAGTGGGTCCAGCTTTAAGCGCGAGAGCACCGAGCACCGCACACGGACACGCCTCTGTCTCTGGGAAGCGGCCGAAGGAATCTTTGATAATGGACGGCGTGGGCTTGGATTCCCATTTCTTCCGCTTGCGTCCACCTCAATAATATATCTCTTCCGCGTTTGCATAGATATGGGTGATCTTATCTTTTGTCGTGGCTGGGACTGAGCTCGTTGAGTCCTCCCTCACTCTCACTCTCATTTGTCATTATTATTTCAGTTTAGCCTTAATTTTTTTTTTCTTTTTTTTTTTTTTTTCAAATTAACTCTATGCGAAGTTCTAAAGAGGACCAGAGAATTATAGGATTATTATCCTCTCTTTTCTTCTATTCTTGAATAAAATTTGACGCTTTGGTTGTGATTTTCAAGATTTATGATAGGATGGATGTCCAAGTGAAAACTATGTGTCAACCGTTAGATTACATATTTTTAATTTTTGATACAAGTTCATAATTAAGAATAAAAATTAAAAATATATAATTAAAGATTATATATGATAATATTAATATAAACTCGAGTTTTGTACCCATCAATGTTCTACGCCCGCTTAATGAAGCTCCTTTTCTTTTCTTCCTCAGGTGTGTTTTGTAATTCACTCCCATTGGTCTTTCCTGCCGCCCCACTTGTTTTTTTTTTTTTTTCTCCTCCTCTTGTTTGTTCATTTGCAAAAGCAACTCAACTTGGATTCTATACTGATGTGTACATGTCTGAAAGCTATGGGAACCGAGGATGAAAGGCATTGAGATAAGCATGGCTGTCTATTTTCTTCCCTGTGAAAACATTGAAAATCCAAGTGGCCCTCTATGTCAACTCATTGAATACATAAATTATGTGATAATAAAATTCTATATGGAATAAAAAAATATAAAAATAAATAACATATAAGTGATAACAAGAGATAAGGGTAAGTAACCTGTAAATGAGGAGAATTTATAAATTTATTATTTTAAAATTTTAAATTAAAATATAATATTAAATTCGTAAATTTGTTATTTATTCGAATCATATTTATTATTATTGTTGTTTTTTAATCTTAGGGTATAGGTAGGTGACATATATCAAATCATATAGGTATAGATGCCCTTGAATGTTGATCATCCAAGTGTTAGGATTCTATTTAAAGGGGAATTTTCTTTCTCAATCGGATTTGGATTCTTTTAATTTATTTCCTCATGGTTAGAAAATAGAATATATATATATAATATATACTTCATGTTCCTGATTCATATGGTTGATCTCGTGATTTGTATAGTATGTGTTTCATTTATAAGTTTCTCTCTCACAAGGCTCATCACGGATTGGATGAACTCGACCTGACTATAGGCAAGGACAGGCGGTTTCATTTTTATGGTGGTTGAGCAAGCAAAAAAAAAAACAAAAAAACAAAACAAAAACATTAAAGACGAATCAGTTCCCTATAATTCGATTCTGATTTCAAGCTAGTTATGGTTTTTCATTGATTCGGGTTTGGTTCTTATTTCGTGTTGACCTATCTGTCTTATTATTTATTTATTTAAAATTTATCCTTTTGTTTTTTTCGTACAAAACATTAATTTGAACTGTTTAAATTATTCTTATTAAGACTATAAAAAAAAGAGTCCAAAATCAAACATTTGAAGGTAAAGACAATAACTTGTCGAGGTTTAGAAGAGGAATCAAAACTCACTTAATTCGCTTGACTCAATAAAGAAACGCTCTTATCTCAGTCGCCACCACTGCCTCTAAATTTGGACGGTGCTGCCTTCGATTGTGGAGTCATATAAAATTCTTCATAAGGGTTAGGGGTAGTATACCCCAGAAATTTGAATTTTTGATTTATTAAAACATTGTTTTACATGATGCTTCATTTACACGTGCTTACTATCTCTGTGTTTTTTTTTTTTTTGGGGGGGGGGGGCGTAGGAGAAGAACGACCCTTACTATCTCTTGCTTAAACGAATATCTTATATTGGTGTAATAATTACATGAAACCTCCATAATGCCATATCTGGTGATCAATTTTGGTATTCTAGATATGAGACTAATTTGCAAGAGAAGTATTTCTACCATACGTCAGGCCGTTTACAACTCAGTTTCTGATATGCAAGGTGGGGTATAAATATTTATAGAATTAACCCCTCCATGTAAAAGATTAATCATCCTCGAGCAAGCGTTTGGATAGGCTGTATCGTACCAAATATTTCATTTATTATAGCTATGTTATGTAAAAAAATAAAAGCGTTTTTAAATAAATAAATAAATAAATAAATAAATATATATATATATATATATATTTACCCATATCTAAACTGTAATTTTCATTGTGCATGGAAAAAATGTACATACGCGAACCCATATCCTTGTACTGCACTCTTCAGATATATTCATTCCATCTTCAATATATGATATTTTCTTTGATCAATATGTTCATCAACAGTTTGGCATATGAGAAGTCAACGTTGTCTTCTCTTCTCCATGGCCTTCCCGCCCTTTGCCTCATGCATGACCAGTCCATGCTTTCGCACGATTGCACAAAAATCTGAGTTGTTCTCTTGAAGAGATCGTCATCATTATTATACTTTTTGGTTTTCTCAACTTATTTATGATGCGACTATCAAAAAATGAGCAGGAGTGTTTTTTTTTTTCTTTCTTTCTTTCATTTGCCTATCTGCTCTATAGTAGAGGAGTGTTGCGTGATAGGGATGAAGACGGTGGTCAACATGAGCATTCCCGAGGAGGGTCTGGTGGCGTTTGCTGCAACTGGCAAAGTGTGAGCGAAATCAGGACAGCACACTGATGGAGAAAGAGTCCAGCACAGGAGACAATTGGGCCCCCTCGTGTAACATCGCCATATGTGGTGGCATCAAGGTGGGTGGGCGAGCGAGTGTTTGTGTACTTCAGTTTTCACTTCGCTTTTTAACAGGATTTCTTCATGGTAATCGAGAAAATGTAAGTTTTGGAACATTTACCCTTTGTTTGGTTTACGAGAAAGAGGAGGGGACAAAAACTAAGAGAAAGAAAAAGCATAAGAGAGAGAATTTCTGCTTAAATTATTTTGAGAAATAAATTATATGAAAAGATTGTTAAAGCATATCATATCATATAATTTATATTCTAAAATTCACATAAAATTATAAATTATTAAGTAAAATATATTTTTAATATAATATTAAAATTTTAATAATTTATTGATCATGATTTCAAATTTTAATGTATTATATTTTTATTTTATTTCTCTTATTTTATTATATATATATATATATATATATATGAATATGAGTCTATTTTTCATTTTTTAATACATATTCTTTCTTTTATATATATAGGTCTTATCTTTTCTTTTTTCCTTTTAATTCATCCATTTCTTTTTCTTTACTTATTTATGTACAAAAATATATTTTTAGTAATATATTATTATATAAAATATTATTTATTCCACAAAAAATTAATATTATAAATTAATATCTCAAAAACTTACAACTATAGTTAAAAACAAATAAATTTATTATCACATAAATTTATAAGTGAGAATTTAATATTAAAAAATATTACAACATCAATTTTATTTCTCTTCACTTTATTATCATATTCAAACAAAAATTTTACATTTTATCCATTTTTTTTATAAATTTCTAACTTATCTAAACAAATAATAAAATAATTATCACTTTCACATTTTTTCTTTTAAAATTTTCTTTCGCACATAATCATAAATTTAAATTACGTGTACTAGTCCACCCAAGCCTTTTAATTAATTAACTTTGATTAAAATTTAAATTTAAAATTTTTAATTTTAAAAATAACTTATATATATATAATTTACTTAAGTTTCTTAAAGGAAAACACATAGTATAACAATAAAATTATATAAAAGCGTATATTTTGATGTATAAATATGTCAATTTTTTATTAAATAAAAAATATTTTATAAATATTTCAATCATTACACTTTTAAATTAAAATTAGAAATTTTTTCTATTAATATTTTTATTTATTTTTTATATAAAATTATTATTTAAATATCATTAAATTTAAATAAATTTATCTCACTCTCACCTTAATATTAAAAAATTTAAGGCCTAATTTTATGAACATGATATAAATTTAGATTTTATATAAAAATAAATTATAATAAAGAATTTTAAATTTATATGAATTTACACGTTGTATAATTCTAATTCTTGAATGTGAATTACAACAGAAACAATTTCCTGCATTTAGCAATATCTATCTTTGGCAGGCAGTGGCCTGCGGATTTGCAGTACACATCCAAACTGCACGTCTCCAATATGTTTATAAAATCGACACGTGTCTCTGCTTTCCATGGATTCCCCAAAAACCCTAAACCCCTCGTGTGTATATATATATATAAATCAAAGCCCAACTCCACCGTTGGCCTGCGCAGGGAAGTAGGCAAAACAGAGCAGTCACTTGGGAAGCATCGTCATCTTCAATGGCTACTTCGGCAGTGAGAACGATGATGCTGAGCAAAAGCGGCACGTCATCTCATCTCCGCCTCCTCTTACGTGGCTCGCTCATCAATGCATCCAGCAACATAGCCGGAGACACCCTGAGAATTTCCGATCTCAAAACGCTGCCAGAGCCGGTGAGCCAGTATTTCGGTGGAGTCCCATCTAGCGGCGGTGGCCACGGCAGTGACGCTGCTGTTGGTTTTGGGCTTAATAGCCATGGTTTGCATCCGGATTGGAGGTTTGGTGGGTTTGAAGAGATGGGTCGCGTGGAGGCTCGCCCGAGGAGGAGAATGGTTTCGGAAGAAGACGAAGAAGATGATGATGAGGCGGAGGAGGGGCTAGATGAAGATGGTGATGCGAATTTTAATATGGATTTTTCCGACGAAGATGAGGGTGATTTTGATGATGATGAGGGGGAAGAGGAGGAGGAGGAGGGAAGAGGATGAAGACGATTATCCCATCGAAAATGTTAGGAAGAGAAAATGAATTGATTTTTATTTTATTTTGTCCATTCCCGGTTTTATTTGGAATGTTTGATGATGATTGTCACTGATGTTATGATATTGAAGTACCTGTAATAGGAATTATCATTGTTTTTCTTTTCCAAGTAGAATTGTTGTTTGACGATTTGTTTTCGGTCGACTTCTGGTTTATGCACAAATAACAGCAATTTTCAAGGCTCATTACCAACCCCACCTCCCAATAACTATCTAACAGGAGAAATCTCGCCATCTTCGTGTGATTCGCGCTCTCTTAATAACCTTGATTTGTCTTACAACATCTTCCTCAATGTCTCAGGCAACTTGACAACCCTTCAAACCTTAAGACTTTTCTGGCAGCATGCTCTCAGGAAAGATAGCTGTGGAGCCGACTCAACTCTCATTTCCTGAACGCTTCAATGTCTCTCATAATCAACTGGTGGGTGCTATAATACCAGCCGGGAAGCAATTCAATACATTTGATAACGGCTCGTACGAGGGAAATTCATGACTGTGTGTTCTGCCTTTTATCACATTCATGTGAAAATTCTGTGGCATTGTCTCCACCAAATCTAAACATGGACAAAGATTAAGGCTCTTCCAGCTTTCTATCTTCTAATTGGATGACAGTCTTGGCGAGGGCTTGATGCAGCTAATAAAGATTGGTATTGAACATTGGAGTTCGTGGGACAAGTATGCTCAAAATTTAATTTTGACAGTTATTGTTACCAGCAATCAAGTTGATGTCCAGGGAAAATCCCCTAATTAGCTTTTTAGTTTTCTTACTTGGTTTTTAATGTACATTTCAAATTTGAATGTGACTTGTGTAATTAAGAAATTTTATATTGAAATTGAGAGGAAAAAAATAAGAAATATATATAAATAGTAAGAACTATAAATTTAATATTTTAAGCTTTTTAATTGAGATATAGCATTTGGTTGAGATATAGAGACAAGTATATTACTTGGACTCTAAGAATGACTTTTGTAATAAGGGTGTGCTTCT
Organism: Ceriops zippeliana; assembly: GCA_037897445.1. Lineage (NCBI taxonomy): Eukaryota > Viridiplantae > Streptophyta > Magnoliopsida > Malpighiales > Rhizophoraceae > Ceriops > Ceriops zippeliana. Next base: position 4,013,699 of record JBAPLH010000129.1, read on the forward strand.
GGTCTTTTTTCTTTCCTCTCTCTGTCTTGCTCAAAATGTCTTTGCAATGACAGAAACATTGATCAACAGCAACCTTTGTGATTCCCTCGTTTTATGATTCTGTTTGTAATCCTTGCTATCAGGGCCCAATTACATGGATTTGGAATGGTAAGATGCTTCTAGTTTTGTACTGTTGTCCCTGTTAGCTTTGCATTGTCATCTATAATCATTATCTCCTACTTTGATCTATCTTTGAAAGCGAGCTAGAAACACTGGATCTTACAACATATATGGTAGCACAGACTATAAATGTTTCGAATCGTGTATTGTTATGTTAGCTTCAGATTTTCCAACGAATTGGTATACGGTCAGATCCTAATCATTCACCTCAAATTAAACGACATAGATGCAGCAAACTTGATCCTTTGTACATGGACCACCAATTAATTATCTAGCACAAAATTTTCACAATGTTTAAACACCAAAAAAAAACATCAGCACAAATTTTTCATAAACGAGGCAGAAAGATGTAAATAACGGCAGTAACATGGTTAATGAAGCAAATTGCTGTGCTGAAGTATTGGGGGGTTTGGTCATCGTTCTCGTTAATGTGGGCATAAGACAAAATGGTCGTACAAACAGATTTCGGGACAGATGTCTATGAACAGGAACCGGCAAATTGCCCCGTTAAAGGGGCACTCATGTGGTGTGCACTTTCCGTGCATGTTCATAGATGTGAACACGCGCCAGCCAGCTCTTGGTTCAAACCCTCGGACCGTGCGAGTCCAATTACTAGGCCAGTCAGTTTATGGACCACAAACTGGGGCGACCAAGTCACACGACCAAGTTTTGGTTCCTCTGCAAATTAGCACCAATGCTTGTGCTCTCAGTTTCCTTCTTTGGTCTTCCTAATTCTCAGGCGAACCAGCTTTAGTTGCCTTTGTTGAACACAACAGTCTTGGTCAATTTACCGAAACGGAGAAAAGAGGTCCTTAGAGTCTCGGGACCTCTTTTCGAATGTAGGAGACAGAATCATTTTCCTAGTCATAGACGCAACTTGGAAAACCATTGATATTGACCGCCTTTTGGTACAAGGGATGGAAGTCCTGAGAATCCTCTCGAGCGATCTCTTTCACACTCTATTTACCTACATGGAGCAACCATTGACGTTTACAAACTTTGGTATGGAAAAACTGGGCAAGACTTGACTCGAACAAGCCTCGCGAACTGCCAACATTTTCCCTAGTCTCCCTAGTATATTGGCCCATCATTCTCGTTCATCGTTGGGGGCATTTTTCTCTCAACTCTCTCACATTAAGTGCGATGGGTTGCAAAGAAGCTCCCTCTTAACTCAAAAGAATTCCGACAAAAAATCTGTTCTTCCCTAATAATTAACATCTAACTACTAACTACGGATTATTTTTGAGTTAAAAAAAAGAAAAGAAAAGAAAAGCAATATTCATATCGGTCTCAAATCAAATGTAGAACCACCACAAAAAATACCCATTAAATTTAATAAAACATTGAGATATATAATACCACTTATATATGCAAATCATGTGTGTAATAATCTATGATGATATATCGTGTTATAAAGGCACTTAATAACTGATAAAAATTCATCTTCGGATATGGTCTGTGTCAATTAGCCCACGAATAAGAATTGCAAAGGGCACAGTATGGCGTGATGATCGCATTCAAATGTTTGATTTTCCCTGGCCAAGGCGTACGTAAACATTATCGCATTCATGACGCAAGGATGGCGAGGACCTTTATGGTCTGTACTCAAACTACCCATTTATTCTTTGTATTTTGCAGTCCAAACTGCGAAGAGGACTGGTAACACATCAAATCTATTTGCTGGCTTTCCTTTCTTTTTTTATTTTTATCATAAGTATAACATCTATATAGTCTTATGTTTTATAGAATTAGATATCACCTAATGTTTTTTTCAATTGAATATCGTTTTATTTGTTTTATAGAATTAGCTACTAATTATGTGTTTAGCAACTGGGGCTGCTCCAATGACGGACCAACTTGGCTCTTGCAATCTTCTAAAAAGCTTTGCACATCCCATTGTGTATATCACTACACAATCTCCCCATTTTCGCAATTATTTTAAGTGGAAAGCAATTTTACTAAGGAGAGACTCTACAAAATAAGGCAGGGAGGAACTCTACGTGAGTGTTTTTTTTTTTTTTTTAGCAATTCTATGTGATTTTTTATTTTCTCACATAATATAAATATAGTCCATAAGCCGTCAAAAATATCACTATTCAAATTAGGATGATGTTGCCAGTTTTTTCAACATAAATGATGATGCCATGAGAAAGTCGATTGATAGCGCATTTTCTAAATTGGCTACTCTTGCCCGTGTCAATAAAAGGCCTCCTTAGATGCAGTTTATGGTTTATCTAAAACATTTTATCTCGTAACAAGGCATCATGGCTTCACTATTGTCTCCATTATTCCTGTTCCACTCGCTTTCTCTAGTGCTAATGGTTCTGCTAACGAGAACATCCGCTTCTAGCAAGCCGCTGTGCCATGACAATGAGAAATATGCCCTGCTGCAATTCAAACAAAGCTTTTCCATCAGAAAGAATGCATCCACTGATCCTTTGGCCTACCCAAAAGTTGTATCCTGGGATCTTCCCGGACACAACAGTACGGGTGATTGCTGCTGGTGGGATGGCGTTGAGTGTGATCAGGACACTGGCAATGTCATAGGACTTGACCTCAGCAGTAGTTGTCTCTATGGTTCCATCAGTTCTAGCAGCACGCTGTTCCAACTTGTTCACCATCAAAAGCTCAACTTGGCACACAACGACTTCAATTTCTCTCGAATTCCTACCCAGATTAGAGTCTTCTCATCTCTAACTCACCTCAATCTTTCTAGTTCTGCTTTCCATGGCCAAATCCCGTCAGAGATCACAGAATTGTCCAACCTGACTTCTCTTGATTTGGGTGTGATTACTGATGAGTCACTTGCTGAGAAATGGCTGGAGCTTAAGAGCTCTGATATCGTAATGTTGGCTCAAAACTTAACCAGGCTTCAAAGACTTGACCTTCGTTATGTGAACATATCATCTACCTTACCTAACGTCTGGGGAAACTTGTCTTCTTTGACATTTCTCAATCTTGAAGGGTGCAATTTGTGGGGTCTAGTCCCACCTTCACTTGGTGAGCTAACTAAGCTCGTCTATCTGGATCTTGGAGGCAATAGCTTTTCAGGTCAGATCCCATCCTTGTTTGCTAACTTCACAGAGCTTAATGAGTTGCACTTGTTCAAAAATCGCTTCATCGCGGGAGACTGGTCATGGCTAAGTAAGCTAAACAAGCTTACTTCTTTGATGCTTTACGTAAATAATTTGTCAGGTCATCTTCCTTCCTTTCTAGCAAATCTAACACAGCTTAATTGTCTCGATGTTGGCTCTAACGAACTAACGGGGCAAATTCCCTCATGGCTGTCAAACCTTACTCAATTAACCATCCTGAACCTTGGGGTCAACAAGTTTTCTGGTGGAATTCCAGTGTCCATTTCCAACCTCGTGAATCTTGAACATCTTGATCTGGGTTCGAATAACTTCAGTGGAACCATTGACTTCCAGAAGTTCATGAGCCTTCAGAACTTGACATTTCTCCATCTATCTGGAAACATGTTGTCTTTGGTCAATAATATTGCCATCAACGCTACAATTCCAAAGTTCACTCATTTGGGATTGTCTGATTGCAACTTACGACAGTTCCCAGACTTCATTAGGCAACAAGATGAGTTGGCTTTTCTAGCTCTCAGTAGGAACAATATTCGAGGCCAGGTACCAAAATGGTTAGCAGATACATGTAGCAGAACTCTGTCCTCCTTGTTTCTTTCAGGCAATTTTCTAACTGGATTCGAGCAATCTTCAGTTCTTTCCCTCTTTAGAAACTTGGAGTCACTACACCTTGATAACAACCAGCTTCAAGGACCCCCATCTATTCCACCGCCTTCCATTGTTTCTTACAATGTCCATAATAATTATCTGGTAGGAGAAATTCCGCCATTGTTTTGTGAATTGGGCTCTCTCACCACCCTCGATTTGTCCAATAACAACTTGACTGGCGAGATTCCGCAATGCTTGAGTAATTCTCTTGCTGTGCTTATTCTATCAAATAACTTCTTCAGTGGCAGACTTCCTGGAAATTTCTCATATGGATGCAGGCTGAGGATGCTTGATCTAGGCCATAATCATTTGCGGGGCCGGTTACCAAGATCATTGGCTTACTGCACAATGCTAAATTGTTTTGATATCAGTCAAAACAACATTGCTGACACCTTTCCATTTTGGTTGGGAACTCTTCCGAGCCTGCAGATCATCAATTTCCATCACAACCAGTTTTTTGGTGGGCTAGAGGCCTACGGATTTTCGCAATTACAAATAATTGATCTCGGACACAACAAGTTTTCAGGAACTCTGCCATTTGAATTTTTTCAGGCCTTGAGCAACATGAAAGCGTATGATCAAGGCGAGTTTACGTATATGCAATCGAACCAAACTGTAGTAGGGCAAGAATCCGACGGACCTGACATCTCCGACAGATGCGAAATATACTTGACAATCAAAGGCTTGTACAGGTTTTATTCCCAGATTCCGAGTGTGATTATGGCCATTGACCTGTCAGGCAACAAGTTCCAGGGAATGATACCAAGTTCAATTGGGAATCTGAAGATGCTAAATGTGATCAACCTCTCAGGAAACAATCTCTCGGGCAGTATTCCATCAACTTTTGGGGGTCTGGAAAAGATTGAATCTTTGGACCTTTCAAACAACATGCTCTCAGGAGAAATTCCTCCAGTGCTGGCAGAGCTGACTTTTTTGTCATACTTCAATGTATCTCACAATCAGCTGGAGGGTCCCATACCACAAGCGCAGCAATTTGGCACATTTGAGAACAGTTCGTACGTAGGAAATGCAGGACTGTGTGGCCTCCCTTTGTCAAGAAGGTGTGGAAATTCAAATGCCTTTCCTCCACCTGAAACAATTATCGAAGAAGATGGAGGCTCAGGATTTGACATTTTCTGGATGGTGGCTACAATTGGATATGGAAGTGGGACTGTGTTGGGAATTTTTATTGGAAACTGGTTCGCCAATTACAAGCATCAATGGTTGGCGAAGACTTTTGGGGTGAGAAAAATGCAAAAATCAAAAAGAAGAAATAAACGTACAAGTTAACTGCAAGTGATGACTGTAGTTGGAACTCGTATCTCCCTCTCGCACTATATGGTTAAGCTCGCTAGGCCATGCCAATTACACGTATTTAGGTAGAGTAATTAAAGCTGAATACCATAGTACTGCAGTATTACTCATCACATTGGAGTTACAAGAATGCAGCATCAAGTAGAACATTTCGTTTTTCCAAGAAAAATGGTTGCTTCAAAATAGTTTTAATTTCAAATTCACCTTATGGAAGTAGCAACCCTTTTGTAATCATTATATTGACAACTATGTTAAGTTTAAGTCACATAATTCAAATTTGAAAATGTACCTCAATATTTATATATATGTAATGAAAAAAAAAAGTATGTGTGCTAAAACTTATTTTACATTTTCTTTCTTTTGTTATTGATTTTTCTTTATATTGAATGCTTAATTTCTACACTTAAAACAACAAAGTTGTAATTTATGCTTGGTTTTGAGGAAATTAAAACTAATGAGCTTAAAAAACTAGAGAATACCCTTTGTAAAACAACTTGCTATCTTTTTAAATAGCTTCCTCTAGCTTTACCTCCTTGTTGAGACAACTATACTCAGTAGTCTATCATAATGAAGACATATTTAAGGGTCTTTAATCAATAAGAAGTCACTGGAATGGTACAGAGATCTCCCCACTTCATGCAAATCCAATAGTAGTACAAATTAAGCACCGCTATAAGTAGGTCTTAAGGTAGTACAAGGCTTTAACTTGCAAACATTTAGCCATTATAGAAACCATCTTTAGTAGGATAATGACTTGTGAAATAGCCAAAAAAGCTTAACATAGGTTAAAAGAGGAATTTAAAGGCTTTCTAAAAACTAGAAACATGTAATTGTTAAATCTTATAAGAAAATTTGAGATGTTTAGAATGAAGGAACCTAAAACTATCAAAGAGTATAGTGGCAGGTTACTCAACATTATCAACCAAGTTAAGGTCCTCGGTGAAAACTTTTATGATAAGTTAGTGGTTCAAAAACGCTTGGTTAGCGTGCTTAAAAGGTTTGAAACTAAGATTTCATCTCTAGAAGATTTTAGAGATCTGAACACAATCTTTTTGGTAGAACTCATCTATGCATTCCAAGCTTAGAAGCAGATGAAGCAAATGAGAAAGGAAGATAATGATGATAATGTTTTTCAAGTTAAGCAAAAACAAAAGCACACATAGAAAAGGAAACTAAGATCAAGGTAAGGAAAGAAAACTTCACACATAAAGACAGAATGGAGCAAACAGTATTTTACCATATGAATATTGTAGCATAACCAATCACTTATCTAAGTTTTATAAGAGAAAGCCAAACAAAATCTGCAATTTCTACAAGAAAAAAAGGCATATAGAGAACATATGCATAAAGAAACAAAGTCAACAACAAGACCAACTTGCAAAGACAAAAGCCTAAGAGATAGATGATGAATAATAATCTAAAGAACAGTTTTTACTATTAACAATGATGAGTCCTATAAGGTTGAAGACATATGGCTAGTGGACAGTGGTTGTATATGTCTTTAAACCTGTATATGCTTAAAACCTTAGAGCATTCCTATACTTCTAACATGAAAATTGGGAATGGTCAATTGCTATCAATCAAAGGGAAAGGCACAACAGCTATAAGGGAAATCTCAAGTATTAAACAAATGGCTAATGTTTTATTTGTTCTAAATATGAGTTAGAATTTGCTTAGTATTGATCAACTTTTTGAAAGTGACTCTTTTTTTGTCTTTAAGGATAGTATATGTGTTATATTAAATGCTAAAAGACTTTAGTTGGCTGTTATTCCCATGAAAGGAAAAGTTTCCACTTACATTAAAGTGAATCTTCTTATTAGACCTAATCATCATTTACTAATCAATATGTTCTTTACATAAAAGATTAGGTCATTTTCATTATTCAGGTATTCAAACATTACATAAAAAGAAACTAGTCTTAAATATGCTTAAAATTCATGATCCTACTGTCATATGTGATATTTGCTAATTTGGAACAGGAAATTAAACTTCTTATTATTGTAAAAACTCAATAAAAAGCCAAAGATAGACTTCAACTCATTCATATTGATTTTTGTGGACCCATTAGTATCCCTTCACTAAATGATAGTAAGTTTTATATCATTTTTGTAAATGATTTCATAAAATTCGGTTGGATTTACTTTATAAAAATCAAAGTTGAAGTCTAACATGTTTTTTTTTTTTTTTTTAAGTTTAAGGCTTGGATTGAAACTTAAACTGGTTTTAAAATCAAAGCATTCAAATCAAACAATATTTTTTAGTATACCTTAAAATCATTTAAAAGTATCTGTGTACTTGCAAGCATTTGAAATCAATACACAACTCTTTACACACTTCATCAAAATGAGGTAAGTAAAAGGAAAAACATCACAATTATGTCTATGGCTAGAACTTGAAGAGAAGACTTCTAAAAAGCTTTTGGACTAAAGTAATTGTCACATCAATTTATGTTCTCAATAGATTTCCAATAAAAGCGTTATCTTGCCAAACGCCCTTTAAGCCTAGTTTCATTTAAGCCTTCATTTGATCACCTTAGAGTTTCTGACTGTATATGTTTTATTTATATACCTAAACAAAAAAATAAATAAAAAGACAAGTTGGATCCTAAAGTAATTATAGCAATTTTTGTTGGCTATTCTGATACGACTTGTAACCATCAAATGTATTAAATTCATCCTGAAAAAATTACAATTACAAAGAATGTCAAGTTTAGTGAACATAAGTATTAGAACTAGGACAAATTAGCAAATGAATCTACTTAAAGTTAGTTTATGCAGCTTCCATCCAATTCCTCTCCAGAGTCTGACTTATTTGATGATGACAATTATTTTATTAGGGAAAATCGAAAGTTATCAGATATCTATAAGAGAGTTACTTAAGTTATTTTAGAACTCATAAACTATGAAAAAGCATTAACCAAACTAGAATGAAGATCAATTATACAGTAGAAGCTCTAATATATTGAGAGGAATGAAACTTGGTAATTAGTTTCCAAACCATAAGACAAGTTAGTCATTGGTGTTAAGTAGATCTTTAAAACCAAAAACCTAGTAGATAAGACAGTTTTTAAGCTAAAAGCTAAACTGATAGTTAAAAGATATTCATAATAATACAAAGTTAACTAATATGAAACCTTTACACTAATAGTTATAATGGGTATTATTAAGTTACTTGTGGTCATTGTAACTCACAAAGGCTAAAATATTCATTAGTTTGATGTAAAGTTTACCTTTTGTAATGACAAATTTTAGGAATAAATTTATGTAGATCAACCTTTTGGATTTGTCAAAAAAGGCATGAAAATAAATTTTATTTGTTAAACAAAACCCTTGATGGCTTAAAGCAAGCCCTAAGGGCTTAGTATAGCAGAATAAACAAACATATACTAAACTCAGGATTCAACAAAAACAAATTAAAACTTATATTATATGTTAAGATATAAAGAATCCAAATTTTGTATGTCTCTATATGTTGATGATCTACCTATTTTTGACAACAGTCAAACTCTTGTACAAAAGTTCAAAGATAAGATGAAACAAGTTTTTGAAATAACTAACCTTGGCCTTATGTCTTTCTTCCTTAGGTTGAAATTCCTCCATTTTGACTAAGAAATTTTCATAACCCAAACCAAAGATGTTAAGAAAACTTTTACAAGATTTAACATAGTTAATTGTAAGAGCATTGTAACTCTCTTAACAATTGATGGCAAGCTATAAAAGGAAGATAGCGCAAGCAAAATAGATGCCACCAAATATAGAAGTCTTATTAGAGGTCTGTTATACTTGTTAATCACTAAACTAAATGTTAGACATACTACTAGCCTTTTGTCTATATTTATACACTTACCAAGTGAGTTGCATTATAAGGTTGCCAAGAGAGACCTAAGGTACATTAAGGGAACAATTAGTTTAGGGCTTATGTATAAGAGGTTTGTAAAAGGAAAACTTATTAAATATACAGACAATGACTAGGTAAGCTTCCCTAAAGATATTAAAAGTACTTCAGGCTATGTGTTCTTTATTTCAAGTGGAGCTTTTAGCTGGAATTCTAAGAAGCAAAGTATAGTAGCTTAGTCAACAACAAAAGTAAAGTATATTATAGTTGTATTTGTTGTAAGCTAAATTATTTGGATAAAAAAATTACTTATTGATTTAAACCATAAGTTAACAAAAACTACATCAATTTTTTGTGATAATTAGACTACAATAGCAATTTCAAGGAATTTAATCCTTTATAGAAGAATCAAACAATTTAAAATCAAATTGCATAATGTTAGTAAGGCCCAAAAAGACCAAGAAATGATCCTTACTCAGTACTTTTTCAATGAACAACTAACTTATATACTTATTAAAGGCTTCAATAAATAAAAATTTGAAACTTTAAAAAGATTCTTAGGTGTGCAATACTTCAACACTAAAGAGGAGAATTGAAGCTAAAGATCATGGTGCTGCAATATTACTTATCACATTTGAGATATAGGAATGCATCAGTTTGTTTCCCTAGGAAAAACAATTGCTTTAAATTAAAGAAAAAAAACTATTTTGTATTCTTTATTCAAGTAAATTAAGTTTGACTAAATGACTTTTAATTTTTTTTTTTGTAAAATAGCTTTAATTTCAAATTGAGTATAAGAAAGTAATTGTCCCTTTTGTAATCATTAGGTTGATAGTTATATTAAGTTTAACTTTAAATTTCTAATGATGTTGCTTATGTAAGCTAAAGGCATCCTAATTCAAATTTGAAAATATACCTCAATGTCTACATATATGTAATGAAAAAAAAAGGAAAAGTGTGTGTGCCAAGACTTACTTTACATTTTCTTTCTTTTGTTATTAATTTTTTTTACTTTATAACGCATGTTTAATTTATGCACTTAAAATAGCAAAGTTGCAACTTATGCTTTGGCATTTCTAATTCTCTTTTCATCGTAACAGTAATTAAGGTTATGACAAGAATATATTAAGTATAGATAGCATTTTCATTTCAAAAGGATGATCTTGCTTTCAATAATTTAGAGAATTATGACTTTGTTATAGCTTTATTAACAAATGTTATTTATAAATAAAGTTATTAACTTCTTTAATGATATGATGTAAATTATCTATATATGATGACTTGAAAATTATCATACACATTACTAGTAATGTGACTTATCATTTTTTTTCCCATAAATGATAGATAATTTTTAAATAATTATTTAAAATTATCTCCCTCACTTGTTCAAATAATTAGATATGTATGAAAATTTTAAATAATTATCTTAAATTATTTTTATTACTTTATGTAAATTTTAAAAGATGTATTTTTTATAATTATCTATTATTTTCCCTTATCCCTAATAATTTTCTAAAATTGCCTTATACATTTTTTTAATGCTCTATTCTCTTTTAAAGTTATTCCTTTTTATATATTAATGATAAGTACATATTCAAAAAATAATTTTTAAATATTTTGAAAAAAAAAATATGTTTTACCAAACCATCCGTGTTAAAAGTGATATTTTAAGAAATTTTGTTAAGAAAAAAATTTCAACCAAATTACATATTATTATTATTATTATTATTATTCTATTATTTGAATATTATTGTTTCTACATTCTTACGTGTGGATTTATTTTAATAAGTTGGCTAATTTGTTTACATAAAAGGCTGCCACTTATTGTATATTAATAAGTTGCATCAATATAAATATAAAGAAGTAAAAAAAATTATTTGATCTTAACCATGTTGGTTTCTTATTATTAATATTTTTCTTTGAAATTTATGCTTTTGAAACATTACTAGCTTCATCCTTTATACTTTATTTAATAAATGCTATTTCATAACAATTCGTTGCACATGCGTTTAATTGATTTTTATTTGTTAATATAAAAAGGTAGAAGAAATGAACACAATAAGTGCGTGCAAATAAATCTTATTAGGTTAAATGAAACATTAAGTCAAGAAAAACTGCGCCAAGCATGGGAATGGGCTAAAAACAGTTCAGACAAATATGGTTACACATATTTGACCGCCGACGAGATAGCAAACGGATTTAGGTCACGAAAATAATAATAATAATAATCATTGTTTTTTAAATAAAAAAAAATAATTTCTTGGTAAGTAAGTTTGGCAGTAAAATCATTCGTTTGCGCTAAGGATGCCAAAATGTATAATAATCACAATAAAAAGTGCAACAACTAATGTACAAGAAATAATCAAAGAAGTATATAATTTTTTTTTGTTATGCATTCTTTAATATTTTTTATTAAATTTGTTGTATATTATGTTATTATTATTATTATTATTATTATTATTATGCATTTTCAGTTATTCTATATATATATATTTAATCTAAGAAACATGGGGCAATCTTTAATTCGTTCCAATCCTCCGTCCAGGTAGTCAAATCTCCTTGAACACTCCGGCATCGCCAATGTCTGAAATATGGGTTCCACCTACAGTCAACGCCTGCGAATCATTAACCCGTGATGCGGGGATGAACCAAAAGAGCCCTTATCTCGACAAGTCTGGAAAATATGATGGACTTCCTTCATCCGGCGGCATCTGGAATTGGGAATTCTCCTGGTCTTTCAGTTGACGCGAATGTTTGAAATGATGGCAGCTTTGCCTGACCGGCAGACAGATTATGACAGCGTTTCTTCCCCACGCTGCAGAATAGTATTCAAATTTTGGGTCTAGGCTCTTTGTTTTGTTTTGTTTTGTTTGTTTTGTGGAGACCAGAAGGAAAACGCTTGTACTTGGACTCAGTGTCCAATAGTTAATTTCTTATAAATTATCTTGGGAAAATGTTAGATATGCACGGGGTTTTTTTTTTTTTTTCAACTGTATTCACGAAAAATGTACATATATGCATATGTTTTTTAAAGAAAAAAAAAAGTATTGAATATAAAATATACAACTTTTTAAATAATATATCTGCTCTACGTGGTTGCCCTATTCGAAATTCCTTTTGCTATGTAATAAGACTCATTCTTTTATTCCGATGCGATGGTCTACCCAGCAACCGAGAAAGTAACCAAAATAAATTGTGTGGTTCCCTTGTGCGGAGACCCAGAAGTAGGATTCTTATCCGTAGTTAATATCACTGGTGTTGAGACGGTGTCGACCTTGGATCTTGGCAATTAACAAATAATTGCAATAGTATCTATTAAGATGTAATATTTTAAAAACTAATAATCAGTTTGATCGATGGAAAATAATGTAATTAATTGGATTAATGCTTCTCAATCTCTAGAGATTTCGCTCATTGGATGAAGGCACAAAATAAAATAAAATAAAATCAAGTAGTTCAAGGCATATGACAGAGGTTGGAATTCTGGAGCTGAGTCCGACTTTGGACCAACTGTTTTTGTGTTTGGCCTGCAATTTAGGATCAATAATTAGCATTTGTGGGGTTTTTGTGGTACCAAATCATTCATCAAAGATGGGTTCATGGTCCCGTGATTCTTCTACTGCAACTGGTCGGGACACCCATTTTAGAACTTCTTAATTTATGTTCAAATTCTAGAAATTATATTCTTTTATATAATCTTTTGGCCTCGTGGTAACTAAAAATGGAAAGTAAAAGGATTCATCACCATTTATCCTGTACCCAATGACAAAAAACAAAAAGGATTCCTAGTATCAGCAAGAAAATAAAAAATAAATAATAAAAATTCTGAGTCGTTGCGTAAAATCAGGACAAACGGGTCTCTTAACACTCAACAATATTGTAGGTGTTGGACATATCCATATATGAACCTTTGTATGGTGTTTCTTTTAAGTCAACTAAATATATATTAATTGTTTCGTCTTATAAACTCTTTAAAAGATTTTGTTTTTCTTCCCTCGTTAGACTTTGTCCTTCTCTTTCTTTTCTCCCATTTTGAAATTACACTAACAAACTCTCTCATGCATTTCACTTGTGCCTATAAATATCATCACTTCTATCAGTATTTCCTGAAACTTGCTGTCAAACGTGTCCATTATGACTTCATCGTTGTCTCCATTACCATTCCTGCATTCGCTTTTCCTAACATTGATGTTCTTTCTAATAATGTCATCAGGTGCTTCTATGCAGCCACTTTGCCATGATGAGGAGAAATATGCACTGCTACAATTCAAGGAAAGCTTTTCTATCAGAAGGAATGCTTCCACTGATCCTGCGGCTCACCCAAAAGTTGCATCTTGGGGTCTCCATAATAGAGGAAACATCAGTGACTGCTGCTCGTGGGATGGGGTAGATTGTGATCAGGAAACAGGCCATGTCATAGGACTTGACCTCAGTAGCAGTTGTCTCTACGTTTCCATCAATTCTAGCAGCACCCTTTTCAACCTTGTTCACCTTCAAAAGCTCAACCTGGCAGACAATCATTTTGACTTCTCCCAGATCCCATCTCAATTTCAGATTCTGTCATCTCTAACGTACCTTAATCTCTCTAGTTCTATGTTCCATGGCCAAATTCCATCCGAGATTGCAGAATTGTCCAACTTGATTTCTCTTGACCTGAGTGGAAATACTGTCCTGTCAATGGGCAGCATGTTGGAACTCAAAAGTTCTGACATGGTAAGTTTAGTTCAAAAGTTAACTAGGTTGGAGGAGCTTGACCTCAGTCATGTGAACGTATCCTCTGCCTTACCTGTTACATGGGCAAACATATCTATGCTTACGCATCTCAATCTTGAGGGCTGCTATTTCTGGGGTCAAGTCCCTCCTTCTTTCGGTGAGCTAACTAAGCTTCGCTACTTAAATCTTGGGCTCAACAATTTTTCAGGTCAGATTCCTACCTGCATTGGGAACTTCACAGAACTTAATGAGTTGTATCTGTTCAATAATCACTTCAGTGTGGGGGATTGGTCTTGGCTTGGTAGATTAAACAGCATCACATCTTTGAGTCTTCATAAAAATAATTTGGAAGGTCAAGTTCCTTCTCATCTTAGAAATCTAACACTTCTTACTCACTTGGATTTTGGTTACAATCAATTTACTGGGCAAATCCCATTGTGGCTCTCTAATCTTGCACAGTTGACTTTCTTAGATCTTGGGGCCAACATGTTGGAGGGTGCAATTCCAGATTGTATTTTCAAGCTTTTGAATCTTGTACATCTTGATTTGGGTTCAAATAATTTGACCGGGACTATTTACTTCCAAAATATCCTCTCCTTCAAACATTTGACATTTCTCCATTTGTCTGGTAACAAGTTGTCTTTGGTGATCAACGTTAGTACCAATGCTACAGCTCCAAAGTTCACTCATTTGGGGTTGTCTGATTGTAACTTACATGAATTCCCAGATTTCCTCAGGCACCAAGATCAGCTGAGATTTTTAAGTCTCAACCGGAACAAAATCGGTGGTCAGATGCCAAAATGGCTGGCGGATGCATCAACTGGTACCCTGTCATCCTTGTTTCTTGCTCGAAATTATTTAACCGACCTTGAGGAATCTTCAATGCTTTCTCGCTTTACTAAGCTAATGTACATAGAGTTAAATTCAAACCAGCTTCAAGGAACACTGCCAATCCCACCTCCTTCTGTTGTTTCATATAATGTTTCTAGTAACTATCTGGTAGGAGAGATACCACCATCGTTTTGTGATTTGCACTCTCTTAGTGACATTGATTTGTCCCATAATAACTTGACTGGCAAGATTCCAGATTGTTTAGCCAACTCCCGTGGCACTCTGATGAAGATTAATCTGGCAAACAACTTTCTTACCGGCATAATTCCTGATATGTTCCCAATTGGAAGCAAGGTGAGCATGTTTGACATAGCTTGTAACTATTTAGAGGGTCCACTGCCTAGATCGATGGCTAATTGCAGATTGCTGAGGTGCATTGATCTAAGCTACAATCGGATTATTGACACTTTCCCATCGTGGTTGGGATCACTTCCTGAGCTACAAATCCTTAACTTAAGGTCCAACCAATTCTTTGGCAAACTTGGAAGCTCTGCATTTGAGAATTGGTTCCCAAAGCTTACAATAATGGATCTTGCATACAACAACTTCACAGGTACCTTGCCATTTGAGTTCTTTAAGAACTTGAACAGCATGAAAGCCTTCAACCAGAGCAATGTGTTGTATATGCAAGCACACCAATTTGCAGAAGGGAAAGAAATGGACGTACCCAGCAATTACACATGCAGAATATTCTTGGCAAACAGAGGCATGTACAGGAGATACTTAAAGATCCCATCTTCCCTTGCAGCCATTGACATGTCAAACAACAGATTCCATGGCGACATTCCCAATTCAATTGGGGAGCTAAAGATGGTTATGTGGCTCAATCTTTCGAATAACAATCTCTCAGGCAGCATACCTCCGATCATTGGGTACCTCACAAGACTCGAGTCATTGGACCTGTCATACAATACTCTCTCAGGTGAGATCCCTTCAGAGTTGACAGAGCTTACTTTCCTGTCATACGCGAACTTCTCTCACAATCAACTGGAGGGTCCTATCCCACAAGGTCAACAATTTGCTACCTTTGAGAACAGTTCATACATTGGAAATCCAGGATTGTGCGGGCCTCCGTTGTCCAAAATGTCATGTGGAAATTTCAGGGACTCATCTCCAGGTCCACCATTTCCAGCTTCAATCTCTGAACAAGACAGCGGCCACTTTGGACTTCTATCAGGTATCGGTTGGGTCATAGTTCTGATAGGATATGGAAGTGGCCTAGTCGTGGGAGTTATTGCTGGAAACCGATTTGCGGCTTCCGAGCATCAATGGTTCATGAGAAACTTTGCCAGGAAGGAAAGGCGACCCATGAGACGAAGAGCAAATATAAGAACGCGGGAATACAATTAATTGTTTCAGCTTCTTAACTTGCGCTTCTGAACATGAGCCATGTAATTTTCAAATCTTTTCGTTTGTCCTTTCATGTTTTACTACAATAAGGAGTTCGAGTGGCTCTAGAACTAGAAGCATATACTTCTTCAGCTTTTTGAATGTAGTTGGTACTTTCAGTTGTACTAAGAATGATGGAAGATGCAAATTGTTGCACAAAAGAATCGAAGAGTAAACAATTAGTGGATGATCTATTTGAATGGAGAATTAGTTTACCAAGTTTGTTGCTGTACCTAAATCTGCAAGGGGATTAGTGTCCTATGTTGATCCACGCCCAGACATCACTAAAGACAACAGCAACTACGTCATAATCACAAATTTAATTGTCTTTTTTCTTTTTTTCTCTTTTCCTCATTCTGTTCTATCATAGAAGAAGGGAAGCCTTGCTGTAGTAGAAATGTTATTCCATTACAATTTGATAGTCCAGCTCGAATTACGAGAAAAAACCTCTTTGAAAAGAATAAATGTAATCCTGTGTATATTCTTTCTCAGACTCCACGATTGTAGGAGCCTTGTGCCCTTTGTTCTATTGTGATCAAATTAACAAACAGGCAGGCATTCCGAATTTTAGTCCTCCGTTTCCCTTCTCGTTTCATGAAACAGGGTCAACAAGGCAGTTGGGAAGGAACATCTGAGACTGAGGTGGATATAAAATGAGAAGTTTGTCCAGAGAATTTCAAAGCAAAGAAGCCACGAGGATGGAAAATCTCAGCTACCAGCCTTTAATGGTTTGCAACGGTAAATGTTCAGGTCCACAATATTGAATAGCTCGTATTATTCCTATGATTTTATTTTATTTTATTTTATTATTACAAGAATATATCCCCCATGAAATTAACAAATGTTTTAAGTGCAGGTGCCAATTGTCTCATATCTTAAGTTGCAGTAACAAGGGAATAGAAAAGATCCTTTTTAGTTTTTTTTTTTTTTTTTTTTTTTTTTTTTTTTGAGATTTTTCCAACGTAGTAATATTAGGTTAATTTTTTTTCACTCTCTAAACTGGAACAAGGTAATTGGGAGTTCGTGTGAATTGGGTGATAAACATTGTAGGGCCTCGTTGATAGCGGAACCCATTTATAAAAATTGAATTCAAATAAAAAAAAAATTGGTTTTGTTCACTTTAAATTTGAAATCAATTTAAATTATTTATTAATCAAATATTTTAGTCAGGTTACGTTTTACCATTTAGTTAATGGATTCCAATAATTAAAAAAAAAAGAATTCAAATTCTAATTTAGATATAAAAAGAATATTTTTGATGTATTTATTAAAAATTTTTATAATAATCATTATATATAAAATTATTAAGTGATCATTTAAGATATAATAATATATTTTAAAATTTTATTTATTACAAATAATTGTATTGGTAATATTTTTAATATTATTACAATTATATATATGGATATGGTTTGGTTTGAGTAAACATTGTTTTTTGAAACTAAAAATTGTAACTAAACAGAAAAAAATAATTTATATTAATTCAATTAATCAATTATAAATGCAATTTAATTAACAAAATTTTGGTTTACTTCAATTCAATTATACCAGCTAACTGTCTTTCAGGCTTTTTTTTTTTTTTTTTTTTTGCTTTTTTTGGCAAAATCTCCTACTGATGGATAGGTGAAAATCTCCGACAATTTTTCTTTGTTTGTTTTTTGCCTTTAATTAGTCTATTTTAATTCTAAACAATCAATTACATTTTTTTTTTTGGCTTCATTGTAGTTTTATTATTTTTTAATCATCAAAATAGTCTTATTTATCTAAATTATTGTTTTCCAACAATTCTTAAAAAGGTTTTTGATCAACGCATTAAATCTCTGTTAACTAATAAAAAAAAAACAAGAAAAAAGAAATAGGCCACAAAAATGAGACCCCCCCCCCCCCCAAAAAAAAAAAAAAAAAACACCGAAAGACTCCTCTTTCCGCCACCCTAACTCCGACACGCTTTGCCTAAATGCAGCCATTATTCCTTACCCTCTCTACGTGAAAAAGATTTTGCACTCTTTCATTCGATCTAAATCTCAAAGAGATTTGAGATGAACAGGACTCTAATTTGAATTGGAATTAAGTTAGAACCAAATTGAAATTCGATTAATTGATTTCAGTTTGAATCAAAATCTTCACCCTTTTAAGAACAGTGAATTATCAGTTTAATTTGTAATTTCAAATTGAAAATGTAACAGTTAGTTAAATTAACAGTTTTTTTAGCATAATAAAATAAAAAAAATTAAATTAATTATCAATATTATTTTTAGTATAACGACTAACATTAAAATTTATCTATTAAAAATTTAAATATTTTGAAATTATATATATATATATATATATAAAAGTGATCGAAGAGAACCAAATTTGCTTGAACTGAATCAAACCAAATAATTTTGAACTATATAAAATATGTTAGACTATTTTGACAAATAAAAGATTTTATAAGACTACATTAAAAATGTGAAAAAGATAAGAATCAATTAGACAAAATAATTTTCCTAATTTTCAATGTTCCTTTTTTTTTTTCTTCTTCTTCTTCTTTTTTTAGTTATTTTTTTAGATTGAATACAATTTTTTTGCACTGAACATTTTTCACGCAAAATCAGATTCAAGGGAAAAATAAGAACAACAAAATAATTTCAACACTTTTAACTTTCAATTATTTTTAACAACAAAGTAATAGTCTCATATATGACCACGAGATAAAAAAGCCATGTGTGTGTGTGTGTGTGCGCGTGCGTGTGTGTGTGTGTGTGTGTGTGTGTGTGTGTGGGGTAGGGCCACAAGCTTTTGCAGAGAATGAACTAAAGAGAGTTCCGGCAAAGCGGACAGCTCTGGTTCTGACTCAGCCAAACGAGAATGCATCCCGGATGGAAGACGTGCTTGCAGGAAGGAAGAACCCAACAAGCCTCATCCTCTTCAAAATCTTCCAAGCATATGGAACAGGTGGCACCACGACTACTTCTTGTTATTTCATCACCCTGGACTCTAAAATTTCCAACCCAAATAATCATGACCTCCTCTCCACCCATTCTTGAAAATTTCTCGGACTTCAGACCTGCCGCTTCTCCTCCTCCCGTTCTTTGCAGTTGTATCACTCGTACCCGCGGCAGCGCAGTGCCTTCCTGTGAACTAGCATGATCATCACCGCCATCACCGCGTGCTGCCCCTCCTAGTTCAAGGTCAGGTTCTCTAATAATAATACTATTATTCATTGCACGTTTCCAAAAACGTGCAATGCGAAATATTGCGAGTTGAGCAATGACTAAGAAGCAAAAGCCAGCTACGATTCCATAATCAGCATAGGCATGCATACGAATTCTATCAACAAAATTAAGAGCAGCAGGAAGAGGAAAGGTAACATGCTAATTATTAGTCGCTTAATTTTTCGTACATTGAGCCGATTGATGTATTTTGTCGTGTGTGTGTGTGTGTGTGCGTAATACATATATATATGCGGACAACAAGCCGTGTACAAAGTACAATGTTGTGTAGCAAATGGAATTCGAGATTGACTTCAAATCCTTTTCACGTAAAGTTGGAATTTTCCCGGAAGATGAACTTTCAGGGAAAAAAAATTAATTAATATTTAACACCTCAAAAAAAAAAAGAGGCTTCAATATATATGGTGTGAAAAATTGACTCCAATTTTTACTGTTTACACTACCGTCCAAAGATTTTTGCAGTGTGAACCTGATGCAGCCGCCATAACCGACTGTTCACACTACCGTTCAAAGACTTTCCTGATCTAGTCGTCGCGACTTTTCAGGCCATTTATTTTTTCCTTTGTATTATAAATACCTGCAAGCTATGTAACGAAAAATGTGAAGTAGCAAGAGAAGTGAGGAGAAAGTAGAGAGAAAAGAAAGTAGAGAAGCGTGGTGTTGTGTAATCTGGTGAAAGAAAATCTGTAGAGGTTAAAACTTCCGAATATAAAGATCCGTTCCTCCCGTTGATGTAGGCAAATTGCCGAACCACGTAAAATCTTTGTGTTTCTGTGTGTTTTTCGTGTGTTTTTTATTTATTCGATCCTAACAATTGGTATCAGAGCAGGTTGGAAATTTTTTTTTTTTTGACGAAGAACACAGGACGACGAACCCGTCCCTGCGGCCGGAGCACACCACCATCGACGACCCATCAGTCTCTCTCCTCCTTCCGGCCACCCAGCAGCACCTTCCTTCTCCCTGCAGCCGGAGCACACCAGCCACCACCGTCTTGTCCAGATCAGAGAAGCAACCGGCGAGCAAGACCCGACCAGCCTCGATCTCACCGGCCAGCATAGTCGCACAAACAACTGTAGCAGTAGTTTTTTTAATTTGTTTATTTTTGTATAGTTCTGAAGCACGATGGCTGATCCAAAAGGAGCTGACATGCAACTTTCGATATTTACTACCAATTCGTGGCAATGAAACTCAATGTCAAATGCAAAATTTGATATTGAGAAATTTGACGGTACAAACAACTTCGGCATGTGGCAATGTGAAGTTCTGGATCTGTTGTTCCGCGAAGGATCAGATATTGCACTAGGGACAAAACCAGTGAATATTTCTGATGAAGATTGGAGCTATGTAAACCGTCAAGCCTGTGGTACTATCCGGCTGTGCCTTGCTAAAGATCAGAAGTATTTTGTCATAAAAGAAACAATGGCCTCAAGCCTCTGGAAGAAGCTGGAAGATAAATACATGACGAAGAGTGTAGAGAATCGGCTCTACCTAAAGAAAAAACTCTTTCGATTCCAATATAAGAGAGGTATGCCTATGATTGAGCATCTCAATAATTTCAACAAAATTTTAGCTAATCTGCAAAATTTAGATGTTGATATTATTGATGAGGATAAGGCATTGTTATTGTTAAATTCTCTTCCTGAAAGCTATGATCATTTAACTACTACCCTACTGTATGGAAAAGATGAGGTTAAATTCATAAATATTTCTAATGCTTTGGTAAATAATGAGTACCGGAAGAATGATCAGAATGACTCCAGAGAGTTAACACCAAAAGTATTGACTGTGGCCCGAGGAAGAGAAGACAAAAGGAGATATGGCAAATCTAATGGGCGAAATAAATCTCGCTCAAAATTCAGAGGAGAATCAAGAAGAAGACTAGCAAAAGATGAATGTGCCTACTGTCACCAGAAAGGGCACTGGAAGAAAGACTGTCCAAATAAGGATAAAGCTGCTGTAAATGTTGCAAAGAAAACTAACGATAAAGAAGATTCAGCTTTCTCAGTTTCGCCAACAGATATCCAGGTAGACAAATGGATTCTTGATTCCGGCTGTTCTTATCATATGTGTCCAAACATGAACTGGTTCACAAGCTTTCAAGAGCTTGATGGTGGAGTTGTGATGATGGGTAACAACCACACATGCCAGACAAAAGGAGTAGGCACTATCCGCCTGAAGATGCATGACGGTACATCCAGACGACTGACAGATGTCAGATATGTTCCAGATCTGAAGAAGAACATCATTTCACTGGGGGTCTTGGACAACAGTGGATACAAGGTGACCATAGAAGGTGGAACCTTGAAAGTTGTACGAGGTGCATTCTTGGCAATGAAAGGTACTCGACAGGTAAACCTATATTTCCTAGATGGACAGACAGTTATAGGAAGAGCAGCTGTTGCCAAAGCTTCTGACAACGAAGCACCTGATTCGTCCCAACTCTGGCACATGCGTTTGGGACATGTCAGAGAAAAGGCCTTGCAAAATCTGGTGAAACAAGGTCTACTGAAAGGAGCCAAAAGTGGAAAATTTGACTTCTGTGAGCACTGTGTCTTAGGAAAACAGACACGAGTCAAGTTCGGTACCGCCATTCATTCTACTAAAAGAATATTGGATTATGTCCACACTGATGTATGAGGACCATCAAAGAATTTATCTTTGGGAGGTAAAAATTATTTCGCTACCTTTATTGATGATTTCTCACGATATGTTTGGGTATATGTGATGAAACACAAGGATAAAGTTCTAAACATATTTCTTCGGTGGAAGAAGATGATTGAAACCCAGACCGGCAGGAAGATCAAGAGACTTCGCTCAGATAATGGTGGAGAATACAAATCAGATCCCTTCAAGCAAATCTGTCATGAAGAAGGGATAATCAGACATTTTACAGTTCCTGGAACCCTACAACAAAATGGTGTAGCAGAAAGGATGAACCGTACTCTGGTGGAGAAAGTGCGATGTATGCTTTCTCAATTTGGCTTGAACAAAGCATTCTGGGCAGAAGCTTTGATGTATGCCTCTCATATTGTCAACCGGTTACCTATTTCTGCACTTGATGGGAAATATCCCAAAGAGGTATGGTCTGAAAAACCTGTTTCAGATTATGAACAGATACATATATTTGGATGTTCTGCGTATTTCCATGTTACAGAATCCAAACTGGATCCTAGAGCCAAGAAAGCTATCTTCTTAGGCTTTAGTGAAGGAGTTAAGAGATTCAGACTTTGGAATCCTGAGTCAAAGAAGATCGTTCTAAGCAGAGATGTAACCTTTGATGAATCGACAATGCTGCAAAGAACTACCACAAAGGAGAAAGAGAACCAAAACTCTTTTCAACAGGTGGAGTTTGAGATTCCAAAAGAGCCAGAGGAGTATCTTGATGACCAGGAGGATAACTCAGTTAAGGTGAAAGTTCCATCACCAGCCCCAGACCAACAATCAGAGTCCATTGCCACTCACAGACAAAGAAGGGAGATCCGGAAACCTGCTAAGTATACTGACATGGTGGCATATGCACTGCCAGTGACAGAGGATGATATTCCCAACACCTTCAAAAAAGCTGTTCAGAGTATGGAGAGTGATAAATGGAAACTGGCTACGGATGAAGAGATGCAGTCACTTCACCAGAATTAGACGTGAAAATTAGTACCACTTCCACATGGGAAGAAAGCTATTGGATGCAAATGGGTCTATGCTAAGAAGGAGTGTGCCTCTGAAAAAGGAAGCACCAGATATAAAGCTAGACTAGTAGCAAAAGGTTATGCTCAGAAGGAAGGAATAGACTACAATGAAGTGTCTCGCTAGTGGTCAAACATTTGTCTATTCGGATCCTATTGGCTCTAGTAGCTCAATTTGACTTGGAGTTAGCTCAACTTGATGTGAAGACAGCATTCTTGCATGGCAACTTGGAAGAAGAAATCTATATGTCCCAGCCTGAAGGCTTCAAAGTCACCGGAAAGGAGAATTGGGCTTGCAAGCTAAGCAAGTCACTGTATGGCTTGAAGCAGTCATCTAGACAGTGGTACAAACGGTTTGATAGCTTTATCCAAAAGCATAAGTACACACGCAGTCAGTTCGATCATTGTGTCTATATGAAGAAACTCCAAGATGGTACGTTTGTATATTTGCTCCTATATATTGATGATATGTTGATTGCATCTAGGAGCAAGGTGGAGATCGACAGGCTAAAGGCTCAATTGAGCTCAGAGTTCGAGATGAAGGATCTTGGAAAAGCCAAGAAGATTCTTAGTATGGAGATTAAGCGTGACAGAGAAAGGGGCACAGTCTAGTTAACTCAGACTCAGTATCTGAAGAAAGTACTCCAGCGGTTTGGTGTAAATGGTAAGACTAAACCTATTAGTACTCCTTTGGCCCCACATTTTAAATTAAGTGCATTAATATCTCCAAATACAGATGATGATCGAAGACAGATGGATAATATTCCATATGCCAATGCTGTTGGAGCCCTGATGTATGCAATGGTGTGTACACGACCTGATATTTCATAAGCTATTAGCATGGTAAGTCGGTATATGTACAATCCTGGTAAAGGACACTGGCAAGCAGTTAAGTGGATTCTACGGTATATTCAAAGTACTGTAGATATTGGCCTGAAGTTCCAGAAATGTAAGACTATGACAAATCGTTTAGTCGGGTACGTCGATTCTGATTATGCAGGTGATCTCGACAAGCGTCGATCAACTACAGGTTATATGTTTACTATGTCAGGAGGACCAGTAAGCTGGAGATCAACGCTTAAATCAACGGTTGCTTTGTTTACTACAAAGGCAGAGTATATGACGATCACAGAGGTTTTCAAAGAAGCAATTTGGCTTCATGGGTTGATTGAAAACTTGAGACTTATTCAGGAGCACGTTGAAATTTATTGTGGCAGTCAGAGTGCCATTTGCTTAGTAAAGAACCAAGTTTATCACTCCCGCACAAAGCATATTGACGTCCCGTTTCATTTTATTCGAGAAATTATAAATGAAGGAGATATTCTGTTACGGAAGATTGGTACAGAAGATAATCCTGCAGATATGCTCACAAAGATTGTTTCAGGAATCAAGTTCCAACACTGCTTGGACTTGGTCAACATTTCTCGAAGCTATGTACCTTCGAGTGCTTAACGCCTTTGGGCATAATGGAGGAACTGTGATCATGTTTGGATGATGAATCATCGTCAAGGTGGAGATTTGTGAAAAATTGACTCTGATTCCTACTGTTTACACTACCGTCCAAAGACTTTTGCAGTGTGAACCTGATGCAGCCGCCATAACCGACTGTTCACACTACCGTCCAAAGACTTTTGCAGTGTGAACCTGATCTAGTCGTCACGATTTTTCAGGCCATTTGTTCCTCCTCTGTATTATAAATACCTGCAAACTATGTAACGAAAAATGTGAAGTAGCAAGAGAAGTGAGGAGAAAGTAGAGAGAAAAGAAAGTAGAGAAGCGTGGTATTGTGTAATCTGGTGAAAGAAAATCTGTAGATGTTAAAACTTCTGAATATAAAGATCCGTTCCTCCCGTGGATGTAGACAAATTACCAAATTATGTAAAATCTTTGTGTTTTTGTGTGTTTTTAGTGTGTTTTTTGTTTATTGTATCCTAATATATGGCACACATTGATTTTACCTCACAGGAAACTGATTTATTTATTTTTTTCTATCCAACGTTCAGGAGAAATTATTTCCAAGAATTATCCTACCCCATTCTAAGAACAAACAGAGTTCAGCAGCAACAAGCATATTCCATAGAAATGAGACTCCTTGTTCTTTCTTCTCTCTTTTGGTTTCTCGCCAATATTTCAGCTATTAATGGCTGTCATAACGAGGAAAGAACATCCCTGTTGAGCTTCAAGTCACAACTTTATGATCCTTCAAATCGGTTGTCATCATGGCAGGGCCATAATTGCTGCATTTGGAGTGGAATTCGCTGTTCTGAGTCCCTTCATGTTGTAGCTTTGGACCTCCACAACCCCAGTCCAAGCAGCTTCTTCCTTAATATGAAATCAGAACTTGTTTCCACTTCCAATTCCATACCCAAAGCCCTCAGCGGTTTCATCTCTCTTTCTCTTTTCTCTCTTACTCATCTTCGCCGCCTTGATCTCAGCTTCAACAATTTCATGTTTTCAAGTATACCCAAAGAAATAGCAAACCTATCCGCTCTCACTTACCTCAACCTGTCAAATGCCATGTTCAGTGATTCCATCACAACTCAGTTTGCCAACCTTACATCTCTGACGAGGTTGGATCTTTCGTGTGATTCAGTTATTACTGCCTTCTCATCGATTTCAGTGAACTTGTCTTCAACATTGACTCTTGGGGAGAGTTCTAGATATACCTTCGTGAGCAACGGCAATGTTTTCTCTAGGAGACTGGATTGGTTGCAGGAGCTGACCAATCTAAGGGTCTTAAAATTGACTGGTGTGGATCTTTCGAAGGCTTCTGAATCAACCCAATGGGCTAATCCTTTATCAACTCTTTCCAATCTCAGGGTGCTCGGGTTGTCCAACTGCAAAATCTCTGGTAAAGTTCCAGTTGAAAAGCTGCTGAACCTCACTCACCTCTCACAGCTGCGAATGGATTGCAATCCTTTGACATCAGAAATCCCAGTTAAATTAGCAAACATGACTTCCCTTTCAGTCCTTGCTCTTGCTAGCTCAAACCTGCAAGGTCCAATTCCTTACCTTCCGCAAGTGTCAGAACTCTACGTAGGTAACTCTGATCTTACTGTTGATATGAAGTCCATGTTTTCATCACCTTGTCACCAGTTACAAGTTTTAGATATCAGTTCTACACAAGTCAGAGGCTCTATTCCACCTTCAATTGCCAATACAACATTGATAAGTTTCATTGCTTATAATTGTTTCATTGAGGGCATAATACCTGCTTCTATAACAAACCTTTCACTGCTAGAGGTCTTGCTGCTTGATATGAACGGACTAGCAGGTCATATTCCAGACTCAATATATAAGTTGGAAAACCTCAAGCAACTTTCTTTGATTCAAAATTATTTGGAAGGATCGATACCGGCTTCAATTTGCAGCATTTCGGCTCTTCAGCGTCTTGCTTTACAATCGAACCGTTTGACTGGTGAATTGCCTGACTGCATTAGCCAGCTTCCAAATCTTCAACTCTTTAATGTGGGGAAAAACTCTCTTTCTGGCACAGTTAAGTCATTGGCCTCTTTCTTCAAAAGCTCCGATTATATAATCCTAGGATTCAACAACATAACTGTGAGATGGGACCAGCAGCCATTTCCACCCGACTTCCAGCCTCAAATTTTGGAACTGAGTTCGTGTAACATAGAAGGCAATATCCTAGATTCCTTGTCCAATCTGACCCAACTCAAATACTTATCCTTGAATTCTAACAGAATCTCAGGAGCAATTCCTGTCTGGCTGTTCAATCTGCCGAGCCTCTGTTACTTGGATCTCTCTTTTAACCAGCTGCAAGGATTTCTGCCACCCGCCATTCACCTAAACTCAAATTATTTACCGACAACGTTGAACTTAGCAAGCAACCTTCTCCAAGGATTGATTCCTTCCAAAATCGAGAATGTGGATTCCATTGACTTGTCTGGTAACAATTTCTCAGGCCACATTCCACCACAAGTAGGACTAGCAAATATGAGGTATCTGTCATTATCTGGCAATAAACTTACTGGTGATGTCCCCTCATCCTTCTGTCAAGAACATAACAATTTGATGCTGCTAGATCTCCAACAACAAACTCTCAGGAAGTCTCCCAATCAGTTTAGGAAATTGTAAAAATCTCATTGTTCTAAAGATTGGAGAGAACGATTTCAGTGGTAGAGTCCCTGCAGTACTTGAGAATGCTAAAAATCTCAGTTATCTAGAGCTCACCGGCAACCGTTTTGATGGACCCTTTCCAAGTTTCATTCAAAAGCTTCAAATTTTGATGGTCCTGGAAATGGGACGCAATAAGTTCTCAGGCCAAATTCCTCCATTCATCGGTGACCTTCAGAACCTCCATATCATGGATATAAGTTCCAACTTCTTCGACGGGTCAATCCCTGTGGAGATAAACAGACTAGAGAAGCTGCAGATCATGGTGCTTTCAAGCAACAAACTCTCTGGTTCCATTCCTGACAAGCTAGATGGCTTGAAAATGTTGACTTCTCGGCCAAATGATGGAAACCTTCTCGGTTACGTCATTTCAGTCATGTATGCTGGTGTTGAATTGAGAATGGCCTATAAAGGACTAACATATCAATTCAACATTGTCCGCTCGTACCACAGTGGAATGGATCTCTCAGGTAATGAATTGACAGGTAGTATTCCGCGGGAAATAGGACTGCTAAAGGGGCTTGCAATGCTCAACCTGTCACATAATTGGATAAACGAGACAATTCCAAGCGACATAGGAAACATGAGTGGCTTGGAATCTCTAGACCTTAGCTTCAACAACTTGAGTGGAGAAATCCCAACCACCATAAACTTGCTAGACTCTCTAGCTGTGATGAACTTGTCCTACAACAGTTTGAGCGGGAAAATACCTCCAGGGACCCGGTTCCACACATTGTATGGAGATGGTTCAGGTTACATTGGAAATGAGTATCTGTGTGGTGCTCCTGGTGCCATAAATTGCAGCACCAATGTTGCTCCCTTCCCTGGCCAAGAAGCTAGTGCAGATGATAGAAGCGAAAGAGAGTTATTCTATGGAATTGTAGCCACTGGCTATGTAGTTGGCCTATGGGGATATATTGGTGCTTTGTACCTGATGAAGAAGCAATGGAGGGAGATACACTGGAGGGTCATTGAATAAGATTGTGTCAAGAATCTTTGAATGCAGTAAGAGCGTGAGGAAAAAGCGATGATGGTACATTACACCAGGAAGGTGTATGCAAGCAAAGGGAAAAAGCTGTGTCAAGGTGGTTTTTTTTTTTTTAATCTAGAATGGATTGCACATTATATGCTTGGGGGGGAAAAAAAAAACATGGAACCCACCAATCCAGTCTGCTGTCGTCAATTTAAAAATAAATAAATAAATGAAAATTTGTATCTTATAAGAATAAAGAATAAAAAATTATATATTTAATTTTATTAAATGTTTTAATTAAAATTTAAACTTAAGACTTTTAATCAAATAATAAATGAATTTCTTTATCGCTGAGCTGTAGCATTCCCTCGATGCGTAATATTATGATTATTATTATTTCTGGTTTGTTTGTTCTGAGCGTGACGGTTTTAACTTGTTGGATCTCCTCACATGGATATAGATAGGTTCCACTCCCTGCCATGGCTGGCTGATGTGACATGTGACAGGTGAATTCACGCAATTGTACGCACTTTTTTTTTTTTTGTTTCATTAAAATATATAACATACATACAATTAAGATAATTTATATAAATAAATATTAACAGTAAACATTCAACGCTCTTTAATAATTATTTGCATATATTTTTATATTTTTTATTTTAACATCATAATTTTTTTCAAAAATTTAAAAAAAATGTAGACCCTTTAAATATATATGTGTGTGTGGGGCCCAACTTCCGACCTCCGTTTGTCTACTTCTCTTGACATTGAACTTTCTTTGTAACTAGCGGATAAAAGGAGAGAGTCAAGAGAGTAGAATAAAAATAGGAGGAGTCTCGTTCTATTTTATTTATTTATTTCAAAAAATAAAATTATAATCATTTTACAATTTTATCACAAAAATATTTTTTTATCTATTAAAAATTCATAATTTATATTTATTCAATTTTTAAATGAAATATTTACGAATTTAAATTAAATAAATATTATTTACGAATTTAAATTACTGCATTTGTTTAACGAATGCATTTGTAGGCTGGTTTAACGACGTTAGAGTCAGATGGTGGTGCTATGAATACCGACACCATCAACGACACACTCAGCCCATAAACTCCAAACGCGCCGCCCGACATCCCAAGTTAATCCTCGTCCACTCAATCATCCACACAACGGCCCTGCTCTCATCGTCCTCTCCTTATGGCCACTGTGCTCGAATCACTTGCCGTACCTCGCTGCGCCTCCGCCGTCCCGACTCCTCCTCCTCCTGCTGTTTCGCCGATCACTGCTTCTGCTCCTTCTACTTCCCTCACCGGCCGGAGATCGCTTAGGCTGCCGGAGGCCAGAGGCCTCAAGGTTAGGCTAGTTTCCTCCTCCACTCCCTCGTTTGGATTGCTTAGTCGCTGCCATCTCCCTCGTGGTGCCCGCATCGTTTGCGAGGCTCAAGAGACTACCGCCATCGAAGGTCTGCAGTCACTCTTTTTGCTCTCTCTCTCTCTTTCTCTCTCTCTCTTTTTCTCCTTTAAAATTGCTTTTTGTTTTTTTTGGTGCTTTATATTGTTTTTAGAGTGCATTGCAGATAGTAGAGTGTGAACTTGAAGTATTCTAAGTTTGTTCGTAGAAATTTAACCTAATTGGTTGATTATTTTTTAGCAGTTTATGTTGAAATTTGAGCTTTAGATGCTTAAGTTTACCTAGGCCAATAGATTCTAAAGATTGCTTTGTAAAAGCCGTTAAACTTATTGTCTATTTTCTATTACTGATTAGTGGCATGTCTTAATGGAGGTCATTGAGACTATGGTTTTGTAAATCTGAAATGATTGAATAGCATATATGCTCGATTGGGTATTTTAGAAAAAAAAAAAAAATGTTGTATGATTGTCTGAATGAAGGTAGTAGTTGGAAAAAAAATAAAAGATTGTGATGGTGTTTGACATATATCAAAATATTAGATTGAGGATATCAATGAACAGGTGCCAGATACTGCAGATTAATCACTTGTTTTGTTTGACTGTTAGGTTATGATTTGTATGAGTAATTGCTTCTTGTAATAAATCACCTGAGCATGAACAATGATAAAGTGGTGCATTAGTGTGATGGCTTTTAGTTGGGAACTGGCGACAATATAAAGCACTTGTGAAACAGCGGTGATGATGGTAGAAACAGGATTTATTGATGAAGCACGAAGCTAGAATTTCAATGAAAGTTGAGTTTTGCGGAATTTTAGTTGTACAAATAGAGAACCTTAATTTTTCCAAGATTGGTAAAATTTCTAATTTGATGTTGACAAGATCCTGTATTTCATATGCATAGAAATGTGTGTTTTATGTCATTTCTTCACTTCTTTTTTGGGTGCATTGTCATTGCCCTCTTTAATAGACTAAAACTCTTTTATCTTGACATGTCATCCTTGTTTTGCATATTCATCTTCATTGGTTTGTTTTGGTGAATCTATCTCTACTTTTAACTTACAGTGAGTTTAACAATTTAAAAATCCTTTTATTGCCTAGAAACTGCAGTTGCTCCTGTTACCGATAAGAACTGGGACTCAATTATTCTCAAATCTGAATCTCCTGTTCTGGTTGAATTCTGGGCTCCATGGTGTGGCCCATGCCGAATGATCCACCCCATTATTGATGAACTGGCAAAGCAATATGCTGGAAAGCTCAAATGCTACAAACTTAATACTGATGAGAGTCCTTCCACTGCAACCAGATATGGGATACGAAGCATCCCCACTGTAATGATTTTCAAGAATGGTGAGAAAAAGGATGCAGTTATTGGTGCAGTTCCCAAAAGTACTTTAACAACGAGCATAGAGAAATTCTTGTAAATGTGGTAAGTGAGGAAAGAATTTACAGGAATTAAAACTTGTCCTTAAATTTATTGTTCGCTTTAGCTTTGCATGCCCCAAGTCCAGGTGTCCCAAAATAAACTGTTATCTGCCATGTATAGTTTCTTGGTGCAGGTGTATTTTCTGTTATCTTAGATAACATTAGCTGTCTATGCATATATTTTAGCAACTCGTTTGCTAATTTGTTCTTGTGTATTAAGAGGTTGGCTGGCAGATTATATTACATTTCTATTGAACATCTTGGTCAGTGGGGTGCATCGAGGGCCCATGAATTGGATGCAATTTGATCAAGATAAAATGTTGAGTAGTTGAGGAAATGGTCCATGTTTAGTTGCTTTGTTTATAATGTCAATTAGTGAGAAATGCTCATGTAAAGCCAGGTTCTTTGGCGGTGAAGTCCATCTTTCAATACTGGCAAAGTTTTCTGATAATAATATTGGAGGAAGTCCCATGCTTCCTGTTTAAATTGATTGTCTGCAAGGGATGCCTAATGTTTGACAATGGTACAATTTTGTCTGGCATCCTGATTACTGTGTTGCGATTTGCATGTTTTAGAAAGACTAAGTTTTGGTATAAGGTAAGATTACTGTATTTTGACTTAAAATTTACAGGTTTGAGTTGCGAGAATCTTTGTTAAAACAATGACGAGACTGTCTAGATACATGGTGCAGAATGGGCTGTGTTTATATATATGAGCCTGAAAAGGCTCCACAGAGCTTGTTCGTACCCCTTTATCCGGTGTGTCCAATGTGTGCCGGGTTGCACTTTGGGATCCAACATCTAAATGGACACGTGGATAGACACTTAAGGCAATTTGAGGTTATAAGAATATAGATGGGTTTTCTGCCGCGACTCTTAAACCTTTGTTTTCTCGGCGCCGTTACCTTAATGTTCTTATTTATATGGTGTAAGATTCCTTTTTTCTTATCAACATAACAATAAGAGTCACCTTGAGTTATAATTAAGGACTTTCCCATTGTTCTGATATATTGTGCTTTAGATTTGACAGTGTTTCTCCCGCATGCTTTCCAAGATAACCAAAGGTATACAATTTATTACGGGATGCATTAATCTTATCCAATATGCTCTATGTATGTGCCATCTGCTCTCCAAAAGTCGATGAAATTGTTCAAAGACAATCACAGACTTGTCGTCAAGACTATCGCTGGAGGATTTTCTCAAGTTCGACAACGTTGTTAGGCTTTCGCGAATGTTGTAGCATCTGCAGTCTCACCCCTCAAGACTTCTTATAGTGCATTTGGTACACCAGATTAATCTGACAGGATAATATGGTATGAACTAATGCGATACTGTTGTATTCTGTTATATCGTGTTCGCTGTTCAGAGAGTGTTCATATGGGGCACGATGGTTTTTATTATACATGTCGTATGAGTGGATTGAATCATAAAATGACTTAAAGAAAATAACATGAAAAATAAACCAAACTAAAATTGTTTCGTACTTTGGTCTTTTTTTAAACAACAACAACCAAAAAAAAAAAAAACAAAAAAGCTCTTATTTAATTTTCTTTATAAAGAGAATTTTGCCTTAGATGAATTTTTTCTTTATCTCACTTGAATGTCCAAACATATAAATGTATGTGCTCTATTTAAATTTAAATTTTATATATATATATATATATATATACTTAATTATTAATAAAATATTTTCCTTAAGTGGTGGTGTATTTAAGAATTGAATAGTCAATTTTCATGCGTAACTTACCCAAACTCCCATTGAAATCCTCATCAATGGTTATAGCCTAGGCCACGTCATTTTCATATTTATCGTATAACCCTGTCGTTGTTGTCGTTGTCGTGTTCGTTCGGTTTTCTGTGCTTTTGTTTTTCCGGCTCCATAAATATCCGACAAAATTTTCTCTCTGCCAAGCAGTATTGACAATTAACAATCTAGCCGAAACCCATTGCCTCTCTCTCTCTCTCGCTTGGTCTTTCTTTTTTCGGGGCTGTTCAGACAGACAGAACAGCCAGTCTTTTTTGTAAAATCCATTTCTCAGTTTGATCCGATTTGAGGGACTGATTTTTATATCTCTGATACATATTTCTTGCGTTGATTTGGGGTTATTATTATTATTGTTATTGTTATTATTATTGCTTCTTGTTTTTTTTTTTTTTACTATTTTGAAATCCAAGTTCATGTGATGTTGTGTTTGATTTATCAATTATGAGGATAGTTCATGATTGATATCCTAAGTTTTCACCATTTTCCTTTTTGGGGTGAAATATTTTTTTATTGATTTGTTGCTTTTTTTTTGGGGGGGGGGGGGGGGGCGGTGGGGACGTCTGCCTTTCCTCATGTTTGCGTTGTATGAGGCCAATTGGTCTGGGATGCATTGCGTGGAACAGTTAATATGTTGGATAGCCATTACTTGTTTGGAACTTCAATTGTTGTAAGTTTCATAAAAGTGCCAAAACAAACAAAAAAAAATGGTGAATCTTGTTTCTTCTTTATACCTGCTTGCATACTTTTTGTTATTTCGTTTTCCCACTTTTATTATTTTATTAACCCTTGCCTACTTGTTTAAATATCTAATCAATTTTTTTTTTGCGTAATTTATATGCTACATTTAGATGGATTATCTGTTTGTTAAGGAAAGGTGGTGTTTTGGGTATTTTGGGTCTGATTATCATGTTCTTGGCATTTAGGGTTGATCTTCTATGAGTTCTGCCCAATGAGTTTGCATGTGAAAGTGATTTAGTTTGCGATTACATTGAACAAAATACTTTCAACGAGCCAAGTTTTACTTCTTGGATGGGAAGTTCAAGTAAGGACAATGAAGAAGTTATGCGACTGATTGATCTTATGCCAGATTACTGCCCAACTTGTTGTTGACTTGTTGTTGGTGGTTACACGGCTTAGATTTGATGGTTTCCTTACTCATCTGAGTCTCTTACTTATTTGGCTAATTGTTATTTGTCTACTTTGAATCATCCTGGTCGTAATATCGCTAACTACTTTGACCTTGAAATTGTAGCCATCTTTTGATGTTATGGGATTTGTGTCATTAAATTTACACAAATAGCTGAATGTCAAACTGATGAATGTAGCAGATGCTTATTACGGTATGACATATCTAGTTGTTCTTTTTGGCACAGCAAACTTCTGCTATGTCGTGGTTCTTAGATCTGTCTGGATGACTAAGCTTTTATCTTCTAACTGATTACTACTCAGACTCATGATATTTGGGTTTTCTACATAGGAAATATACCTATACCTTCTATGTTCCTTGCAGGGCCCATTTTCAGTTCTAAAAGAGGAAAATTTGGTTGTCAAAGGGTGAAATTATGGAAATTATCCTCTAGGTGTGGGGTGTGAGCTTTCTCAGCTTAGTTAATTTGACAAAAATTCCAAAAGAACTTGATAGGAAGCGGATTGGCCTCCTCTGAAATTGGGGAATGCTAAGCCTTATTTTCATGTGAGGAAGTAAAATGTAATTGTTGTGTTTTCACGGTGTAATAGTTATTTGCTGCATTTCAACTATGATATATCTGAATGAGATTCTCCTTATTTGACACTTCTAAATGTTAGAAAACATTAAATGTGTTGAGCCAACTTTTTTACACCGACTGATGATTTAGAAATTGGCTTAAAAGCTTTGGGTAGGGAGTCCAAGTCTCATACACTTCTTTTATGAAGACTGGGAATGTATCATCTGGTTTATGGTGGTGGAGGAAGTACTAGGCGTACAACATTGATGATTGTGTTAAAATTTAAGTGATCATTATTGGACATATTCATCTGGTTGTTGAAATGATGGTGAAGACTGTTTTTTCTGTCATGGATCAGTTCAGGAAATTTTTTCTTTCCCCTGATTTGATCAAACTGATACTATTCAGAAAGCTACTGGCAAGTTGTCATTTCTTTTGAAGTTTGACCACTTCTACTTGCAACTAAAGTTTCCTTTCTATACAATTTGTGTTTAGATAACTCTTTAGATATTTGCTTCAAACTTACAATTTAGTTGATTTCATATCATTGTTTTTATGGTTCTCTGGTAAAATTTCCTCACTAATGTTATTTTGAATGTTAATTGATTGTTATTATTTGTTTATGTTTCCACCTCCCACCTTTATGAAAATGCATTGGGAATGCCAGCTTACACATTTGCATTGGATTATCATTTAATTCATTTTCCTTTATAAACTAAAAGATCTTATTTTGGAAACAAAGCACATGGCTATGGAAGAAAACTTCTTTGAGAACACGACACACTTTGAATCAGAGGAAAATGTTATCCTTATGCAGAAGTGGAAATCTGTCTGGTCCCCAAGAGCAGTGTCAGACAATTACACTGGCTCCTTTGATTGCAACATATGCTTAGACTCAGCGCATGACCCTATTATTCCCCTCTGTGGACATCTGTACTGCTGGCCATGCATATACGAGTGGCTCCATGTCTGTAGCTCCTCCAATGGTGCTGTCCCACAACAGCCAACCTGCCCTTTCTGCAAGTCTAGCATCTTCTTAGATTCAGTGGTTCTGCTTTATGGTATTGGGACATCACCATCTGAAGCAGAAGGAAAGTAAGCCTCAAGGGACATAGTTGTGCCTCATAGGCCACCTCCTTCTGGGCTTCTAACAATTATCAACAATCCCCAGTAAAGTCAGCAATTCCAACAACATGCTTTCCACTCACAACTGCTGCCATTTCATCACCAGCAGTATCTCCTCACCCTTACCGGGGTTATGCTTCTTTGGTTTCATCAAATTTTGGCAGTACAACCTTGGCAAGTCTCTGAAATCCGATGAGTAGAATGGTTGGAGAACTAATGTTTGCAAGTCTCTTAAATCCTGGGGACCTCAAGCCCCTGTTTGCTTGCTTATTCTCGTCCAAATTCTCATTTTCTCATTGGAAATAAGTCCTAGGATGAGGAGGCAGGAACTGCAGCTCAAAAAGTCTCTACACAGGGTAACCATCTTTCTTCTTTGCTGCATTGTTGTGTTTATTATCATGTTTTGATATCATTTTGTCAGTCTGTGTATAAAGTTACTAATAGATATAGTGAGAATATATTATAGGGCATAGAGAGTTTGGAGGAAATTAACGTTAGGAGATCTTTCTTTTTGGTATTAGTTTCGGATGTAAATAAAAGTAACACCCCTTGATTACAGTCGTATTTCCATTTTAAGTTTTGTTTTGCTTGGCAGATTTGTGGCAATTGGAATGTTGTTGCTTAGTGTTTCAAAGAAACTACGATTCGAAGGTTGTACCTCTTGTACATGATGTGGTGTCGGTCAAGGAAATACAAGTAAAAACAAAAGATTTTTCAACAATCGTAGACCATAAAAGATGAATAATGACACTGTAGCAGATCCAAACAAAGACGCCGTGAGATTACATGGTAAGCCGAGTTAATTCTTCTAATTACTTTGGTCAATTATCCATGGCTAAAGTTCATGCCGGATACCAAAAAAATAACATGTAATTTGTAGAATTCATTCATCGTTCACTTGAGCGGAAGTCTGGCGAATTTTTGTGTAATGGTAAGATTTGGTTTCCAATCACACATCATCGTATCATATAGTGAGACTTGGTCCTGCGGAGTTCATTGTTAGTACATGCCAGAAAAGAAAAACCAGAGTTCCAATTATTTTTGGTAGGTTTCGATGGGTTAAATTAAATATACGAAGCTGAAAACCACTGGAAGGAGGG
Source organism: Ceriops zippeliana (assembly GCA_037897445.1). NCBI lineage: Eukaryota > Viridiplantae > Streptophyta > Magnoliopsida > Malpighiales > Rhizophoraceae > Ceriops > Ceriops zippeliana. Next base: position 4,050,268 of record JBAPLH010000129.1, read on the forward strand.
CGGCCCATCTGCGCATAGCCGCAAGGAACACTGCTAAAATGAGATGTGGTGTTTGCTCTTCGTCACTTGCGGCATCTTTCTTGGTGCTAAATATGGCTTTTTGGCTCTGAAAGAAGACGAGCTCCATGATGTTGAACCACATTCTCTTCTCGTCATCACCAATATGTCCCTAAGGCCCGGCGGAGCTGCCATAGCAATCGAGGAATCTTCATACGGCATCAAACATAATACCAGAACACACTGAGAAGCAGGTGATGGAATCTTGCAAGATGACTGATCTGCAAAATGGAACTCCAGAATTTTGCAACTGACAGAGTCATCCTCGTATGCTAACCAATACGCGCTTCCATTAATGAAGACGGGAACCAAATCTTAAGGTACTTACACGCAATTGTTCCACTGGACTGTCAAGCGGCCTTTGCCGTAACAAGCAAAGCAAATAGGAGTGCCGGGGAAAAAACATAGATAAAATGCAATCCTTAATTGGATTGGTAAATGAAAACACTTAACAAGCTAAACCAGCAGTAAGATCAAATGAAGACATCCCGCCGTATTCCAACTTGTAAAGACATGAGATCTAGAGGATGAACATATGAAAAAGCATAAGTATGAATATTCATATAAGCAATTTACGTGACAAAGAAACAATTGCTTGTAGGGGAAATAAAGGGAAATTGCACAAGCATGCTGCCTTATAATCAGTCTCGTTTGATCTTTTTTGATCGATTGGCACCAAACGGCTTACTTGCCTTTTGAGCTTCAATTGCCCTTTTATTCTGTTGCGATACTTCCAGTGCTCATGAAGTTAGCATCACTTGTAACAGTTCCAGAATCTGCAACACTTCGGCTGGCAACACCGTCTCACATAATTCCTCAATGACCATCAGCTGAAATATGGAACTCATCCCAGGGATTGGTTGCATTTGCTTTATCCAGTAACATCAGACTTTCCACAAAAGTATGCGCATAAGAATTACAGCCTAGCTTTTCACAAATTCTTTCCCAACCATGTGTTTTAGGACAAATCGACACAATCAGCCCATCTGAATCTTCCAGTAACACATCCCCATTTTTCGTAAACCCCAATGCCGTAGGCAATGGTTGCCCCATTGGAACACTGATATTACAAATCTTTGTCCACGATTCCACTATGCCATATTCTTCCATAACCCATACACTGCACGGATTAGGACTGCGATTATCCAAATGAAACATGGCAATGGATGATCCTTTGTACTCTGAAATAGACAAACTTGTTCCTGCAGCACTAATCAAACATTCTGGTAACATGATCTGGCAAAAGTCCTCCTTGTGTACATCAAAGCCTATTACCAGATTTTGGTCCCACTGTTTCTTATCAAACTGAAAGCCAATGAAATGAATAATTCCATTAACGAATGCCTGGGAATCACGCGTAGCAATGTCGAAATATTTAGGCGACAACTTAGTAATATCCTTCCAAGAACCAGCATTTGCTGAAAAAACCTCGACTTGCAGATCTGGTTTACTAACGTCCAAGTTAGTTCGAAGCTCCACCAATCTCAATACCTTGAAGTCATTTGTACAACAATCATAGCCAAATCCAACAAAGAGATCAAAAGGGCCGTAGGTATCATAACTGAAAATGGGTTGGGGAAGAACCAAGTATCTATCAATCAAAGGATTCCACAAGAAGCAAGTGTCAGTATACAGAATCATATCGTCCGCGAGGCAGACCAAACCACTGCAGGAACCCACAACGCGAAAAAACAGGTTGAGCATACTCAAAGTCTGGGGTGGGGAAAATTGGAGCTCCATGTACGGATGAATGTCTTGGCCATCAAAATGCAGAGAGTAATGCTCCCTTCGGTTGCAGCACACGCGAACAAGGAGCAGGGGATCCTTGGTTCCACTGTTGAGATGGGTCAAAATAAATGCAGGGCTTCTGATTAGAGAATGCCAGGACTTGCACACACAGGTGCATCGCAAAAGGGTCTTCACAGGCAGCTTGTACAGAATTTGCAGCACCAATTCATCAGATAAATAATATGGCATTTTGTTTTGCTTCCCCTTCCAAAAAAAATAATAATAAGGACAAAAGGAACATATATTAATTCATCATCCAATACAATTTAAAAAAAAAATTTCTGGGTGGTCATGAATCGTCTGCCATTGAAAGAAACTAATGCGGGCAAGGCTACAGACAGAATCGACTATCTTTTAAAAATAAATAAATTAAAAAAACCCTGAAATTTGGAGGGAGAAAAAAAAATATTAATTAAACAATGAAATTAATCAAGGAAAGTTGAAAAATATTTCACGCGCTATTTCAAAGGATTAAGGAAAGGGCTGGAAAAAAAAAAAAACAGAAAGAGAGAAAATTTAATTTTGAATATTCAAATTTACCTTTGAGGATAATTGAATTTCAATTTCCCTTTTTTGTTGGGGAAGGTGTCGAACAGAAGTAGAGGGAGCAGCCAGAGACAGAGGGTGTCAAAAAATGCAATTCTTCTTGAATTTATTAGTAAGAGTTTGTGTTCGGGTAGATTTTGTTTGCCCCTCAGTCTCTGTTTTGGGATGAGGAGAACCGCCTGGGTTCATTGCCCAAATCACAGTGGACTCTCCTGTTGGCCTTTCCTGTTCGTCACGGTGTCATAATTTGCATGGCAAACTCACTCAAACTTAAATTCTCCAGCTACGAGTTTTTTTCTTTGTTTTTTTTTTTTTTTTTAAAAAAAAGGGGAGAGGGTATGACGGGCAAAAACGTCTTTAACAAATTGCTCACCCACCGTACTTATGGCAACCATTAATAAGCCCCAAAATTGCTCCTAAAACCCTACGCACCAACTTCAAATTTGAAAGAGGTCTCCCTCCCGTCTACCACTAATCAAATCATTCTCTAAAGGTACACCCTTTTCTACTTATGTCTGTCTCTATAAAAATTTATGATGAATCAGGAGATGGCTCCTCGTAAAATTTTTACTTTATTGTTTATTCTTTGCTCCATTCTGTATCATTGACAACGATTTAATTTAGCTCCTAATTGGGTTTTGTTCAATTTCCATTCTGCATTGTTGAATGGAATCTGGGGTTGCTGGTTTTTGAATTCTTTCTTTGTAGGAGTTGAAGCTTGTGCTTTTGAATTTAGACGTTGCTTTGTGTGTGTGTGTGTGTGTGTGTGTGTGTGTGTGTGTGTGTTTAGTAGAATCAGCTATGTCATTAGTCCTTACACATCGTAGGTGTTCGAGATGATTTCCGTTTGCATGTTTGCTGTTCTTGCTTGATATTGAAAATGGCTGCTGATGGCCTGTTTGGAATTATAGTGTTTCTTATTGGCTAAAATTGGGGGCGGATGCATTTTTTTGAGACTGTGGGCATTGTCAAGGATGGTAATAGGATCCCGTCCTGTGGGTTCTGCCCTCAACGTTGGTGGAGTGAAAGGGAGTTGACTGGAGATTGGGAAAAATCCGAAATGTCTTGAAATCAAAGGGAGATGGGTATGGGGTATCATTCATAATTTTAAAATTCAAGCTTTCACTTTTTGAAGTTTTGTGACTTGAATTTTTCTTTGATTTCTCTGTCTTGGTTCTTCATGTTATTGCATAATATTTTGCCTGACTGTGTACTTACTTGATTGCTTCTTGGATTCTTAGGCTTTATGAGCTTTATGCATTTTGCTTTCAATTTTTTTCTTTATGGGCTTTTGCCCTTTTATTGTTTCTGTAAAAATAAGTTTCTTTTCTTTGCTGCATGGATAAACACTTCATGAACAATGTTGACCAGTGAAGCTGAATTTTGATTGTAGAATCTTTGTTTTTGTCCAATTTCTTTCCTACCCCTTCACCTCCTTCCCCTCCACACCCCCCCCCCCCCCCAAAAAAAAACAAAACCAAAAAGCAAAAACCATCTTTTTAGGGTTTGCCCTCTTTTCTAATTGGATTCATAATTATTAATCTTGCCTTAGAAGGTGTTCTTGACAAGTTTATTTCTAATTTGTTTCAACATCAGTTGTATAGTTGCTTAAGTATTTTTTGTTCTCTTTTATTGGGTTTGTTGAGAATTCAGAGTTACATTTTTTTGCAAACCAGAACAAGTTTGAGATGGGGGTGGGGACATTTCTGAATTAGGGTCAGGTATCAGGATGGCACTTTTTGCCCCCACCCCATTGCCATCAATAGGGATGATTGAGTGGGATTTTTTCAGTTTAAACATGTAGATTGGTAGTTGATTGACTTGTGACTAGTGGTATATCATTAGCTTACTTCTTCCCAATGGTAGGTGGTTCATCTAATTAACTTGTATGCAATCCTATGCATAGCTGTGGCCCTTTTATACTTTACCAGACTGGGTTGCTAAATTGAATGGATGAGGTTTTATAGCTTATTTACACCTTAGATACAGCTTCATGGTACTTTGCTGCAATTTAGATATGCGTTGGAGGCAGTTGAATTAGGACTTTTAATTCAAAGAAGAAAAAATCTCTGTGTTGATTGAGTTCCTTGTACGGCAGTTCTTTGTAGATTAAAGTTAAAAATTCTGCTTTTGAATCTTTTTAAGTGTCTAGAGTGTCAAATTGGTTTTGTATGACATTATTTTCTTAGCCATTTAAGAAAGAATGCAATTGGAGACATTCACACAAGTATGCAATGTATACTAGTCAAATTTGCAGAATGGTTCAAGCAAGTGAATCTTTTCTGAAAATTACATATTTGAAAATTAAACGTCAAACGGGTGCTTAGTTTGGTTGTCTTTTAGTAGTTGATGACCTTGAGGTACATTTTTGGTCAATCCTTCACCACCAGTCATGTGATAGCTCGAAATGTTTGACAGCTCCCTTGATTCTCATGTCTGTTTCTTGTCGTTCTTGCCTTCATTACTGATCTGACTTGACAGAGGCACAGTTGTGAATCTTTGTGTTTGTTCTTCTTTATATAGATTCTACCTTCCCACTATTTCCTAAAGGCTTGTGCATCATAATGCTGATAAACCATTTCTGACCAAAAAAAAAAAAGCAAGAATAAAAAAAATCCCTGTGCTGTTCATTTTTACTCTGATATCATCAATTACATAGTTGTGCTAATGATTTTTGTGGCCAGGCATGGGAACCCGAGGGGTTATTGGGGATAAATGGTCGATGAGAATTCTTTGGATGTGTGCCATTGGAAGTGCAGTCGGTATGTCTTCCCACTTCAAGTTTTAACTTGGTGGTTCTATCCTGTCAAATCTTATCTTATGGTTAGCCATTAGAATATCGGGGTAGTCCCCTCAGGACCTACTGTTTTTCTAACAGTTTGCTTTCTTCCTGATAGTTTCTGTGCTTGTTTAGGTTTTTATATGGTTGCTGTAGACAGACAGGCCAAAAACAGAGACAAAATGATGGCCGAAAGTGTAAGTGCTGCAGAAGCAGAGGCAGGGCGTGGTGAAAATGTTTAAAAGTCAACATGCCTAGACATCAAGAAACTTGCTGTGGTATTTTTCCAAAACAGCTTTCCCTGTTAGACATACAAACCGGGTTCCTTGTTTATGCAACTGATCTTCTCCCATTTGTAGCACATCTTTCTGTTATGAAGGAGAAATTACTTGTATTTATTTGGTTTTAAGGATAAGGTATGGCGCAAGCATGCTTGTAGGTGATGGCTGGCTATCATTAACAAATACGAAAGAGAAGACTTGCTTGAAGCCACTCTTTTTAGTCGTTGCAAATATGGTGTTAACAGCCCTGCACCAAACTTTGGTATTTGTCCACTTTATTCAATTGCTACATATGGGACCGCTGAAAGTTGTTCTTTCATGCTGGAAATGGGCTACATATATTGTTGGTGCTAGCTGGAGGGTACTCTCCCAAAAGCAGCAATAATTTCCTAATCGCATAAGAAAGACTTTAGATTTCAGTAACTAACCGATGCAGGTTGGCTCTCATGTTACAAAGCTTTCCAAATACATGGCTCAAACCCTCTCTGTGTTGCCATTGCAAATCAATCAGCGTGGTTTGTAGAAAAGTTCCTTTTCATTATGCTTTTACCCATACCATCTGGATGGCTGAGGTTAGGTGCATGCTGAGGAGCTCCATTATCAAGCATATGATTTAAGTAAAATATTATGTGCTTTCTAATATGACCTTAAGATACATCCACTTGGTGCATTTGTTAGAAGACAATTCTGATAGAATATCCTTATCAAGTACGGGACAATTAGCTAATTTGTGTCAGGATGAGCTTCTGTGGTTAAATTGGACAACACAAAACTCTGTTAGTGTAAAATAAGTTGCAAAACTGTATCTTGTTTAATAACATTACCAGAAAGCTGTCATGTCTTCTTTTGCTAAGTTAACTACAAAATAAGACCTATTTTGGTGTCCTATCGCAGCCATCTGATTACGTTTTGTGCTGTATATTTTAATTTTTCAAACTCAATTCAATCTCCCCTAGGAAAATGTAAGAAGAAACAAGAAAAAGGTGGAAGTTAGAAATGATCTTAATTAACAAGAAGATACTAATAATTTACTGGGGAAGAAGAGGGAGAATAGTCATTATATCTAATGGCGGTTACCTCCACTTCCTTTTTGTCAAAGTGATATCATCTCCCGTAGTCTCCATAAGGCTCCTACGACTAGCCTGTGGAAACTTTAGCGAAGATATGGTATTGAATTCCTTTAAAGCAAACCTTGGATTTGAAAGACTAGTTTTGGGTTGTCATTAATGATGGTCCAGGAAACAAAATAAAGAAGTATAACACTGACTTCCTCTCTAGCTGATGTTGACAATGAGCTAAGGATTTATCAGGCAGTAATTTTGTTTCTATGTTACCGAGATAACATTCTAAAACCCACAAAGAACAACATTGCTGAAACATTATCAACAACAGGGAGGAAAAAGAAAATAAAGAAAAGGCTTATGTTTTAGATTTTCCTTTTTCTCCCTACTCATGGTACTACTTGAAGCCTGCGAGTATACCATGATTCCCCCCTCGGCTCGTGAAACGGGTACAGTGGAAAAGGGAATTCAGACAAGTTCTTGCATAAGCTAATTCTAGCACTTACTGCCCTTTTTTTGAATTGTATTTAAACATTATCCCTACAAGTACTACATGGATTCACATAAATCTTGTGATGTATAATCTCTGTTTCCTACCTTCAATCTCTTGTAGTTGGCATGGAAGATGATCTAGGAACATAATCCACCAAAACATCCAATGTTGCTGGTGAAGAAACAGAAGCCGATGGTCGAAGTAGAGGAGTATTAACCCTAATTGAACTTTCATCAGCGACAGGTGCAGGACTTGTATTAGAAGCTGGCTGTAACTCAATTTCAGTGCCTGTACCGTTGGTGTTCTCAGTAATATCAAGCATCGTTATCATCTTCCTCAAGCGACATCACTGTGCTTGTGTCTGTGTGTATGGTAGAATCATCCATGAAGAGTCCATGCCTTCTCTTCTTCCTAGCTGCCTTTCCCCACCCGTGTATTGTTTCCCTTACCCTTGGAGGAATTAGTGCAGCTTTGTAGTTTGTTCCCATCTAGAAAAACCAAATATGCATACATAACATAGTAACAGTTAGGAAACATGAAAAGAAAATTTCCTCACTTAAACAGTTAGCAACTCTGCGTAATAAGACCTTACTAAATAAAAACAAATTTAATCAATGGCTTGTAATAATTATTTTGGTAAGTTAAACTGATCTACCGAATGGCACCAAAAAGAATTGGCAGCTAATTCTTGGCAAGGTGGTCATTCAACACAAAGGGAGAAGATGCCCTGGTTCCCCGTCCTTGAGGGGTTAAAGAGCTCTATGAGAACAAATTCACCCGCCTACAGAAACATTATATTCATACATCTGTCATTCCACCAGTGACAGGGAACCAGGTTGGCTAATTGGCTATCTAACGAAGCCTTTGCTCAAGACTTAGGTGTCCACTACTTGGAGCAACTACCACATAATTATTTCCAAATTGTTTTGGAAGACATAAATGGAGTCAACAACAATCTGTGACTGTGTGATATCTATTTTTCTTGCCGTTGTGTTACTATTGCATCTTGACCAAAAAAAAAAAAAAAATCCATAACATCTACATTCAGAGTTGGCATTTACATCTATTATATATGGGCCACTAAGTGTGCTAGAAGATTTTTTGTCCCTTGAAACCTACTGATTGTTATATAACTAGGATAGCTACTTTTCCCTCAAACTGGACAGAGCCATTGACAGTTAATAAATATTTTAGCAAACAATTTGCAGTAAATCCATAGCTGATTGAACGAACAACTTGCAAGCACAATCCTATGGTAGCTCAATTGTGTATGACTGATCTTTTGACTATGAAGAATCTTGCAAGCACATTCTTAAGAATAAAATGTGCACGATACCTGTGTCACCAATGCATATAGAGGCAAGGTGCTGTAGCTGCACAGGAACTGCCCAGCAAACCTAGAAAATAAGGCACAATAGTCAATGAAATTGCCAATAAAAGTTGAAAACCTAAGCAGCTGAAACATGTGTATACCCCAGAATCAGTCGCACATACACCAGCAAATGGTTCCTTATAAAGCAGGAATTGTACCCAAATTGCCACTGTATATAGCCAACAAAAGGCAGGTTAATAAAAATGCACAAATCCAACATTCTGCTAAGAAAAGAATGCAAGAAATTTTGTTTCTTATTTCTCTTTTCTATATTGCTAGAGATATGTGATCCTTGATTAAGTGCTTTAGAACTTTGAAAAATAAACACAAACCCAGGATTTTGTGTGTGTGTGTGTGTGTGTGTGTGTGTGAGAGAGAGAGAGAGAGAGAGAGAGTTTTATTTCTACAAAACCAAAAATTCATGGTCCAATGAATATGAATCCAGACATGGAAGAGGAGTTACCCAGAACCAAAAGAATGAAGCCAACTCAAATGCATTCTGCAATGAGAGTTCACAGAAAAGGGGGAAAAAAAATAAGAAAAAGGAACCCATGTTCAGTTCTGCTACTCAAAGGATCAACCAGTAGCTCATGATGAGCACCACTGACCTGAAACAGAATAAAATGGATAAGAGATAGCAACAGCTCTGGCTTCTTGAACCAGAACAGATCATCTCGAGGTTTTAGTTTTGCTCCTGAAAAGTATCCGGCAATGCCAGCATTCTCCAATGCCAAGGTTGCAATGACATGCTGTAGTTTTGCACCCACAAGAAGAACAAGCTGTCCATGGACATGGGATATCAGAATAATTCATCAATGATCCGCTTAAAAAGATAACTAATTGTCCTCTAAAAATCACTCCATGTCCAGCCTATCAACTATCCACCCTACATACAGAATTTGTTGGGTGTGAGATATAACAAGCCTTTAAAGCTTCTTTTCCTGTTTACAAACACAGATCCTCCACATACATTTTACTTTTTCAAGAAATGTGACTGGTAAATCCATAACTCCACAAAACCAATACTCACAGTGATGGGAATAATTGCTATCCAAAAATAGAGGTTAGAACCTGTATCAAGATACAATACCAAAGAACTATAAGAGTAATGAACATGAAACTCACATAAATTTATCATGCAATGGTCAACATATAAGATGGGAAGTCATCTGAATTCATTGTCAAAGCAAATTTACAGAGACAGTCAAGATAAAAGTATTGAAATCAAAGCGCAACATCCAATTTTATTATGTGCAAAATAAGAATTCAAACCTTTGTTTGTACCAGTAGTGTCATACCTTTCACATTAAACAGCATAAAAGCAACAACAAATCCCCACAATGGACCACTGCAATTCATTGAAAAAATTGGCATGTTAGATGGCTATTTGCCCCAGTATTCCATCACGGACAGAGTACTCAAGGGCTGAACTTGGATCTGATGCAACTAACAACATAAAGACAACAGTTACCTCACGCCAACTATCCGTTGGAATTCTTCTTCCATAGAACGAATCATATAGCTGTGAAAATCATATTTCATTCGGAGGTTGTGGTTCTGCCATGAAGTTATAATATGGTCACATATTTGTAAGTCGCAACACTGTAACTACCTTACATATACAGTAAAGGCCAGCTTCACATAGTCAGATGTTTTGAACACAATGACTACCTTACATTTAAGGCACCACAGTGTATATGATGCCCTTAGAGGTCTTGTATTTTTCTTGTTTCTTTTCCAAGATGAGCTTGCATTTCTATTCTTGGTATAATTTTTTATCTTAGCACATCTCCTCACTCGTATGCAACCAATCAGCTACTAGCTTAAATTCAAGGTTCCACATTGCTTTTTTCTAGGAGTAAAGACCAATTTGCATTTTATGGTAGGCCTAATCATAGAAGTTAGGATTACAGCTTCCTTCTATACAGTTCCATTGTCAATTCCTTGTGAACAATCAAATATAAAATGTGAAATAACTTGCTTGCTGCTTTAAAAAATCTCTTAAACATAACCATACAAAATATCATTGATCCTAGAGTTGGGCTTACTCTAACATGAAGCAGGCCTTGCTGAGATGCAAATACCATCACCAGATTTAGTTACAGAAACAGAATGGCTAACAATAAATTTTAAAAAAGAGTAGAAATAAGCCTCTCTCATCAAGAGTCCATAGAAGTTAACATCTGTATTTGTGTTTATGCAGGTATGAACATGTATGTATGTAGGAACATATGTATGAATTCTATGAGTATACAAGGAAACATAGTTTACTTGAGCACCAACAAATGGGGATTCAGCATACCAAGATGAAGCCCTTGCGGAGAGTAAGGTAGTCTGTGCGAACCACAGAGCGACCAAATTGCCGGAAGAAGCAAGTCTGCAATTTGGCAAAAACCAGCAATGTCAATGGAAATTATCATCCAGACCAAAAAGTAATTGTCCATGGAAATATAACAGATTCTTGCATGTCTTCAGTCAACAGAAAAGAAGGGGAAATTTGAGAAGGTTCAAGTGCAAAAACATAAACAAAAACTCCACCCACCCACCCAAACACACACACACACACAAAGAGAGAGAGAAAAAGAAAGAAAGGGAATTTCACAAAGAGTGAGACAGAGAGAATGTTGTACATACCACCCAAATAAGAAAGCTATTCCTTGCTAGAGGATTTGATGCATGGTATCTGACAAAGTTTGTTTGTCTTCGAAATGTTTCTTCTCTCGTGATTTCTGTTACATAATAGGATTCTAAATATTTATTTCTGTTTCTTCTAATTCAAAGTAGTAAATCTGCACTTTTATGTGTAATGAATGTATCATAATGGTTTTCCAGAATAGCATAATGCTTGTCGACTTGATGAGTCAGGAAAAATACTATAACTAAGCTTAAGTGCGTTAGATACGAAGAGATGCAACTATAACACTGATGCCTAAAAAAGTTTGATCAATGCTCTCTTGTCAGAATGACTGCTTACACAAGAATTCAACTGAAGAAGTAAATCACTCTAAAATAATAATGACTGTAAACTAGGTCTTTCCCTGCAAAAAATTAATTTTGACCTAGTTTAAATAGACGATCCATCTAATATTGAAAAAGAACTAACAAATGGCCCCGACAAATTCTACCCATCTGCTTTTACCCTTCCCTGAAAATTCTTTTTCTTTCTTGAATAAATCAGCAAGAAAATAGCTCAATCTGTCCTCATCAGCATCTAAAAAGTTTCTGTATATAAAAATAACTTCAGCAGTCGAAATTCTGGAGAGGGATTAAACAAGAATCTCAGGTATACAGTCCAGAGTGAAGTCAACAAAGAAGCAATCTTCCTGTAACTAAATTAACCAGAAAAGACTTACTGTTAGAACACTACCTGTTAATGCATCATGACGGTCCATATGAGCCTCATCCTCCCATTCTCTCCAACTGTGAATCTGATGAAAGCAAAACAGTACACCACAGGCAACCAAACTTGTAACCATTCCAAATTATTATTTCAAATTTGTAATTGAAGTATCTCATACAACTCACAGCACACAACGAAAAAACTAATATCCATAAAGTCAAGATGGCTCCTCTCACCAAAGCCTCTTTGACATAAATTCACCAACTATTCAGAAATTCAAAGCTGAATATTTATACTTGAAAGCCAAAAGTTGAGACAAGAGTGTTCATTGCAAGATTGTCAGTTTGATGCTTATCAAAATTTGATGAAACTTCACTTATTACCTAAAGATTTCCATATGGCATCACAGAGAACCGAACCCCCACCCCAAACCAACAACAAAGGGTGGGTCCTGAATCTTTTCTCATGCAAGCCTTTGCAGCTGCAGGAAACATATTTGACAACAAGAATGGTTGGCATGGCATGGTTGGCATGGCACCCAAAGGATAACAACTATCAAACATGATAATGACTAATCCAGTTATGTAAGGTTTTACAAGAAAATTTTAATATACCAAGTGAAGAGGTTCATGTACCATGCAGAGTTTTGTAAGCAACCCAAAGGGGATAATCAACTAAGCTAATTGTAAATATGAGATGTTAACAAAATATAAAACTCATTCCACTGAATAAACATTGCAGCATGTTAATCCCCTTAAAACCAAACAATGAACTCTTGCTTTTGCTTTTGATCCATAGCATGCGTTAACTGCTTTTCCTTTTGTACAAGATGTGCAATTTATGAAACACTTTGAACTTCATTCAGCACCTATGCACAGGCCTTCTTAAATTCAATCAGCCCAATACAGTCACTTAGCAATTCAATTAGCTAATTTGGAAAAGAGAGAATTTAACATTGTGACCAAGAAACAACTTTAACAAAAAGAAAAACAACTATGAATGTCAAATTTCAGCTAGAATAAGTGGAAAACTCATAACCTTCACAATTGCCAGCAACATTGTTAAGCAACTGTAAGATATATGTGTGATTGCCATAACAAAGATGAAGCGATGCAACTGCTCAAGGCCTTCATATGAAACAAATGGCTCATGTCCCTGTCACACAACACAATTTTTGCATTTAAGCTAGAAGCATTAGATAGAACACATAACATAAAGAATTAGAGAACCATGGACAGATTCTACTTCACTATTGATAAAATGCATTACAATAATCCATGCTGCATAAATTGCAGAGGATACTTAAGCAAGATTCTCAAAAATACTAGATAAAGACATGCCTCTTTGCAATTATTCTGATTGAGTTCATTCACATTAAGCAGTCTCTGAGGCATCATTAGTCCACGTCTATGGGTAGAAACATCTTCCTTTTCTTCATCAATCTCAGACCTGGTGCAAGGAGCAAAGGTACTGCCATAGAACTTTGATGGAATGCAAATTTTGGCTATCGAGCTTGAGGTAGCTGCTAGAAGGAGTGATATGAATCCAAGGAGCATCAACTCTGAAGACAAATCCAAAAAATTTAAAATTTGTAAATTAGAAGCTCCAAGATAAGCAAAAGGGAAAAAAAGAAAAATGAAAAAAGAAAAGATTTACAATGCTTGAGACTGGGCTCGGGCAAAGTACCTTCTTTCATTTTCTCCAAAGCCGCAAGCAAAGGTTTCCGATTGGTTTTTTTCAACCACTGAAACAAAAGAATAAAACAATTTCATGGGAGAAACTGCATTAAAGCTGTCAAAACCAATGCAAATTTGAACATCACAGTTAAGCAAATAAATTAAATCTGACCTAAGGTGGCAAAAAAAAAAATCTGTCAAACTTAATTGTTGATAGAAATGATGCACACATAGCAGCTCAACCATCAATGAATGGCCTGCATCTTGACTATCCTTGTTCTACCAAGCAAATCAAAAGAACACATTTTCAAAAGCAGGCTGATGCCTCGCTATGGAAATCAAACCTACTTCACATTACAACCTAACAATCAGGATATACAACTGAAATAAAAACTAAGCAATAAACAATTAAAGAAATTTCAAATAAGGTAAATGAAAGACTCAAAGCTTACCTTACTTAGGAGGTGAATGGAACTTTCCACAATCAAAGAAACAACCACAAAAACTGTTAACACGGTCGCAACTGACCATGTTGGAGTTAAGGCCAACGATCGAATTTCTTGGTTTCTCTCTGCCATTCTAAACAACGATCGAATTTCCTACTCGTAGACTACAAATGCTTGCAACTCTTAGCTCCCAAAATTTTCACAATTTAATCCACCAAAACCTACATGGCAAAAATACCATGCAACACTAGACCCTAAAATCAAACACCTTCTACACAGAATGAACATCTAATCATAAAGTTTGGTTCTTTAACTCCACACCAAGCGTTATAATATACAAGAGACTAAGAAAAAGATGGGCACTTCACTTCTTCGCTTGCGTGCAAGAACCCACCAACCACAGTGACGAATGACACAAGAATTGAAATCCAAAAAACTGAAATCTATCCTACAATTTACCCAAGTTATGATTCTCTGCCAGAAGAAAAATCAAAAGGGTCTTCTTTTATCAGTGTTAAACTTGAGGAAACGCCAAAACCACTGGCGTTTCCTCAGTGTATCAAAACTGACACAGACGGCCCGGAAACCTCTCTCTTCTTCTGTCTCTCTCTCTCTCCCCCTCCCCCCTACTAACTCTCGTCTTTTCCTTCTCTCTCTCTCTCTAAGAAACTATCCCCAACTCGGTCTCTCCTTTAGCAGAAAAACTCACACTTTCCACAGTGTCCCTCTAACCAAAAGAGAACCATTCGACTGCTTGCATAAAAACACACAAGACAGCAGCCAAAAAAAAATCAATTTAAACTACCCAACAAGTTAAAAAGAGCTGATCCATTTTCAGAACCACAAACAAGTGCACAGTTTGAAATGGGTCTTCTGGTACTAATGTTGCATTAACTACTGCGGCTGGTTTTATAAATTTTCTTTCTTTTTCCACTTTTGTCAGTCCGAACACAACAAATTTTGAGACTTTCGATACAGCTTTCACCAGTTGAGATCTCTCCCACAAGACGGTTTCACTTCTGTTACAACCAGTTGCATTTTATATAACATTGCCATCGCCCAATGGCAAAAGAGGCCCCCCTTAAGCCTTCCAAAAATAAAAGAATAAGTACACGGACGTCGTTTTCTACGTTCGGTAACATTGAATTCCTACATTGTTTTAATTTTCCACGTTATTTTCAGTCTCCCGCTAATCTTGGTACTTTGCAGACGTGAATGGAAAAACGGAAACGCGCATTCGTTTTTTAGTTATTTTTTTTTAAGGTTCAAATTCTTTGGTTTGTTTCCTAGTTTTGGATGTCACATGCTTTGTTTCTATGAGATATATATAATTATGTAACTGTGACCTTGAACTTGGTGGACCATAACACTTATTAAATTGTTGGCAATGAGATGCTCGTCAGACGCATGGTGTTCATTTATTAAACCTCCAAACCTTTAATCATTTGTTTTTTTTCAAGTCCAAACCACAAAGAATCAAATGTTAGAACCCATATTTTGTGTGAAATAAATAAATTGACCGCTTAGAACAACTGATCTGTAAATTCTGTGTTAAGGGAAGAGACAGATATTCGAATTCTATTTCTTCTAAATAAGTCGCATAAATTTATGATAATTTTTTTTTTTATAGACTTTGATCTGAAAGTGAAAATTGTAGCCTTAATAGCAGCACCGTTTGGTTGGCATGCCTTAAAAAGCACAATGACGAATAAATCTGGAAAAAGGTGTGGAAAGATGTCTATGCAGAATCAATCAAGCCGAGAATTTATATACAAACACGTAGTTATTCCCCCCATCTCCCCCCCCCCCCCACCGGCAGGGCCGCCGACTGTGTTAGATCGACCCATCCGCCGTCCATTAAGGGAGGAGGGACGGGTGCGTGTCACTTTCAAGTGGACCCCACGGTAAAAGGAAACAACTGAAAATAAGCACTTCTTGAAATTTGGAGCTCTAGACCATTGACCCACCGTATTGGGGGAGACTAGCCCATTGCGTGCATGTCCATGCAACGGACTTTGTTTATTGCCAGTTTGCGTCCAACCGCGTTCAAAATCGTGTGGTCCCAAGAACTGTCCGAACAAAAATTAACTAAAATCACTGCAAAAAAATAAAATAAAATCCAAATGGGGTAACAAACAGACCAAAAAGTTAATAGAACTACTTAAATTTCTAATTTCAAATTTACGGTTTGATCTCTAATTAAAAGGCCAATAATAGGCGCACACACACACACACACCCCAAAAAAAGAAAAAAAGAAGTGATCTTTGCGGTGTCTAAAATCTTGGAAGAGAATCTAGGCTGGACCCATGGGTTTTGCTTCCCAATCACGAGTTTGCAAAGTTAATTCCCCCAAATTTCTCAGTTTCAGCCTCATTGGCCTGCTTTTTGATTATGGTTAAGCAATGGGGGGGGGGGGGGGGGGGGGGGGGGAGGCATCATTTAATTAAGCTTCTTAGCCTCTCCAATTTGATGGCATGCTTGTTGTCTGGACTTGGACTGTTTCGGAGCCAACCTTCGGGGCCGGTGGGACCTTAATTGGAATTTCGAATCATTGTGCCAAACTAACAAAGCCCGAGCATCTTTGGTCCCACCACCAAATGCTGGCGAGGCTGGCAGCGAAAAAAAAAAAAAAAGGAAAAAGATAAATTCACGTGGATCCATTATAATTATTAATTATGATTAACTATTAATTAAAAAATTAATTTAGGTGAATTTGACGACCATGGTGGCCCAGTAACAAATGAGGATAACTTCGTAGTTGTGCACCAGAGAAGGTGGAAAGTTTCAAACTCTTAATATTTTGTAAAGAGTATTATTCGATCACACATCAATCCTTCTTTCGTTTTTTTTGTCAACAAAGGATTTAAGTGACAAAATGAAAATTATTTACTGCATCATAACAATTTATGATCATGACAGAAATGCACAGGGATTTGGTAACTTAGGCTTTCTCCATACCCCCCCCCCCCCCCCCACAAAAAAAAAAAAAAAAAAACACTTGAAAATGGAAGATTAATACTCCATTGGTACTGAGAAATATCGGTGATGATGATTGAACACATCTCATCACATTAAAAAGAAAAGAAAGAAAAAAGGTCATTCAAAAGTAATTTAAAGACGTCTCGCTCTTTTAGTACAGCATGATTGAAATACTTTTATTGAAACCTTACAGCTTTATGTTCAAGTTATGATAACCATTTTCCTGTCGTGACCTTTAGATTTTTTTTTTTTTTTTTGGTAGCAGAAAAAAGAAAAAGTTGGTTAGATAGTGACGAAAATCGATCCAAATCTTTTAACACTGAGATCTCCCTTTATTGGGAAAAGCTCTCGTCCTAACAGATAAATGAAGAAAATGAACAAAAACCTCCCATATACAAACGAAGAGACCTTTAAAGTAATGAGTTTACAAAATCCTATTTAACAATGAGACCCATCCAAATTGGCTAATACCAGCCAGCCCAGCCGACCCTACCGGCAATGCCAACTAAATCCCTGTAGGTTACGGATCGGGCTGTTCATGGTGCGGTTGCCTCCCACTGCTTGCATTGCACGTTTCAACGTCATTGTCAAGGCTTTGCAAGCTTTCGTTCTTTTAGCAACAATGACCGGGAAGGTGCAAATCTAACAGGCTAACTACTAACCATTTTCAGTGTCAAAAAAGTGACAGCTAAGCCCCTGGCAAGCCTAATGTAATCCACATCTTCAACCCTTTTGATTTTTGCTGCCTTATATATTTTATTGACTCCGAGTTGGTGATCTAGAAGCATACAAGAACATCAGACGGCCAAGTACACGTTAAAGCAGAACATTTCAGTGCGCTGAATCCCACTTACTTAGACCCGAATTCACACATTCAAATCACTCAAATATTTGTTTTCATATTGGTTAAACGCGTAAAAGAATCGCATTGACGTCTACAGCAAAATCCAGCGCACAAACTGTCAAAACCCAGATGCGCACGTAACCCAAGTAGACACGAAAATGCATGACAGAGAAGAACTCACTGACGCCTATCGGATGACATGGGAAAAGAACAGGCTCGTTAACTTGCTCCCTATCTCAACACGGGAAGGACTATGATTTAGTTACAGGAATTAGACGCTTTTCATCTCTTTGTGGGTTGGTTTTTATGGGGGGAGGGGGGAGTGGTAACATCCCTTACTTCATCTTCGTTGAAGAGATCCCTTTGAACGGGGACACTTCTTTGCTGTTGGGATGAAATAACATTTGCAATGGCTCTCAAAGCTGCTGATGCTTGACCACCATCCGCAACAGCCTCCTTGTCTCCGTCATCTATATTAGGTTCCTTGTCTTGCTGCGGAGGGGGAACAAAGTAAGGTATTTTCCCTCTCTGCCAGTCTTGAAGGATCATCTTTGCTGCAGTCATCAAATCGGGTTCGCCACCCTGAAAGACAATCCGTTGAAAACATAGATTAAAAAAAGTACCAACCTTTGTCTTTCAAAATCGAAGGAACTTATAACCAGTAATACTGGAGATAAGCAATAATTTGATGGGATTTGCATCATGCATCAACATGGTAATCATGCTATTGTTTCAACAAATCCAAACAAATTCCAAAGCAACCTGCTAGTGCCAGATATAAGGTCACCGCTAAATTATGTAGAATCTGACAGGTTAGTCTAAGTTGGAGTGGTGTTGATGTTTATTGTTGGGAAAGTCAATCAATCAGCTATAACACTACCGACAAAGTTATTGCTGCAGATATTGTCATCCAACTCTTAACTCGATATTTCACTAGTTTCACACCATAAGCCTTAAAAAGCAATCTTTGATTTATAATGTGTCTAAGCACACAATTAAATCCACAACCTGCTAGAGGAATCTTAGGCAGCATTGGCCCAAATGTCATTCTCCAGAGCAGGAAACTGTTGCCCACAGACACCATGAATCACCAATTCAAACAAGAACCAATTGCCACTTAAATTTTGCCTAGTGCCCTTGCTTGAGGCTTCGAGATAACATTGACATTTTCAGATTCAGTATGTCACAAACCTTAAACTCCATTGAGCTTGAACAAGATTCAAGCCTTTAACAAGAATGAGAATGCATTCCCATTCTTGAACAACCCACCCAAATGGAACCAAGTAAATGGCAATGACTGAATAGGAAATGAAATATGTTTAACACCAAATAGGGATTGGCATGAAAAAAAAGACAAGTGAAACTCAGATTGATTTCACATCACACTATAATCAGTAACCAAACGGGGCCTTAAAATATTAGGAATAAAATAATTAAATAAATCTCAAGACTTAGTCCCCTTTGAAAAGTTCATCAGCTACCATATAGTTAAAGGAACATCCATAACAAGCATTCTATATAATGGGCCACCCCTGATGTCCATCTGCAGTAATAATTTTCAAAAGTAGTACAGGTCTTAATTGTTGAAATCAACATAAAACATTAGAACTATGAAATTGAAACATACCCTCAAGAGTTTGCCTGTTGATTTGCAAAGCTGAACCAGAAAGTCATCCTCATCTTCCCTGGAAACAAAATAATTTAGCTGTTTATTCATAGCTCCATCACATTTTTACCATTGAAGGAACAAGTAAATTTCAACTTGTACATTGACAATGGAACCAGAACATCTGCATTTAAAGGGAAGGCAAACATAGTCGATAAAAGAACTTTGGCTCTTCTTATCTGGAAGGGCAGGGAAAAGGAAAAGTCCAAAATTGGACCAGGCAGTAAAATTTAATGAGCACCACCTATGATGAAAAGAATGATAATTTTTACAAATCATCCACTTTTTAAAATACATAGTTGGTATAAAAAAATAAGGTGAATATCCTAGAAAATTAAGGTAAGTAGGCTCAAATTTGCAAGAATCAGTACATTGTTAATGGTAAAGATTACTTCATTCATACAGAGCAATCTAACAAGGGCCAAAATGATCTAAATCAGCATACTCCATTTCAAGTCCAAGTAACCAAAACATGAAGCAATGAAATTGTAGCTCAAACAATGCTCACCAATTTTTTATCTTATATGCTCTTTGAAGGTGCTCCTTTTTGACACGCTTCAGAACTTCTCCTATGTGTTCAGCTGCATCTTGTAAGTTGGTAACACGTACCTGGGGGACAAATCATCCACAAATATGAAAAATAATAGTGGGATTTATGTGTACAATGGGATCTGATTTATAATATAAGCAGGCTCTCAATTATATATCACATACAAACAAAAATCTGTCCCTGCTTGTTTAGAGCCAGTTCACTAGTCCTTTTTTTCTTATTCCCTAGGTTTAATTACTGTTATACATATCTAAAAGGCAAACAAAACATGGGATTCCAGAATGATACACACATGCACATAATTTTTCTGCATCAAATGCAGGAAGAAATGGCTTTCTGGGATCACTAACTTTTAACTCTTTACTGACCTCAAAAGCTGGAAAGTTCTAGATAGAAGTACATGAAGAAAATTTTGGCCCAAGATATTTTTTTCAATAAAAAGAATATAAAATTCATTGAAACAAATACCAACAAGAAACTATGCTTGAAACAAAATTAAAGACTTTTGAACAGTAAATTAGCAGAAGAACTGGCTTTCTGGGATCACTACTTCAACTCTCTCCTGATCTCAAAAGCTGGGAAGTTCTAAATAGAAGTAAATAGAGAAAATTCTAGCCCAAGATACTTTTTTCAATAAAAAGAATATAACAGTTATTGAAACAAATGCCAACAGGAAACTATGCTTGAAAAAAAAAACTCAAAGACAGAAAAGAGGGGCTGTGAACACTAAATTAGCAGAAGACACCACAAACAAGATAGATGAAAAATAGCAGAGTAGTTTCTCATGCACATATTCATAAGCAACCAAACAACAAAATACATACCACACCCTTCAATACGATATCTGTTTCTGAGTCTTTATCATTCTGGTAAACCACTCCAGGGCAATCAATCAAGAATATTCGCTTTGTAAGTGCAATATATTGCCAAACCTTTGTCTCCCCAGGTATCGGAGCAACCTTGCAAACCTATGACAAAAGAAATAAACCAACTTATTCATTAATTAAACAACTAGCTGGGCATGTCAGCATTGAACACAGAGTAAGAAAAGGGAACAATGCGTATCTCATTGCACAAGGACCCACATTGAGGGTGGCACAAAGAGGTATTTCAGCAACTCCAACATATGACCTGCAAGTCATATTGGAGTAGCCTTGCCATTATACTAAGGCTCACTGTACAAAGTAACAAAAGGAGAAAAAGAAATTACATTCTTCGTACGCAGTGTGTTAATAACTGACGACTTCCCAACATTGGGATAGCCAATAAATCCCACCGATATAGCTTGCTTGTCACTCTTTAAGCGAGCAAACTGTCTTAGCACCGATAACAACGAACCCTAAATCAAGAATAATTCTGGAAAGTTAGAATAAAACATTTGAACTAAAATCCCAAATGACTGAATGCAAAAATGACAAGACCCCGAAACCATGGGTCCTCAAATACTCCCCAAAATTTTCCATAGCTAATATTCTTATCTTCTCAATAGACTATGTAGTTTGACCAATGACAATACATTTCAATATTAAAATGAGATATCAAGAGGTGCATAGCGCTACAAAACCAAAACATCATTAAGTAGAAATCATACATATCTATATGCACTATTATATGCAGTTCAAATCAAAATTGTATCATGTAGATGGCATGTAATTCCAAATTGCAGTTGTTTAAAGGTACCTTCCCAAAAGACTTGTTGATGCTTGCATGGAATGCTAGAGTTGGATACTCTTTGGACAATATCCTGAGCCAACCTTTTGTTGCCCATGCAGGAACGAGATCACACTGAAAAGAATGAGCTACAACATTTAAAAGCAGCATCCTAAGGAGGCAAGGATGTAGAATAAGATACATTATCCATGATAAATCCACAGCAGACTCAACATGAAGAGCAAAGCCAACCTTGTTCAATAGAAGAATCAAGTGTTTATGCTGGCGGTTCTCTTTTAAATGTTTCTCCAAATGATAACATCTTGTCCCCTGTGGGTCCCTTGCATCCAAAACCTGAACAATAAGAAAATCAATAAAACTAGTAAGGGAGTTTCTCAGATTTATAAGTGAGAAACGGACCCGTCAGCACAAGTAGCTCCAATGTAAAATATCCTCCTAACTTTGTAATTCAAAATTCCTGCATTTTGTTCTCTCCAAAAACCATGCCAAGCAGTGCTTGGTACACACTAAAACACACATAAAATTCACACAATGTCCAAAAAACTATTAAGTTCCAATCTCTCACTTGATCTTTTTCTACTACTCCAATGATTCTTCCTTTTTTCTTTTATTTATTTTTTTAAGGAGCTAAAAACTCTTGTTTCATGAGCAAACTGACCTGGACAACAACATCTGATGAGTCTACAACTTTGTACAGCTCACCCCATATACGCTTACTTTGGCCTTTCTCAAACATTGTATGCCGAACCAAGTCCCTAGTGCCATCTTCTTCACTTCCTTCTGCAGATCCAGCAGGACCATCCTTCTGCTCAAATACATCTGCATGTTGCAAAATAAATAAGAAAAATGTCCAAATGTTGCTTCCCAAATATTTATTGAATGTATGCAATAATACCAAGAGTTTGTTTGAGATGCATATACAGTCTACACAAGCAACATTTTGATAAACCTTTTTGGAATAGTCTTTGGAAAAATATCATCATTCTTATTCACAGTAAATTGATTCTTTTTTTTTTTTTTTTTTTTTTTTTTTGCATTTTTTATGATCACAATGGTCAAATCTAAACAAATAAGTTTTTTAAACAAGGATCATTTTGTAAATTAGACAGAACGTGCATTTGATTTTGAAGCCAACAATTATAGATTCATTAAAAGAAACAAAGAGAACTTGGACAATGGAATTCAGGTATCAGACCTTGAGAAGTATCAACTTTCTGAAGTAAAGATTCATAATCTGCTGCTAAAAGCTTTGGGCGCTTCCTCTTCTTCTTAGGTCCAAATGCATCCTCAAAAGGCTCAGTATCAAGAAGATGGACTCTAGCTTGCTGCATAGACACAAACATTTTTTTTAATTAAAAAGCAATAAAATATGTAACGAGAATAATGCTATACGAATGAAGGAAACACCTAAATTCCATTGTTGCTTATATCCATGTATGAATGGCTAAAAGCAAGCTGAATATCTGATAGCTAACTTTGATCATAATTTAGTTAGTCCAGTCAGTCTATGAACTACCAGATAAAATATGCCAGCTCCTACATTTGAGAAATTAAAACACCCTCATAAGAAGATAATGGCCCCGTGACAATATGCTCTACAGCTACATAGGAAATGACATGATCCTGGAAAAGGGAAGATAATGCCTGAGTTCTGTTAGGTATGAAAAGAATGCTCAAACTATCCATACCTTTTGATGATCATTCAAAAGTGATAATGGCAGTTTTTTCTCCTTTAAAATGACATTATAGCTGCTTGACATCCGATTTTGGAGCTCCTCACGAAAAAATTCAAGTTGTTTCTGATTTACAACCCGTGTGTTCCCTACGAAGCCAATAAATGACTGATAAAGAACTGACACACAAGCTCTTGAAACAACAATTGCTAAAAACAAAATAAAATAAAATGCTTTCTTGGCAAAAAATTTTTGTTCCAAGAGACACCGAAGCTAAAAAGCTGAATCAAGATGCTTGATGGGCATAGAAACATGCTAGTTATCACTAGCATTCTCTGTTTAACCAAAGGCCAAAAAAAAACAAAAAAGAAAAAGAAATTCTGATAAGTATTATTATGAGGAACATGCATCATTCACAAACAAGCATTACAATGACATACGGCAATCAAAAACTGATTCAGCTATCAATAACACCACCACGTAAGCCATACAATTAAGAAGAGCATCCTCCAAATTTAAAAAATAAAAAAAAAATCCCAGTCAACAAAGCACACCCACTTGCCTCAAACTCCGCCAATTCCAAAAAATGCTATTAAACCCAAAATTTGAGAATAAATTTCAAAGCCAAGCAAGCAAATCGTGTGCTCAGTTCAAAATTAGGAAAGTAAAAAGCATTACCGAACCAGTTGCGGTCAGGTTGGATACGGGTGTTAGGGAGCTCCTTAGACTGTAAGTCGTACTTCAAGATCTTCCCTTTGGCGTTGCGCTTTGGCCTGGTGTTGTACATCTTGAGGCGGCGAACGGTGGCGGCGCTTCGGGACCCATTGCTGCCGACGCTTCCGTTGCTGCTACGGTTCGTGTCCAGAGAGTGCTTCGGGTTACCAGATACGTTGGTTTCTCTCTTTCTTCTTCGCCATATCCCTCCACGGACCGGGGAGGACACAGCGGGGACTTCGCCGACAGCAAGTTCAGAGTCAAACCTAAGAGGGTTTTTGAAAAGAAAGAAGAGAAGAACAGCGGTTTGGGAAAATAGGAATTGGGTACACAGGAAAGGAAGTCTACGGTGCCCAGAAGGTCCAGGCCTAAAGCCCACCCAAGTTGCTTGCTTCTTCCCTTTTTAATTTCCTTTAGTCTAATAATTAATAAATAAATAAATGTTATGTTATCATGTTAAATATTAATCAATAAAATTAAATATTAAATGAAATTAAATACATGTTTATGGAGTCAATAGTATAAAAAAAATTCCACTATTTGTCAAATATTAATTATTCAATTTTTTATCAATATATTCAATAAAATTAAATATTATATAAAACTAAATCATAAATTTACAACATTTACTTATGTTTAAAATTATTATAACTCTCTTATTTTTGTTAAAAAATTATAAAACAAAACTTAAACTTATCTTCAATTTTTTTTTCTTTTAAATGTATAGGAAACTTTTCTTTTGATTTGATCTTGAATTTCCCTTTTTTTATTGAGACAATTTCATCTCGAATTTTTAAAAGTTATAACAATTCTAATATTTGAATACAAATTATTGATAATATTATTTTCATCCTTTGTTGATCAAATATTAGATGTAATGTACACATCTCTCTTTTAAAAAATCGTCGAATTGATTGCATCAACTTGGTATTGTTCATACATTATAAGGGCAACATACTCAAATAAAATAAAATAAAAAGAGTTAATTTATTTGTTATATATATGATGTCCGTTTTTTTTTTTTTTTTTTTTTTTTTTGTCAAATAACAATCCAAAAGCATCTTACGGTGTTACCAGCGGTTTTTCACACATGTTGCTCTTATGCTCCATTGACTTTACTGTAGGAGAGTTATTGGATTGCAAACTTATAAGCATATCAAAATGCTTAAATTATAAAAATTATGAGTTACTAGGGAGATATCAGACGTGTAATTCATGGACTAACGAAATTTTTAATAAACAAATAAAAAAAACGTTAATTATAGTATAATGTTACAAAGGTAAAAATTTCATATGAAAATTAGACCTTTTGATTTCCAGCAGATAGCATGAGAACAAGCACCCTGCAATGTTAATGATAAACTAGAAGAAGTATTTATAGTTCGCAGTCAGTTTAGTGATCGTGGTCTGGACGACTGGTTGTAGTTTTGAGCTCAATTTCAAGCATTTGGGACCAAAGATCAACACACAGTAGCTCACTTACTGGTGTTTTACGTATGTGTGGTACATAATTGTTCATTAGTGATTCTGAGCTCATTTTCGATGTCGCCGATTCTGATCTCAAGATCCCATCTTTTTATTTGCTGCTGTGTTCAATTCAATTGTCAAGCCTTTTTTTTTTTTTATCTAATTCATTTTGCTCTGATTGCCTTGAATTTTTGCAGCTAAGGCCATCTGATGCTTCGTTCTCAACTGGGTCCAATATTTTGTACTCCATTCCTTCTATTTTCCTTCCCTCTGATTTTGTTTTCTTTCTATGTTGCCCCAATTGCCTTACATTCCGCTCAAAAATTTTATCTTTTTTTGCTTATTTGTCATTTCCAACTCTACTGGGAGCTGAGCTTAGTGAAATTGTTGTTCTGGTTAATGTTAGAGGGTGACCAATTGGTGCTGAATAATTGACATAAATGGCAGATAGATATAGGCTGATTTCAATTGAGGAATTGCCATCTCATTTGATTTTGGAGATACTGACAATAGGCAGGCTTGGTGCAGCGATCGAATCTGTTCGAAGCTGACTTCTAGGACTTTCAGAGGGAGCCATGGGATGTACCCTCGGAAATTCAGGTCACTGGTGGAGAAAGGAACTGGACTTCTTGTTGAATGCTAATATAGTTAATCACGTTAGATGTCTTACGGTGGCTGATTTTGATTTGATGTTTAATCACTGTTCTTTGGATAAATGAGTGTAGTATCTAAAACTAATGATGAGGTTGTTATTGATTTGGAACAGGTCCCTGATTGCAACTGGCACAAGAATGTCACTAGGTCGCTAACCCATAAAGAAATGAGGGAAAAGTTTATTGCGCTTAATTTTGCTAAAAGTGGTTTCCATGAGGTATCAATTTTAATCTCACATGTGGCAAATTTTTTGTTGTTCCTTTTCTCAACCTCATAGCTATTTTTCCCTTTTTTCCATTCTGCCTATTGTTTGATTCTTCTGCCAGAGTTAACTTCCATTTTCTTTCTCGGTTAAATCAGCATATGCAGATTACAACTGGAAGGTATCATGCATTGCTGATAAAAACTTTATCCGTTTACACTTGTGGCTCCAGCTTGTGTGGTGTTCTTAGCCACAGTCCTGAAACAACACAGTTTTTAGCATTTTCCTGGATTAATTTCCCATATTCAGCTCATGTGGTCCAAGTCTTAGCATCCCACAATCATGCTGGTTTCATTTCACAGTCTGGAGAGCTTTTTGGCTGCTCTTTTTCCTTCAGTTATATGCTTTTAATTTGCACTTATTGCTACAATGGCATGACTTAGATCTCAATTGCTTTCACTTGCTGTGGAATTTGATTTCATGCATTTTTCGCATCAATGTACAACATGTTTTTTCTGCAGTTGCTGGGTCAGTTATTTACTTATTTGGGGGCTCACTCCTACTTGATTGAATTTGTCATGATATTATTGTAAAAGTAGTAGATCAGTTGAAATTTCAAATATTTTTTGGCCTAAATAATTCATAGGGTAAAACAAAAACACAAGGCATTTGAAATATCTGAGCCTAGACACCCCAAAGTCCAGGTTTTTGGCCCATGGCTGTACTAAATGCATTGGAAGTTTTGCTCAAGATTGGTTGAGTAATACTTGACACTGAGCTGAGCTTAATCTTTTGGCTCAAGTCATGTACTCTCCAATTATTTGAAATTTAAACAAGTTTAGCTCAAACAAGTAGGTGTTTGGTGGTCTCTTATAGCTTGTCTGTACTCAAATGTTTGACAGAGCAATGACATTGAATGTAGTATAGCTGTGAGTGCAAAAATATTTATTGGATTTAGTTTTGCATACAGGGCAGACTAAAGATGCCATTGATCCTGAATTTTTTTTTCCTGCCAAAGTATTGTGCAAATGGAAAAGGCACCTTTATTTTTCTTTGGTTTCATATTTAATTTATACAATATGTTGTTGTTCCTGATCTTATGTGCCATGAAATGACTATTTGATGTCATGATGAGGGCTCCAGTTCTTGTGTAGAGAGGTTAGGAATCCAAAACTTCCTAGGATTCAATGGTATTGGTTAGGGGGTTCAGTAGCAGTTTAGGTAGGATCTTTATGAACTGAATATCATCTTTGTTAAGTCCAGCCCATGTATTTCATTAATGTTTCTTAATATCTTTCTGAGATGCCCTTGATTTCTTTATGTAAATGGTCAACATATTGTATAGAGCCCACGGAAAAATGTTCTGACATTTTAACTTTACATTATGACTATATCTCTGTGTCTGGAAGTAGCTATCGTATTCACTGAATCTAGTTAATTGTTGATACAGGTTTTCACATGTGGAGATTATTCCGTATTCTGCTGTGGCCACAAAGATACCAGTCGCCCCATACTTAGGCCTAGTATTGTTAAGTCTTTGAAGGGAATTCCTTGCAAGCAGGTAAAGTGCGCATATTATGGTATACTATAGTCGATATTGTTGCTTAAGAGGATTGATAAATTGTTTAATGGGTTCCTGAGTGTGCTGTAGTTGTTTTGATACATATGGAGTATGGAAGTGACCATTGCTTTTAAGCTATTTAAATGTGAGTTTGTGACTGATGTTAAGCCCTGTTCAAAATCTATTCTTTCTTACTGCAACTTCCATTTGTAGGTCTAGATAAATGAATTGTTTTATAATTCATAATGTTAAATGGGTTTATTAAGGATGAAATGCTTACTGCTTGCATTTAGTCTAATATATGTTATTTATCCTTCTTTTGTTCTCTCCTGTTTTCTTGATGTAGAGGCATTTATCTATCAAGCTTGAAGCTTTCCGAAGAAAGTCTGTTGAACATGTTACATAACAAACTAGGCTGTCAAAGTTAAGCAAATAATGCAGACTGTGCTAATATCTGAATCGGTTTTCCTGAGATTTGATGCTGCACTGTTAATTGTACCTTCCTTCTCTCGTTTTGTTATTAATTTTGACTGCAATAGGGCTTAACTTTACGGTATCCTGACAAGACAAGGCCATATTTATACATATGGAACCAACACACGCGTCTTGCTTCTGGATGAATTTATGATCTGTTTCCTGAATATAACATTGATATCCCTTTCTTTTCTTTTCTTTTTTTCGTTTTTTCAAATTTTCTATAGTTTTTCATGATATGCAATTTTAGTAGAGATTAAACTCACTGTTGGAGTAGAAACCCTGGATATAGCACGTCGTAGTTGCTCTGTTACTGTTGTTAACAAGTACTTGTTGTGAAGGTACTACCTAATAGCTACTACAATCTGCAAAGTTTGAAAAATTGCTCTCTATTTCTTCTTTGCTGTTTACTCTCTCACCCAATGCTTGAGTTTTGTTTGAGTATATATATCATGGATAAATTGGTTGATACCTGCTTCAAATGTCATTTGTTTTTCTGTTCCTTTTGGGTAACCTTCCTTACCTGCTGGAGAAAGTGGACGGGTGGCGGCTCATTTTGGATGCACACTCCAAAGAGACTTCAGCAAAGTGAAAAAAGCATATATTCTGCGTTCAATTTCTGGGTCATCTGGCCATATATTGAGAAGGTAGCTCGCAATGTGCTTTGCATAATTGGAAAAGGCAGTCGAGTTCCAGCTGCAGTGAAAAAGACCCCGGTAGGTAGGAAGGCAAGTCAGTTACAAGTCTTTGTGAAAACATTGGAATTACATCCAACCGGCTTTAATGCCATCCCCAAAGGACTCGAACGCTAAGCGTTCTGTCTGCTAAAATGCTACCTTCGTGGTGCCAAAGGCTGGAAAGGTTTGTTAGGTTGTGGCGCACCACCATTTTTACCCTTTCTACTTTTCTCAGGGTAGGATTTCAGTGGGGGAGTGACCTTTTTGATATGTGTAGTATCAGGCATGCATGTTTGCACATGTCTAGTCATCCAATATATGATCACAACTCTGCGATGCGAATACAAATGTATAAGTAATAAACAATTATGATGGCATGACCTCATCTGTACCATGTAATAAAGCCAAAGTTAGCTGAATCTGATACACCAATATCATCATCAAGTCAACTAATAAAATCTGTCGTATTTGTTAGGATGACACGGTAGGAGTGTTTGTAAGGTCCACTGCTGATTGTTATCTTTCATTAAATTGTGTTTTCTTTCCTGTTGCAGTTGCATGCATTTTTAGGTCAGAGTGGTTGGTTTGTCCGTATAATCCTGAAGAAGAAGCAACCAGCACCCAGAAGGGGCAAATTGCTATCCGAGCCTGTGGCTGAAAATATCTTGGAGGTCTTTTCTTTTCTTTGTTGGTTTTGTGAACTGAGTTTTGGAAGGGCTTGAATTTTGGAGTGTCTTGCAAAGTAAAGACAGAGAAGCTAGGCAGGCAGTCCATACCATTGCAGCTCCTGTTACAATAATCACACGCCTGCAGCTGCCAAATGGGGTCCCCCAACTAGCGAGAAAACTCAGTGGTGTCCTGTTGTCCTTAATGAGATCCCACCGTTGGCTCATAAAATCCCCACACCCCATTCCAATGGACCAAGTGTTTTTTTTTTGGGTTGGTTATGGAGAACATTTGAGTTGGATCTCCGAGGTGGGAAATCCCATCTCGTTCCTTCCAACCTACTTGCAATTGCACGCTGGTGAGAATGCCATCACCGACTTGGTAAGATTTTAACCAACGCTTTAATGGAGATTGCCAAGTCAAGTCGCTCCCAATGCCAAAAACGTGGGTGCGGCGCCATGTGGGCCACGTGCAAATTACTTTTCAATTTCTTGTGAGAATGATGTAAGATGCGTAATAGATTGCATTGAATGTTTAATTAATAATATAAAGTGTGCAACAATTATTATTTAATTTCAAAAATATATAATAATTTTGTACTTTTGCACAAAATTATTATACAATTTACCTAATTTTGTTGTATATTATATATTTTTATAATAAAATAAAATAGTAATTTTTTAGACACAGAACTCACAAGACTGCTTTAGGGGACTGTCTCTGTCTCCTGGTCTATATATATAATTGTATTCCCCTCTGAATAATATAACAGCAAATGTTGATTTACCATACCAACTAGTCAGAAAGCATCCACGACTATGGAAAAGACAAAAGCATACTCAATTATGTTACTGCAAAAGCAAATGGTGCGCAAAAGCTTAAACAGAAGAAAAAAAAAAAAAGCGCTTGTCAGCTAAAGAAATTCGAGGGGTGGCATGTGGTATTCATCATGATCAACTCAAGCTCTCACGAATAAGGTTAGAGATATCCCCAAAACATTTTTTTATTCTTTCCGATATTCATTTTTCATTTGAATCCATGGACGGGCATAGCTTTAGCATAGGCAAGTCACCTCCCCCTCCAATGATTTACCATAACTCTCTCATATAGAGAGAGAGAGAGAGAGAGAGTGAGAGAGGGATGGAGAGAGAGCTTGATCTAGAATTTAGCCCATATCCATGAGTTGTCAATGCGAAGGGGTTGAAGTTGAACAGGCCTGTACTAATTCCAAAACAACAGATCATAAAAATTAAAAAATCTAGCCTAAACCAAGATTCTCACACGTGAAAAGATCTTTGCAAAAAGCATGATTTAAAAGACAAGAGACCTTAACACATAAGGAGAAATGCAACAAATCTGAGGGAGAAAAAGGAGTTCACACAATACACTAGAATAAGAGAAAAAAGAAAAAAAGAAAGAGATGAAATGATATGGTCATCAAGGGAGCAAACTCCAATCTCAGTCTCAGTGGATTATAAGATCAGAAGCAAAAGGAGGGTTCTGCCATTCACACAACTCTCAAGCAATCTACTCCCCCAGCTAATCTTAATAAAAAGACTTCGCAGATGACAAGCCTGCAAAAACTTTGCATGCAATAAAGCTCCTTAATTTTTTTTTAGGCGGTCACAGCCTCAAAATGTTCCCTGAAAACCTTCAACATGTCGCAGAAAGTGACAATCCCAACAAGGCTGCAATCATCCTCTGCAACCCAAACATAATTTACCCTGTGTGCAATTGCCTGAATCATCACTGCCACAAGTGAGCTCTTGGGTTGACAAACAATTGCCTCAGCTCTCCTAACCAACCTCGCAGAATAGGACATCGACCTACTGTACTTCCCTGACCGGCTCCTCCTCAATGTAGACTCCTCATCCGATGATGATGATGATGAGGATGAAAATGGGGGCGACATGCATGAAGCAGAATTGGTGAATTCATGGAGCATCGCGTCAAGGTCTCTTTCTTTGAGCCTCTCCATGACCACCCTGACAAGATCATCTGGAGGGCCACCACAGTCAATGTAGGCCATCAGATCCCCAGAAGAAAGGGTGGAAATGGCTGCTGCCACTGTCTCGTCACAGCAGGCCATGGTGTAGGGCGAGAGCTCCCCGATCAATATCCCCTCATCGTCCACCACTGCAACAGAAGTCTGTTCTATAAGGGAGCGAGAGATGGCAGAGACTGCAGAGGAGGCAGGTGAATGGTACTCGATCGTAAGGGTTTCAGGGCTTATTATGCCCAGAGACTCGATGGAGAGAGCTGGGATTGGAGAAAATAAGCCTATGAAGCTCAGCAGGAACCGGATTATGTCTTCGTGAGTCAGCCAGCAGAATTCCTGACCATTATTGTGAATGGTACTGGGGCTACTCGCTGTTGCCGAGAGCTTTTGATGCGGTTTTCTTCTTGATCTTGTCTTAATTGGCACCACCAGGTTCTGTGCTCCTTGGAGGATCAGATCAATCGCCTCTAATAAGCTGAAAGTTGAAAAAGGGAATACTATTTGTCAATCCAAAAGCAAGAAACAGAAGCAGAAGTTAAAATTTTCTGCCAGTAACTAAAATTGAGTATGAAATCTTAATTCCTTTTGGTTTCTGGAGACACACAATTTTATGTTTCATCAGAGATCTAGGGAGGAAAAAAATTTGATCTTTCTGCATCATAATATCCAGACATTCACCATTAAAATCTGGTATTCAATAGCACTTTGGAGAAGACTTGGCTTCCATAGTGGAATTATTTGACCACGGAAGCAATAAACGTTTAGGAATCACCAAAAATTGAATACCTGGAAGATGGGTCCACGTGTGCAAGCAGGCCAGGAATCTGAGGCAGAAGAACAGAGACAGGGGCCTTCAAAGCAGCAGAAGGTGACAACAAGTTATCTTCCTTGGAGAGATAGCAAATCACATCCACCATGCAAACCTTGCCTACGCATTTACAATCATCTTCAGTGCCCTGGTAGTAGCTATTGTTGTTGTTCTTCGTGTGGTCACAGCTCCACACGCTCAAGAAGTTGTCGTCGGAGGTCCTGAGCGCGGACAGGGCGTCTGCAACGGTGGCGGTCAATGAAAGAGACCTCAGCGCTGGCTTTCCCAGACAGAGGTCAGATACAACATAATGAGCAAGCGAGCTCACTGCCATGCAAGAACTGGGCAATTGAGAACTTTGGATAAAGGAGAGATTAAGAGTTAAAAATGAGGCAAAATATGATTACACTGCTCTGGCTGTTGTGGCGGACGGTGCTTAGAAATGGGGGTCAGGCATGGGCAGCCGTGGCCGGGTTCACCCCCCAATATAAAGAGAGAAGTACGGCAGACGGTACAAGAAAGTGTGGGATCCACCGAGTCTAAATTGGAATTTTTGTACTGGTCGATGCAGACAAAATAATGAACACAATGCATGGATATTTACCTGTGAGATTTTTGAGACCACCTTTGTACGAAAGTTGGTAATTGAAATCTTAAAATTTAAATTTAATTTTTTAATTATTAAAATATCTAATGTTTGCAACTCTTACGTAAGGTAGAGTTGGTTTCCATTTTCCATTTGAATTCCATAGTAGCCCATGGTTAGGTAGATTGGTAAAGATTATGTCTAAGGAATGATTCTAGTTTTGGTTCTTGTCTTATTCGATTTTTATTTATAAGCAAAAATATGGGAATAAATAAAATATTTACCTGAATACAAAATTTTGGACTTCAATTTTATTTAATTAAGCTATTCACCATCTTCTTGAGATTCAATAAAATCAAAATTTATGGAACTTAAACTTAATTAAGAAACGATATCAATTGTTTTTAAAGAGATCATTTAATAATAAAAAATTAAATTTCTATCTTAAAAATTTTGGATTTTAAAATTTTTAAATATATATATATATATATATAATTTATGAAAAAAAAAAAGTTAATTATAATGGGGGGCACTTAATTTTGGGTCTCTCACATTTTTCAAATTTCCAATTCGGTGATAATTTTGTTTCTGATGTCAGTTACAGTTTTGAGCCAATTTTTAAAAAGCTTCAATCCGACCGGACTGGATTCCTCCCATCTGGGTTCAAACTAGAATCAGTTTGATCAAACTGACATTGGTTCAATTCTATAGACCAAAAACATTGGTTCTGGTTCGGGTCTAGACCAGAACCAGTATTTCTTTGATCAAACTAACTCAGTATTTCTTTGACACCAATTTTAAATTCTTTATAAATCTCTATTTTCATAACGGGATTAACCTTTTATATTTTTATAAATCTTAAGTCTTTTTAAAAAAAAAAAAAAAAATTAGAAGTGAGGGGTTTCGAGGTAAAAACTATGGAGTATTTATCATCGGAGGGAGTATCTTGACAAACAATTTAGCTGGAATTGTGATACTAAAATATCAGTGTAATCACGGCACCACCCGATGACAGCTAAACTGTGGCAGCTGCCAATGGCCCACATATATCCTATTTTCTTTCAAATGGGGGCATATTCAATGCTAAGTTCCGATCCATCTTTGCTACCAGAAGACAAAGACTTGAATACCCTTTTCTCTCGTAAGACTAAAGCGTTTATGAAGATTCTTTTTTTTTTTTTTTTGAACATATATATATATTTATTTTCAATTCTTTATATTTAACATTGATAATAGGCACTGGTAGTTGCACCTAATTAAAAAATATTTATGTGCATTTAATTTTTATAACAGATATATATATATATATATATATATATATATATATATATATATATATATATATATATATATATTGCAATGAATACTGGCCAGAAATAGGCAATGATTCAATTACTAATAGGCATTTTACGTATAATATATTAATAGATTAAAATATCATAAATCTTGTAAGTTTTTACAAAAAAAAAAAAAAGATAAAAATAAAAGAACGAAATCTTTTCTATATTTTTATGTTTTGCTTTTTGGTTGTCCAATTCACTTTTCGTAATCCAATCATTGCTTTTTCCCTCCTATGAAAATTCTTTTATTGGTTTTTTTTTATTTTGCAATATTTAATTCACCAAAAGAAATGAATCAATATTTTTTTAAAAAATAGCATGTAGATAAAATAATGTAAATTTTCTTTGATAGTGAATAAAAAAAAAAAATAAAAACCTCGAATTGTACTAAATTTTTTGAATGTTGGACACTTCCAATTTTCCTTGGCCTGGCATTAAATTGCATCCTATCATGAAAAGCATTCAAGAGCTTATAGTTTATATGTTACCTTATGTTTACCATAAATGCTAAAAAGTTTCATTATTTTTCCAACAAAATGTACACCTCTTTCTTCTCCATCTAAGATTTTTTAAACACATATTTAGTTTCTTGATCACTTGAAGTGTCTAATCCTTAAATTCTTGTGAACCTCCAAAGCCGACGCTTTTGGAAGACTCTGATTCTAACGTTACTTATACACAACATTTTCTTGGACAAAACATACGGATTTTTCCTCCTGAGCCCCAAATTTACATTGGTGGAAGCCATCGTTTATTTAGACCAGTGCTTCCACATGATTGGTTTCCCCATCACCATGGCAAAGTTATTGCTTTAGCAGGCGGCGTCAACTTCCAACGATTTTGAGAGCAACCCGCTCAGACAGAATGGCCACAACTGATTCGCGTGGCCCACATACTGTAATAAATGAGCAGGAACCAAAAATCTAACCCAAGTTGCTAAGGCCGCCATGTTCCATTTGACTATTAATCCTTTCCGTCTCTTGTCCACTAATTTTGTGGATATACACAATGGCCTTGGCGTTTTGCCAAACAGCTAAAATTTCACAAATGAATAACAAAAGAAAAGAAAGAAAAGAAACAAAGAGTTTAGAGGCTGAGATACCTTTTTGGATAATTGAAAACATATATGGCAATGGTTGGAATTATTTGAGCAAAATTATCTCAACGGTGGTGTCACCTTATGCGCTTTAGTGCTTGTGAAACAATTTTTACTGTGAAAAGCACTAAGAAAATTCTCTCTTAACTATTAAATTTCGGTTTTTAGCCTTCCCTAATGATTGATTGCTCATCCTCTTTCCCTGGACCCTTCCAAGAAAAGCTTCCTATATTTCCATGAACTTCTCTCAAGTGTCCAGGAAAAAATGGGCAAGATTACAATAATTGGTAGGGACTTGTCTTTGTGCAAATTGATGTCACGACTGCACAATTCTAAGCCCCCATTGGTATATGTTTTTTGCCTGTCCAACAAAATCTTCTTTTGATTAAACAATGCAATCATCACTAAAATTGAGGACTCTCGCTATTGATGGTACCTTTTACCGCGCCATAGCAAAAATTTTTCGCATGGTTTCAAGGACTTCGTTGTAAAAATCATGCCCACTTGATAAAAACTAGCAAAAAGAATTAAGACCTCACGGTGACCTCTACAATGGTTGAATGCTGCTTAAAGTTGCCTTGCTTTTTCAAAAAGGAATAAGGTGAATAATGTCTCACAACTCGTGATGGAAGAATCTAACCCCTAGATTGCTCAAACATGGGAAAGGTAATTAGATTTTAGGACGTGTATGAGACCCATTTCATGATCGTTGATCCATACATTTCCCATGACATCACAGGCATATAATTATAATTTGTCGGTATACCTTGGAGAAAATTTCCCAAAATAGAGGTTTTTCTAAGCTAGATGAAGGCAAAAAAAAAAAAAAAATCATCAAACGGATGTAAAAAATTTAACATTGAACAAATGCAGATACACACTACATAAAAATTAAAAATGTACAATTAATAATTACTATAATAGTGCGGTATAAGAACTTATGGTGATTCTCCTCCATAAACCTTTTCGAACACAAAAATGACCCCTTTTGCTTTTCTAGTAATATACAATATTAAAGGACATCGGGGGGTCATTATTATAATAATTATTTTTTTTTTTGAAATTCCAAGCATATTTTATTCCACATGGCCAAGAAGCTGGGCAACACCTAGAAAACAAGACCTTGAGCAGGCCATCCATCACACATCAAAAAGTATTCTTTTCCCACACAGCTTTGCTAGTAAAGGAGACCTTCAAATAAATAAGATTATATTGAAAATAAAATAATTATTTTAAATTACATACCAATTTCAATTTTTTTAAAAAATAGAATTTGATCTTAAAATCTTGCGAATGAAGTTATTATATATTTCTTTATAAAATGAAATAAAGTATGTGTAATTATAAATTATATTGTTAAAATTAAATCTTTAACAAGGCATTGATGCTTACAAGATTATTGTACTGAAAAATAATAACTTTCTGTATTTTATTTGATTGTTCACTCCACACACACACACACCCACATATATATATAAGCCTATATATTACTAATAAAAAATATATTTTTTGAATACAGATAATACGATAGATATTTCAACGTATTTTTATGAAAAGAAAACATCTTTATTTAATTTTGAAGTCCCCATTTTTTGTTACCTTTCAGTATTATTTATGAAATTGTTTCAACAAGAAACAGGGTCCCAAGCATATAATGCAACCTAACCAGCAAGAAATGGCCATAGTAACGTCGACCAGCAAGCAAGAAGAGAAGACGGCCACAAGTTCCGTGCAAGGGTCATTATTAAACATTTAAAAAAGAAAAGAAAAGAAAACATTATCAACAGCCAAACATTAAGTCAATTTTCTCAATAACTTCTTTCGGATTGACTGGGATTTTGATGGCTGTTCGAAAGTTCTATGTATCCTTCATCAAGTTCATCTCACAAGTCATATTATTTATAGTCAAACATTAGGTAGAACATCGACATGAAATTATAAGATTTTAATAATATCTCGACCTCAAAAATCGAAATTTAGTTAATGTAATGTAAACCCCACTTAGTTCATTAGCTAAGCCTATTTTAAAAGTTATCTTAATCTAATAAAGTCTTCAGAAAAATATAAATTTTGTTCTGTATATACGCCTAACCTTTTCCTTTCTTCTTGTTCTTTTTTTTTTTTTTAAGAAATATTTTTCATAATAATGTCCTGCATAGTTTAGCACTTTTGTTTTTTTGGTTGACTGGGTAATAATTTAGAAAGTGTCAACTGGTTTCATTCAATTTGAAGTAAATAATAATTTTCCTTTTTCAGTCTTTCTTCTACAAGAGAATTTTTATGGAAAAATAAACGGATGTGCTACAGTAAAGGAGATAGAAGACATAATTATTATTTTTACAGTATAAAATCATATTTTACAAACAAAATTGAATTGGAGAGTCAAAAACTCAAATCAAACATAAAATTTATTCTGATCATGCATAAAATTCAAGCGATTCATCCACACCAAGTAAACGATAATTTAGTGATTTATGTTCTTCATCTCTGATCTTATATTATGTTTCATTTTTTATATTATTAATAATGAATAACATTGATGATGAGTTTTTTAAATAAAGGAATTTGTTGAATTTACATGAGAAAAATGAGCAAACTAGTCAAATTTTTTATTTATTAAAAATAAGAATGAGATTGATGATTAATTTTCATAGTAAAGATATTATATGCTAAATTATGAAATTTATTTTTTTTTCTCGTAAATTTGCTAACAACGATTGAAAAGATGTGATTTCAAGACTTTTAGACAGTACCCATTTAAAAAAAATAAAAAATTATTTTATGGAAAAAATTAATCGATGATGTGATTGACAAATGAGCTGTCAAGGTCCGTACCCTTCACGACAGTGCGTGTCAGGACCCAAAGAGAGATGGGTTCCCGCACAAGCAAAACGACAGCTGAGGCGGTGGGTAATGATACGGCCCAATCTGAGATGAGGTGAGATGAGCACTGGCTTATCTCTGGCCTTTGTAACCGTCGGGCTATCAAATTTCGCACGCTTTGTTCACGAAACAGTATTTAAATTCACGATAATAATAATAATAATAAATAATTAAAAATAGCCAGCTACAGATGAAATAAAATTTAACGTATGATCCGATGTACCATGATATTCATGTCATAACCATCTTCAGACAAACATTGTTAAATTGGAAAAAAAAAAACAAAAAAGCCAACACAAGTCAAAAATTATGACATTCAAAATATATTATAAATATAATAATTTAATTAAAATATATTAAAATTACCAAAAAATCTAGTATTAGTAGTAGTCGTACTAAATAATAATAATACTTCACACTCATAATCATAAATAAAACCTTTAATAAAAATATCAAAATAAAAATTTTATAATAATAATAATCATACATTAATTGATATCATTAATTTCTAGAATAAATGTTCTCATCGTAATAATGTTAATTATAATAATGATAATTATTGTTATTGATATTTTTTATTAATTTTTTTTTTGAAGATATACGTGATATTATTATTATTATTATTTCTTGAAAATGTGCCAATTTCATAACATTATATATTTTTTTTTATCTCTCTGCTTTGATTGATTGTGCTACGTTACTTGGTTAATTCTCGTAAATCTCGTTTTCTTATTTCAAGAATTAGAACACCAAGACTTAAAAATTTTTAATTACGGTGGTGTCTCTTAAAAGAGAAACTAAATGGAGCAAGTTGAATGCAGATGCTACACAACACACACTGACCCAATTGCTATTTTGGCCCCAGAATTCCTAATCGATGGTAAAGATCATTAGGAATTGGCGGAACAGAAATAAAGCAAAATTCTTGGAATTACCTTTAGGAGGTGTGCGATTGGATGGTGCTCGTAGCCCAACTTTAAATCTATGGGCCCACTAGGTGGACTTTTTACTGAACAGAACAGTCAGTCCTCCAATAGGTTGACCATATAAGGGGGTTTTCTGCAACGTTAAACGTTTACTCCTTGAGCTTTTTGCTCATCAATTGTCCGCCCCTTTGAGAGGGATGACGTTTGAGTTATGCAAATTAATTGCCATATTAGATTTTAAGTGCTGGGTTTGGGAAAAAAAAAATTACTTTATCTTTTGTAACAAATGGCTCAATAAGCCTTTTACTATGAGAGAAAAATGCTTATTTGCAATACTTCATCACCAACTTACAGTGTGTAATCAAGTATGCTTTTTTTTCCCCCTTTTTTAAAAAATCCACTGTCAACTTGGAGCTCGTTTAATTAGCACAAAATATCGAATTATTTGGGCAATTATGTCTCAATTTCAGGCACTAGACAGGAAGAAATTTCTGCATGATATTTTAATTTTACAACAAATATAATTCGATATAACTTGCGAGGTATGAATTTTCTAGCATAGTCAGATCGATTCAATAAAACCCTAAACCATAATTCAATTGCTTACTTTGAGTGATAGAATCGAATCAAATTCGATAAAATTGTCATGTCATGTCGTCTCTATTTGATTATTAGACTTGGGGGTGAGCCTAGAAATGTAGTTTTCAGAATTTTTTTCATTCAAATTACACGTAAGAATCGCTTGACCCAACCCGTTCTGTCATTTTGAATGAATGGGTTTGGGTAACCTTTTGTTGGACCCAACTTGACCTTTGAGTTACCTTCCCAATGACGGACCAGAACCAGACCCGATCTGGTTGTTGAACAGGTCCGTGTGGAGCACGATTGTTAATGTGCTGCTACGACGTGGGTCATTGCATAAAACAGGCCGAAATAATGAAAAGTGCCACTGGTCAAGGATTTGGTTGATACAACTCCCAAAAAAAAAAAAAAAAAAAAAAAAAGAAAAGAAAGGTCAAGATTACCATAACTATGTGTTTGACGTTAATTTAACATGTTTCTACATACAGGATTCAGGTTGGAATCCCTTTTGCTTTTGAATAGGCAAAGGTGAAATGCAGTACTATATTTATATTGAGTTTAAAATTTGATAATAATCTTAACTGAGTGTGGGAGAATTCTGTTTTAAATAATCAATAAATCAAATTTTCAACATATAATATTGGGTTTGAATCCATAAAAAATAATAATTAGCATTTTTATCGTGGTTGTCTGTTTTAGAAAAAAGAAAGAAAGAAAGGAGAATGGTCAAAAAAAAAAAAAAAAAAGACTTGGAGGTCCCATTCCATTCCCAGAAAAACAGATAATAAAAGAAATAGATATTAAAAAAAAAAGAAAGAAAGAAAAAAAGAAAACTTGAGAAATATTATAGAGAAGGCGTTGGTTTCCAATTCTGAATTTGCCTGCTGTTTAAAGAAACTTGGGGGGTATGCCAAATGAACCCACAGAAAATGAGGAAATACATTGGCTGTGTAGCCAGTTTTTGTGGACGTGACCTTTGTCCCTGCCCCCACCCCACTCCCCCCCCCCCCCTCCCCACAATTCCAACTTTGCTTGTCTTGTTGAATATTCGTGCATAAAATGATAGCGAAAGCAATTATTGAAAAATTAACAGTATGGCGTGGGGTATGGTTAGTATTATATATATATATATATATATATATATATATAATTTTAAGTTTACTAATATTAAAATTAAATAAAAAGAAATTTTTTTAGACATGATAACAATTATTGAGTTGTGCATTTTTTTTCTATAAAAATATTAAGTGAAAAATAATAGATAATTTTGTGATTTTAATTTATGGATATAACAAAAAAGAAAAGAACATTTTTTGTAATGTTCTCAGCAGTTTGGCATTTAAGTTGTCATTAAATTCGTTTTTGATGGTCATACATTCTTTACACAAAAGATGGGCACACAAACATGGAATATAGAGCTACAAAAGAAGCCTCCCTGAGAGGAGGGGAAAGCAAAGGTGATTTGGTAACAATTATGTATTGTTTGTGGTTGTTTTTGGTTTTTTCTTTTTTAACTTTTAACTATTAAAAATGGTACATTAATTTTATAATGAATTTAAGAATTATAAAATTTCAAAAAGTGTAAGAAATTAAAATTTTAATTATTAAAATGTAAAATTAATTTTATATGTATCCCTAAGAAGCGACGATTTTGGGGAGTAGAAAGTATATGGAGAGTTATGTTAGAAAGTGAGTGGACTAAAATGTGGTAAAGACAAAACTGAAACTGAAGGCGAGGCGGAGCGTTGAGGAGTGAGACGAGTTTGGGCATTAGAATTATATGTTACATATGTAAATTGTCCCCACCCCCACCAAAAAATATAAATAAATATAAATAAATAAATAAATATATATATATATATATATTATAATTATTATATTCGTGGGTGAAAGTCAGAATTACTTATTAGATATCTTCATTTAACTATTTTTATAGGGCAAAAATCTACCATCCCAGCACTACTAGCAAAAGCCAAACAATGACAGGATCCAACGAAATTCTACTTATAATGACCAAAATATTAATAATTTTAAAACTCATTCGTTGCATTATAAGTTTTTCTCCACTCAAGCGAGCATCTACCCTTTTGTTTAAGAAAGTATGGAGGCGCTAGGGTTCGTTGTCATTTCAACAAGGAGTCTTTTAAGAGATAAGGGATTAAGACAGATTATTGATGGAATGCAGCAGGCAGGCAGGCAGGCAGGCATGGTCGAAATAACGAGTCAAGAGTCAATTTAGTTAGAAGTAGAAATGTTGTATAACTTCTAACTCTCTCTTTTTTTCTTTTCTTTTAAAAAAAAAAAAAAAATATTAGCTCTTACAATTTGTTGTTTACCATTGATGATACTTCCATCCATCCCCTGACCTCTCATCTCATGAACATACATTATCTATCTTCTTTAATCTTACTCTATTCTCATCTCATGGGTCTGTATCTCTCTCTCTCTTTCTGGCCACCCAACTTCTTCGTTGATCTTATTACCCTCTTTAAGATTGCTGGTTTAACGTTTGTATTCCGAACAGTTAGTTAATTTTCTTGCAACATGTGGCCCCAGTGTTTAACTTAAAAATGTGGCAAATCCTTAAGATATAATAATCGTCATTATATAATATTTGTGTTAGCATTAACAAAGAATTTACTGCTGAGCTCCTTAAGGTAATCTAATCCCAGTAAGAATTTCCCTGTAAACCACCGTCACGATGAGTTTCATCTCCTTGCTTCAACCACTTCCTCGTCAAACGAATCCAAATGAACTTACTTTCTTTCCCCCACCACACCCCCCCCCCTTTTTTTTTTAAATTACTTGAGGTAGAAATGAATATGAACCAAGAAGACCAGTGGAGGAGGCAGCAATCATTTGTCAATAAACCGACAAAAAACTGGCAAGCAATGACAAGACTGCATTGATTGAGTTATGCTATTCCTTATCTTATGACCCCCGCCCTCAAAATAAAAAACTAACAGCGATACAAGTCACCCAAACCATGGATTTAAAACAAAAGGAAAAAAAAAAGAAAACAAAAACCACTTACTGTCTGAAGATGACGACTATAAATCCTGCAAAAATCCTTTAGTGTGAGCTCTATAAATGCATCATCTACTTGTTTGAAAAAAAAAAAAAAGACATTGAAAATAGTCATAAATTCGGGCATTTTATCTGTCTTGGTGTGATCTTGAGAGGAAAAAAAACAAAAACACCCAATGTTGGCTATATTTCACAAAGCTTTTGCTCATCCACCAGAAGAGCTAAATAGTCCTGCTTCTCAGAAAGGTTCCAAGAGGCCTAAGCTCCCTGAGGAAACTCTGAGGGAGTTTGTGTCTCACCATCCTGACAAAGCTTCCTCCATGAGCTTCGGTGATGTTGCTGTTCTTGCCTACGTTCGTCCTGACAACCCTTTGACCACTCAACAAAGGTACTTTCTTTCTTTTTATTTTCTTGCTTCCTTGTTTTGTGTGACGCTCCTCCGCCAGCAATTAACAACTTAAAGATTGATCCAGACATAGGTTTCAAAGGTTTATGCTTTGTGGACGGTTTATGCAGGTTGTTCTGCGGATTTGATGATATA
Organism: Ceriops zippeliana; assembly: GCA_037897445.1. Classification (NCBI taxonomy): domain Eukaryota; kingdom Viridiplantae; phylum Streptophyta; class Magnoliopsida; order Malpighiales; family Rhizophoraceae; genus Ceriops; species Ceriops zippeliana. The sequence continues at coordinate 4,093,694 of JBAPLH010000129.1, forward strand.
TACTGCCTTTTCATGGGGGGCTTGAACAACTTGTGCACGCTAAATAGGCAATATGGATTAACGAAGGGGACTAATGAGGCGATGTTTCTGATTGAAGCTTATAGGACCCTGCGTGACCGTGGTCCCTATCCAGCTGATCAAGTTGTAAAGGATCTTGATGGAAGATTTGCCTTTGTCGTCTATGACAGCAAGGCTGGAACTGTCTTTGTTGCACTGGTATGCTATTGTCTCCTCTACGATTTTGTACAAGTTTGATGCAATTGGTCAATCCAGAGCACTCAATGGATGGAAAATGTGATCAATTTTGTCTGAAAGTTTCTTTCATTGTCCTAAGGAGTACAATTTTATGAAAATTTTTGTTGCAGGGTTCCGACGGTGGAGTGAAGCTGTTCTGGGGTATTGCAGCTGATGGATCTGTGGTTATATCTGATGATTTGCAGGTTATTAAAGAAGGCTGTGCCAAATCTTTTGCCCCTTTCCCAACAGGTACTTATGACTGAGTAATCTCACAAATATTTGGTGGATCGATATCACTAAAACAGTGTGAATTCACATTTATTCTATAAGCTATGTACGTCCTCTGCATATTCACTGGGAAAATGGTTCTAACATAGATGGTGAAATGTGGGGGTGTGCAGGATTCATGTTCCACAGTGAGGGAGGTTTGATGAGCTTTGAGCATCCAATGAACAAGATTAGAGCAATGCCGAGAGTTGACAGCGAAGGAGTGCTCTGTGGGTCTAATTTCAAGGTTGATGTCTATACAAGGATCAACAGCCTCCCGCGTAGAGGAAGTGCGGCTAATTGGACCGAATGGGATTCACACACCTAATGTGCTAATATGCTCCTCGTCCAGGACTGAAACCAAAGCACGGTTCTTTGTTCTTCCATTCAGTCATTTCAGTCTCAATTAGTGTAAATGTGCCCTTTGGTTTTGCGTGTCGCTGATTGCTGTTGACCGAGCGAGTCAACAGCTTGTGATCATACCAGTTTCCCTTAAAATTTCTAGCTTTTCGATTTATATTATGGGTCGCACAAACAACACATTTCTGTGATTTGAACAACACTTTCTAGTTCCCTTCTTCTTTCCCTCGAAAATGGTGGACAATTAATAACATTTTCTTGTGTAGTGAAATCATCCAATGGTGTAAGCATTCTATTCACAAGTGCAGGCTATGAAACTGATACATCATACGCCTGTCCCATGTTCGGGAGGAACCGGTGTTGTTCCTCTAAGCATGGGACACTAGAATATCGAACCATATACGACAAATGGGACCAGAGAGAGGCCTATCGGCCAGCACACCCACCAAACGAATAAACGATTGAAGTTGAACCTGAAACCCCCTTGTCAATGAGCAGGGGAAAATCACATGATAGCCCATTATCAATGAGAAGCTCGTACGGTATCATTAGAAACATGCCCCGGAGAACAGACCGACGTAGGTTGCAGGCAGCAGAAGCGGAGTTTTGAACAAATGAACGCTGCGGGGTCACTAAGCATGGCTACTCAGCTCTATATCCAACCCACATGTGAAAATGCTGTATTAAAAATAAAGCAATTGACTGGATACTACTTAGGGAGACAACCCACAAGCTCACAAGATTCAAACTCACTCGAGGTAATGCCAAAATTTTGCTATTTTGTGCCAGACACAACGCATGTGAACGAGTAAACAACCATAATATGTAAAAATTGAAGAGCTTGTCACTTCCACATATCCGCAAATTCATCAGGCTCCAATGGATTTGATAGTTCATGCATCTTCCTCCTCCTCTTTGCTTTGACTTTCTTTGCATATTTCCCAGCTTTCTGTTTTTTCTCCAGTGATCGGATCTGGAAGTACAACAGATGGTGCAGTAACATCATAACAGCAAATTTAGTGAACAGAAGAACAGAAATGGGACACTTGACGAAGCCAAATAAATTAAAAAATAAATCAACAAAAAACAAAATAATGCATTATCAATTTCGCTTAAATAATGCATCAGAACGAAATGGTACATATTGGAAACAATTCCTGTATAAGAATGAATCTGCGGCTGCCGAAGGGAACTCATCTGTCAGAGTTCACGGCTGCCATGCTTAATACAGTTTACATGGCTTATTATGCCCATATCAATTGTGATGAATGTAGAATTTTCAGACCTGGTTGGGTGAGATGTAAAATGGATTCTCATATAGTGTTGGGCCTCCAAAACTGCCACCAAATATCTTGATTGGATTCAAACAAAATCTTGGACCAACCTGCACATGGTAAGTTTCCAATTTAAAGAATCCACAATAGGAGATTCAATGCAACTCTACATCTGAAAGCATATCGGTGCAAACCTCAACAAGAGTCATCTTATCTAAGCCTCCTCGAGCCACTCTGTCTGATTCGCTGTGAGGAACAGATATCTATATTGTGTAATCACAAGAAAAAGAACCACCATCGGTATTAACTCCAATATTTGAAGCAAAAGGATGTTGTCTGAGATAAATGCAAGATAATCCAATGTGTGCAACAGTAGTAACATAATTCAGACCTCTAGGAAGAGGTTTGGTAAGTAAAAACTTGCAAAGGATCCCCATTAACACCAGAGCAGCCAAATGTTTTCCAGTATTGGATGGTTTCTACCAGGCTATCATGTCCTACTCATATATCCTTTCCCTTCCCCATTTGGCCCATTGCTCGGTGGACAGCCACAATCTTAATTATGGTTTATCAATCAAGTACTTAACTAGGGGATTTCCATGGGGGGAGGGGTAGAGAGAGAGAGAGAGAGAGAGAGAGAGAGAGGCTGGAAAGAAGGCTGATCCATTTGCTGGGATCATCTTAGAGATGGAATTTCTTTGGCTTAACATAAAGCCACAGCAAAGGCTATTATTGACATCATCACTTTCCTTCAGAATATCAGCTCAGTAATATAAAATATGAATTCAATGTAATGCTGACTTTATCAAACTAAGTTATAAAGATGGATCAAACAAGCTCCTTGAAAACCAAAATGTGCTAAGGAAAGTAGATAAGACTAAATAAAGCCCAACATACCTGGTAGTTCCGGAACCATATATGATCATCAACAATGGAGAAAACAAAAACATGATCATGATAGGGCTTGGATTTCAAGTGCTCCTTTGGAGTTTCAAAAACCTGATCAAAAGCAGAAGCAGTGTCTCAGGCACCACATAATGTCATTTCATTCAAAATCAGCTTGTATGCAGGATTATCCATAATCAGCAATTGACCAATACCCCGATTAATGAGAGAAGCTTCAGTTAAGCAACTAGTGCAAATATTTTAGAGCTACAAGCCTTAATGCACCAACTAGTGTAAAAATACCCTAGCAGAAGACTGTTAAGCAAATTTTCTCCCAAGAATTAGAAACTAGTCGTCTCACTCATATTATAAATATAGGCTGCACATTGATATATACTTACATAAATCCATTGAATTCAAATGGCAGAAAGAAAAAACCTGCATTAGCATCTCCTTCAGGAGCTTCCAGTGAGAATCTTTATCAAAGTTAGATGAAAAGGTCAATATGGGACGTGAACCTTTGAGATGATTTCCAGTAAGCTTCAGTTCTTCCATTGTGTGAACTAAAAAGAACAAAATAAATTACACTAGTTAGGTCATTTGAACTTTTAACATATAACAAGACAAATTAACCAAATCCATTGAATCAATGAATCGGATCTAGACAGTGACAGATAATGATGAATGATCACAGGAAGAGCCCTTGCATAGCCGCAGAAAAATTAACAAGATGGAAAGAAAAATCACACAATAAGATCCATAAACCAAAAATACCAGCATTGACTAGGAACTTGACAGATGGACCACTGGGACATTTGGCCATCCACAGATACAGGTCTTTGTGTTTCCTGCACTGAAAATTAAATCACAAAAATTTTAAGAAGCTTTAGTTTCTTATCTGTCTCACAATCTATATAATCAATCGGCAATCTCATAAGAGTTAGCAAAAGAGCTATGAGGGGAACTAACTAGATTGTGCAATGGGCTCATGTCCAAAATCACTAGTTAACATATCACATATATCACCCAACATCAGCTAAGAAAGTAATTTCACCAATCAACCAAGCCGAACTGGTAAAAACCAGCCCAGAATTCAATTCCTCGTGTGTAAATGAGGTAAACTTACCTCAAAGAATAAAGCAGAAGAGCAGCTCTTGAGCTCAACAAGTTCATTCAGCGTCATGCCTTTGATGCTTTTGGATTCCACTTTGTTATCCTTCTTACAGTGTGGCAAAAGAGACACCACATTCAACATCAAATGCCGGTACCTGCCGCCAAAACGACGGTACAAAAAGAAGCACAAAAATAAAACAACCACCCATTAACCAAAACACGAAAAATCCAATAACCCATTAACTAATATATGAAAAATTCGACGACCCATTAGACAAAATATGAAAAGTATGGATCAAGAATCAATCTTTTTCGAGTACCTAAAATTGATGCGGCGGGAACAAGTGACCAAAACCTTTTCTTTATTCCGAAAACCCTTAGGTTCATTCTGTTTCACTTCACCCTTGTCTTTCCAACCAAATAGCGTTCGCTTGGGCCGCTCTGGAGCAGTTTCTTCTTTCTTAGGAGCAATAATCTCGCCGTGCTTTCTCTTTTTCCCCATTGCTTACGATCCAGAAGATATCTCAGGCAATAAAAAAAAAAACCAGACAAATAAGAAAAAACCAACCCCAAGTGTTTAAGATTTTAACTATGACAGAAAGAGAAAGGGTTGAGGCGACCGGACGGGCTACAAGAATAGGGTTTCTGAATTCCCAGATTAAACTTAGGCTCTTTTTTTTTTTTTTTTTTTTTTAAAAAGAAAAACTTAAATTGAAAATAGTCCTAAAATTTTACTCTTACATGCTACTTTATTTTATAATACAGTGATTCGATCTATCTAATAATACGTATTTAGCGTAATTTTTTTTTACTAAAAAGTATTTTGGCTGAGACTGAAAAAAATAATGATAAATAGTATTAGTCTCATTAATTTTTTTTCCATTTTATTCTAAAATTATTTTTGAAACTCGGACCTCACCTTTGTATAATTAATAGTTTATTAGATAAATACATCATCTATGTAGTCATGAAATATATTAATATGTAATTAAATGAATATATTTGAAGTTATTGTATTGAGAAAAAAATGAAAAAGAAAATGGAAAATATTTATTTGATATAATATTTAATAAAAAGAAAATTAAATAGAAAACATCAAAACAATTCAAGATAAAAAAAAAAGCTAAGTATATTTATATCTACACCAATTCCTTCATGTCAATATTTAATATGAGATTCAAGCTATATATTTTAAATATATATATATAATATTGTAATTAATTATAAATTTACAAATTAAGAAAAAAATGCATTTTTGACACAAATATAATATAACATGGCTTCCCACAGCGTCAGCCTAAACATTTTAAGGGGACGTGGAGGATGCATTCCCCTACCTCTCTTTAAAGGCACCTGGTCAACCCCTCTCTAGGGCCGCGGCCCATTGTTTTTAATGCGGTGCAGTTACTATTGAAAATTGAAACGTATGATATTGGCCTGATAAGACAGAAGTGGACTCTGGTTCTGTGTTGTCGGCACAGATGGTGCAGTCAGCATCTAAGGATAATTATGACGGGATCCCAGAACAAGAGGGCATTTTAACATGTTGTGGGTAACAGTACCGTGATAATTGGTATTAGAGTCAGAATTAGACGTTTGCTATCAAATATTTAAGCGACCCAATCTAGCAGAACAAAAAAAGTTATGAAATTTTATATTAGATATTAATACGGAGAAATTGAGTTTTATAAACGTGGTTGCTGTTGCTGTATTAGTTGTTAACGCTATCTTCAATGATCTCTGGGTCTTACAAATGAACTTAGATGGTCTCCTTGCTCCATCCTTGGTGTATTAGGAGTGACAAAAATGCAGCCTGTCTAGGCAATCTGGGTTGCTTTACAGGCTATGGTCTTCTCGTTCCATGTACCAATTGGGTTGTTCAATTGACACAAGAACTTTCAGCTACTTTTCCTTCCAAAAATGTTGATTGCACCAATGTAACGAAGTAATTTGGACTTTGCAACAAGAGGGAGTGATTTTTATTGTCAATTGGCACGAGTCATCTTCCTCTCTACAATAGCAAATTTGTCTGACAAAAAGAACGTGATCTGAGACCAGACGCCACACCCACAGAAGGGCCTAACATAATCCCTTTCCATTGGGAAGGATTAGTTCAGTTTCTCTGTTAAGTTAACCCAACAAGTTTCTCACTGAGCTCCCATACTTTACGAGCCTTCTCAGGATCACTAGCTTCTTGAGACAACCGATTCTCGAAGGAAGCCGAGTCTTTGTTCCAGCTCCAATAAACACCTGACTTTGCCAAGCTTGGATCACTGACAACCTAAACGGAAGAAAATACACAATGTAATTGCAGGACAAGCAACATTGACATCGGAACAAGTGTTTTTTTAACAAGGGATTTTTCCTGTTATCCACCTGAGCAAGTCTTTTTCCGGATTCTTCCTCGGAGACGAAGCCTTTGGTGATGTACTTTTGGAACGGAGGAAAGAGAAGCCTGAACAAGGGAATGTGCTCCCTGAATAAGCCCGTCGTGGCAATGCAGCCGGGGTAAAGGGAAGCGAATGTAATGCCTGTCTCCTCATGGTAACGCCTGTGGAACTCTTGCATAGTGAGCATGTTGCAGACTTTGCTGTCCTTGTAGGCCTTGGCACCGTCGAATTCTCCGCCATCGATCATGACCGAGCTGTTTAGCCCATTCAAGCCCCCTGCAAGTCCCCTCATGTCCCCCAGATGGGCCTTAGGAGGTACATTTCCAGCTAATGTGTTTGTGTTCCCTAAATATTTCACAGAAAACCACCGCATTTAGCTAAGTAAACATAATATACGTACAACTCACATTTGTCCATTGTTGTCGGCAAAGAGAAAGCATAGCTGTGCAGTTATCGCAATTAACAAAGTCCTAGTGCACAACTTGTGTACCAACTTAAACATGTTATACCTGTAATTGATCCCACAATTATGAGCCGCTTTGACGGGTAATCATGCTTCTGCAAGTCCTCAAGCAACAGCCTTGAAAGGAGGAAATGACCAAGATGGTTGGTTCCGACACTAAGTTCAAATCCTTCAGCAGTGTATGTAGGCTCCTTGGAAGTTGGCAGGTAAACAGCAGCATTGCAGATCAGGACATCAAGGGGCCTCCCTGATCGCCTGAAGTTATCAACAAATTGGCGGACACTGTCAAGTGAAGCAAGGTCCAAGTGCATAACACTGTAGTTTTCTTTGGTCATGCCAGCAGACTTGGCTGCTCTTTCTGCCTTGAGGAAGTCCCTGCAGGCCATAATTACATCCCATTTCCCAGTTTCAGCAAGAGCTTTAGCAGTGGCTAGACCCAGTCCAGAGGATGCACCAGTGATTACAACACTGCCCTTTCTCAGGGTTTTCTTCCCTTCTTGGACTGTCCTGGTCACTGCTGGACTAGCAGTAACACTTGTCTGGGCTCTCACCGCCCCAGTTCTTTGGTTGAATTCCCTCTATAATGAAATAATAAACCATTATAAATATATAAAACCAATTTTTTTTTTTAACTCTTATCAAAACTAAAAATCACAATAGCAAGAGAAACTCAGTGGCTTTGAGCTGATGGAAAAGCAGAACCATCTTAAAGCAGAAGATGCCATCGATTCCAGCACTATTAAGTTACCATGCTGCTAAATAGTGCAAAGCAAGTTTAGGAATGGTACCAATTTCATTATCTAGCAAAAAATATAATATGCATTTGATTGAATTCTATGCTTTTAGACACTTCTAGTCAGTCGTTTCCATGGAACACATCAGATAATGATAAAGGAAAGTCATTTAAATAATAAAGTTTCAACAGAATGGGGTTGTGCATCAGCAATGACCTTGCACCTCAAAGCAGAACAGCCGAAATCAGGTTTCAAATGGTCCGAGAGTGAAACACCGAATAAGCTTGAGTCCTTGAAAGCATTAGACTTTCCCTGCATATGTAACCAACCCTGAATCTCAAAATCTGTTTCTGTACAAAGCTTTCCATGCTAAAAATGAGAGGGTAGTGACAGACCTCTTTAGGAGTAACAAAAGTCGAGGAAACCAAAGAAGCAGCCTGGAGAGCCATTGCCACTGACCAAACCTACTCAATTGCTGCCAAATGGGCTTTCAAGATGCCAAGTAATCGTAGTTACTTCACTGTACTGAGTCAGTAGAGTTAAGCGTAAGTAGTGAAAAAGAGAGCTCTTGAAAGAGACATAGTTTGATATCTGTATATATATAGGTGGTGGGTGGTGTTTTCATTCGAAAAAAACCAATGTAATTTGGATATTTGAAGTGGAGAAGATAAGATAAATAGAAGCAACATGGGTCCGCCACATCACTTCTAAGAACCAATGGGAATGAGATTATTGGATTTTCAGGGATATATCCATCCATGGTTAATATCTTTACAATAAAAGAACAGGTTATGCATAGTAAAGGACATTTTGGTCGTCTCCCAAGCCCAGAGCGTGAACAAGTTGATGTACAGGATAGGGAGAGGTGGGATCATGTTGTAGGATTGTGGATTAGGAGTGCACCAATTTGCAGCCTGCCAGATTTGGTCCTCCTTGTCTTGAGACTGCTTTACAGCCCATTGTGACGCTGTGGAGAAGCCCCACAAGAGAGAGGGGGGGGGGGGCGTGACCATAATGGGCTTAAGCCGTACAGTCACATCACATGTTTGCAAACTTGTATATGGAAATTGTTCAGACAACAGAGGAGTGACAATTAGTGATTGACATCTTTTAATACTTTGGTGATTGGAAAATTAAGTAGTTCTCACAGCTGATAAACCAGCTCTTTCAAAAATGAATCTTGAATAATTTTCTCTGCATAGAAAGCAACAGATTGCTGTAAGAGCAGGCAAGTAAAATTGAGAACCAACCATTATGAACAAACATGGAGATAGAAATGACACAGTGGTCTCCCTTGCAATAGTCAGCCGTGGAAAATAACCAAACCGTCAGAGAATCTGATCATGATAGGTTCCCTCATTTGCCATGGAATCTTTTCCACTGAAACGTGAAAAACCGGAATACACACAACTGCACATCAATTGGATAAATAAAATCACAGCTAATTCTTGACAGGATCATTGTGATCAAAAGAATTTCATTTCAATTCAATAAGCTTTTGCCATGCTCGTAACTCTACAATTTCCCACATGAGAAATACATCGGTTTCTAAATTCCAGTGTGTAGTTTTTTTTGCCTTTTTTTTCTGGTTTTTTCCCACAAATCTATATTCCCTGCTATGCTCACACCTCCAATCAACATCCATTGAGCGAAGCACGAGGAAAGAAGAATAAAACTCGCTGATATTGCACATCTCACCAAATATCCCTGTACACATTTAACCAAATGAGGGACATCAGCTATACCAAATTGCCAAGTCTGTTACTCCATCTTCAAGGCTGCCGTCATCTTGCTCACTTTTTCCCGTTCAAACCGGCATTCCAAAATTTTGGAAAATTCTAATTTCCCCTCTAAGGCCAGCAGTTACAATTATCATACCATAGGCAGACATACTTTGGTTTATGCCATTGGACAGATCGAGGATGGTACACTGGCTCCGGCTGCTTGTTGCTATATTCAGTTTTTCCTCTGGCCATGTTGCTGAGATTCTATCAAAGAAGTAACCGTTTGTTGCGCTGGAGATAATTCCATTAAGTGAACTATTGGTGAACCCCGACAATGATTGTGAACTGTCATCACCAATCATATCTTCAACAGGTGTAGGAGGATGGTTCGCAATGAAGACCTCATCATGATGAGTATCAATCCCATTCTGTTCTTCAGAATAACCATCTTGTACTCCCCATGAGTCAACCATGCCAGGCCATGGGATGGCCACAGAAACATCTTGGCAGTGGAAATGCTCATATGAGCATGTGACAGTAACACCTTTGCTTCTGCTGGGTCGGGAATCAGCTTCATGCTTCCACACATACACATAGGAATCTTCACTAGCAGAGACCACATATTTTCCATTTGCTGTGAGCGAGGCTGAGATCTGACTGTTAGTGTTGCGAAAGCCTGTCAAAGAATCATTCAGAAACTTAAAACCATGAAAATGGAGCAATCCTGGATGAGAACAAGAAGACAGAATGTTCCCTGCCATGCAGAAGAAACTGCACTCAGGAATTTTTCTACAGGGCACAACTCTGCTCAATGATATGCCCATTAGGTAAGAATAGAAGCCAAAAAACAAAAAGGCAGACAAGTGCAAATGGTATAATGAACACCTAATATTCGCAAAGCAGAGAGTGAAAATGGAGGAATTGAATACCATCCACTTGTTCCGTGAGCCACAAAATTTTAGTTTCTCTAGGAAATGCAAAGATTCAAAACTAGAAACAAAGCGATGAATCTTTTCCCTTTAGGTCATCAGTTCATGTGCATGAAGAAATGCCTGACCACTCTGTTTCTGCTGCTACTTTCAATAAATAAATAATGCAGCCATTCAAATAAAATTTAGAAGTCAATTGGAGATGGATTGGGTTGATGAATATGGAAACAATGACAGTTCTTACTGCTGTTTTGTATCTTTTAGTGTGAGCTGAGAAGAATAGAAGAGCACCCAAGGAGTAATATACCTAGTATAAAAATGGAGTTGTACAATATATAAAAGTTGGAATGCATGATTTTTTTTTTATAACAAAGTATCCAATTTATTATAAATATTTTTGTGTAATATTCATTTACAGAAAAAAAGAATCCAAGCATTAATGTAGACAATGTTAGTATGATCAATGGAGAGAGATGGGATTGGGATTAGAAGCACCCAAGAGAAATCCCAAGACCAATACAACATTCAGATGCCTCATATCAACAAACATAAAAGGCATAAAGTTTTGTGACAAAGAATATGCTTGAGGTACATGGATATTACAAGGAATTTACAGTGATTTGCCTTGAGGCCAGCTCCAAAGTGCACCCAAGAAGCATTTCAAACCTCCTTATATGTTTCAACATATGGGTAAAAGAGATGATAATACCTTTAATTTTGTGGACCACATCAACGCAATTAATAACTCGAACTCGACAATCTGCTGATGTTACAAGTACTTCTGATGAGCTTCCTGGTGCAAACTGTCAAATACAACAGATCAAAGGATGGAGTAGATTATTTATAACAAGTAGGGGGTTGATTACATTACCACTGTTTCTTTGTTCAAAATTAATGTATCATCAGTATTCTATATGGTAGCTGTGTCTGACAAGTTACCTGGAATCCAGTGATTTTTTTTAGATGAGCTTTCTTCTTCTTATTCTGCAGATTTATTTGGCATTTTTGCTGCAACTTATTATCTGATAAAACAAAAAGGACAAAGGAAACAGATTGAAGAAAAAGCATGTTAGCAGTCAGTGGTGCCTGAAAATTCTGGCGGAAAGGGAGAAATAAATTTTACCAGATGTACTGTACAGTCGGCAGCTTCCTTTGTATGAACCAACAAGTGCACCCTTTAGAAAAATGAAAACTCATCATGACAAACATTAAGAAAAATAGAGAACAATAAATAAGCAGAAAGTAACATGCATTTGCCTATGGCCCTACCTGACCATCTGGAGTATAGCAAGCAGCAGTGACCATTTCATGCAGATCATTCCAATCAACGACTTGATGATCAGGAATGCTCCATATTCGAACTTTAGCATCTAGGGAACCACTGATGAAGTATCTATCATCAACAGGATTGAACTGGATGCAAGTTACTGTGACAAGGCAAACCCAAACCAAAAAGGTGTAAATGAAACAATCTCTAGAAGAGATGTATATTAAATTCTTGATAATTTTGATGGCCTTCTTAGATATGTGGCAACACTACCAGTGCAAATCTTCAATTTTTTTGGCTTTTAGACAAGGCCACCCCTTTGCAGCTTGGGAAAATTTCAGATTTCTAACTTTCAAATAAAGCAGATGTCACCACTTTGATAGGTATGATTCAACGGCATTGTATCTAACAACAAATAGCATTTTTCTTTGCCACTTCTCCCTTTATTAATCAGACTAAAGACCAACAAAATTAACATGATGAAAATAAAGTGCATCCATTCAATTACATTTGCATAATGTCCATACCATAATCACTGTGTGAAAATATCTTCAAACAAGCCTTGCTCAACAAGTGCCACAGGCGCACTGTTTTGTCCATTGAAGAAGAGAGCAGGTGCTGAGGAAAACAAAAGGAAAGTTCTTTTAGGATATTTCACATGGATGATGGATATGTTTTGAATCCTACAAAAGAAACATCAACACCATTTTGTGGTGTCTAAAATCTGGGAATTCCATATCTTCTTCAGCTATGCTAAAAACTCTCCATTTACAAGCTAAAACAAAATCTTTCCAGATTGTTTCTCTTCCATTTTTTTTTCCTTTTGCAATGGTGAAAGGCTTCTTTTTTTTTTTGGCACCTTGGGGGGGGGGGGGCAAAGGGGAGGGTTCTGGATAGATAAATCAATTAATTCAACAAGGGGAGCTATCAAAGTACACAACAGAGCAAATCCACAAGATCTACAGCATCAAAAAGGGGGAAATAAAATCTAAATATAATTAAGTGACCACTATACTAAAAGTTAAGAATCCTCAACTAAAATTCTACAAAGTACAAAAGGATATATCCTCCAAAAATCTCCTATTTCTTTTCCACTACACTAACCACAAAGAGGAAGAGTGATTGGCTCAAGACTTTTCTCCTTTCCCACTTAATAACAAAAATCCTTTCTAGGCTATGATTGTCATTCATTGGGCAGACTAGACTTTTACTCTGTTTGATAGACATGTGCCATCTACACTAACTTTGTGTTTCAGACAAAGTAAGTTTACTTTGTCCTTTGTAACTGTTAGTCACTTAGGACAATAAGTGGCATAAGATTTGTTTCAAATGAGGAAATGTAAGTGTATCCAACTGTTATAAAGAAGAAAGTATACTTTGTAAGAAGTAAAGTCAGTGTAGAAATTCCCTGTTAGACATAGAAACCACATAATTCACTCAATTAAGAACTATCAGATTCATTTCAGCATAAAAATGCAATTCTTCATTCTTGCTGGACATTACCATTCAGAACCTAACCCAGTTGAATGCACTTGAGAAGCTAAGCATTTTTACCATTGGACAAGGATAAAAGCATCTTAAAAAAGCCAAAACATCAACTCTCTGCAACAATAAGAAGCTCCATTCTCACTACTTGTTTTTACATCCTCAAACTTTATTCTCCCCTTAATGTCCATGACAAGCATATCATTCAAGAATTTCCCCTGGGGGAGGAGACATATAAGGATCCTTGAGAATGGTGTTGGTCACAATATTGAGGAAGGAAGGAGAAAAGACAAGTCCACCTCATAAGTAGTTTCACATAAGAAGCTCAAACTTGTGCTCAGAAATTTTAAGAGTCACATGCATAACAGCTATTCTAACAAGTCCCAATTGGAGAAAAGCTATGAATCTTTGTTGGGCAACATGCACCAGATCCCCCTTTTAGGGAGCAAGGATCTTAACAACCAATTGTTGAGTGATAAATGAAAGACCACGGAGAGAAATCACATTGACAACAGTCCTGCAAAAGAAACAATATATATGATGTTCCATCTCACCACAAGATGGCCACATACTAAAGCAGAGACAAAATCTGTTTTCTCTTAGTGAAACTCCCAAAGAAGAATAATACCTAAATTAACATCCACTGACAATGGCAATCTAGATAACCCAATGTTGGAAGGTACATATGCTACTTTTGCTCACCCGTCAAAAGTTTCATTGCAAACACATGAAACAAACCCTCACCATTTCTAGTGTTCAGTCCTGTATTGTCCTAAGAATCACACTATAACTACTTTGGAGAAAGATGAAACAAATCTAATCCAGTCATCTGATAAAAATTTCTATACACTTTTTAAATTTTGTCAAGGATAGGAATTGCTAAGATCTGCCAAATGATTTTGTAAACAATCAGGCATGATATCTCATACATACATTCACACGCCTTTCAATCACTGATGATCAAATAGCAATATCATCTGTTATCCAACATGAAATGTTGAGATAGAAAGAGACTATGTCACACAAATCAATGAGCAAGCAACCCCCATTTTAGACAATTATCATGAGCAGATCAAATGTTACTAAAAATTAAAGCATCAGTCATCAATAAATGATTTGGGGCAAAACAACTATTCACTAACCCGAGACTTGGACCAAGAAAGGTCAAGCACAACATCATGGTGTCCTTGGAATGAACAAATGGGCTTATCAGTAAGTGCAAAAACAGCTTCTGGCAAAACAATATGGTCCAGGCTCAACGATTTCCGACCAATGGATGGCCTTCCTCTCCTCTTCTTGTCATGAAGACTGTCTGTAGTTGGCGACAACAAAGTAGGCTCAGGTGATCCATTAGCCATTAACAGATTGAAATTTCCATCCTCTGGTTTCTCCATCAACAACTCTCCCTTCCTTTCTGACTCCACAACCTGCCAAACATGAATCACACAATCCTCACCAGCACTCGCCAAGTACCTCCCATCTAAACTAAACTTAATACTCCAAATGGAGCCGTTATGTGCATGTATCTCCTGACTTTTATAAAGTGCACTCAGCTCTTTGAATGACTTACCATATTGCCTCACCCTCACTCTCTCAAGCCCATGGAATGACCCATCTTGACTATCATCTGTAGCTGAGCTTGACCTCCTCCCTCCCTTCTCAGATCCAGTATCCCTCTCATCACTGCTTCTTCTCTCTTTGTACCCAGTTACACTACTGGCCACACTCCTTATGTTCTTAAACCAGCTACCCTTCTTTTTCAACTTCGAAACCCCAACTCCAATACCTCCATTGGCAATGGAATCAGCATTTTCTCTGCTACCATCCTCAACATTTTGCCTCCTCATCAATTCTTGCACAATTGGTGAATGCCCAACACTCATTTCAAATTCCTCCATGGTCAACTGCCTTCCAGTACCCACTTCTTTCAACTTGTCCCACATCCCATCTTCTCTTATCTCATTCACCACAAACTCTTTCCCATTATCAAGATTCCTAATGGTACACACTTGGGTCACTTCTCCACCCGTTGTATCAACCCCGTTGATATCCAAGCCTTCACCAAAACTCGTATTAGAGCAGTTCCCATTCAACGTACCATTGGAATTTGTAGGATTGGATATATTCATTTCCAATTTCTTATTATTTTTACCTAAAGGGGGCTTACTTGGCGAAACAGCGGTGACTTTTGGAGAAGAACCACTGGTGAGTTTTTGGCTGTCGACAAGAAAGCCGTTATCTTTACCGTTGGTGTGCTTGTTTTTGTTAAAATTATCAACGTGACCGCTATTTACATCCATTAAACTATGCAAACGAATTGAAGAAGAATACAGAGACAACAACGAAGAAGAAGAAGAAGAAGAACAGCCAGGAATAAAATCACCATCTTCGGCCTCACCATCACCATTGTCGGACTTCAATCGGACTATCCCGCCGCGGGAAGAGAATGCAACACCCAGACCGGGTCTCTCCCGCGGTAAATCGGAGCTGAGACCCATCTGGCGGAGAAGGCGCTGGCGACGCTCTGACACCGAAGCCGGCTCAGAGATCCAAACATGGTACTTGAAATGGGTGTCGCTGGGAGAGGCGGAGCTGGAATTGAAGCCACTAGGGTTCGGGTCGGGTTCCGAATCGGAGTTGGAAGTGGAACAGGAGCAAGAGGAGGAGGAGACAATGCGATCCAAGGACTCGTAAAAGCGCTCTTCTTCCTCTTCCTCTTCCTCTTCCTCCTCCTGGGGGGGAGGGGGGGGGGGGGGGGGGGGGGGGGGGGGGGGGGGGGGGGGGGGGGGGGGGGGGGGGGGGGGGGGGGGGGGGGGGGGGGGGGGGGGGGGGGGGGGGGGGGGGGGGGGGGGGGGGGGGGGGGGGGGGGGGGGGGGGGGGGGGGGGGGGGGGGGGGGGGGGGGGGGGGGGGGGGGGGGGGGGGGGGGGGGGGGGGGGGGGGGGGGGGGGGGGGGGGGGGGGGGGGGGGGGGGGGGGGGGGGGGGGGGGGGGGGGGGGGGGGGGGGGGGGGGGGGGGGGGGGGGGGGGGGGGGGGGGGGGGGGGGGGGGGGGGGGGGGGGGGGGGGGGGGGGGGGGGGGGGGGGGGGGGGGGGGGGGGGGGGGGGGGGGGGGGGGGGGGGGGGGGGGGGGGGGGGGGGGGGGGGGGGGGGGGGGGGGGGGGGGGGGGGGGGGGGGGGGGGGGGGGGGGGGGGGGGGGGGGGGGGGGGGGGGGGGGGGGGGGGGGGGGGGGGGGGGGGGGGGGGGGGGGGGGGGGGGGGGGGGGGGGGGGGGGGGGGGGGGGGGGGGGGGGGGGGGGGGGGGGGGGGGGGGGGGGGGGGGGGGGGGGGGGGGGGGGGGGGGGGGGGGGGGGGGGGGGGGGGGGGGGGGGGGGGGGGGGGGGGGGGGGGGGGGGGGGGGGGGGGGGGGGGGGGGGGGGGGGGGGGGGGGGGGGGGGGGGGGGGGGGGGGGGGGGGGGGGGGGGGGGGGGGGGGGGGGGGGGGGGGGGGGGGGGGGGGGGGGGGGGGGGGGGGGGGGGGGGGGGGGGGGGGGGGGGGGGGGGGGGGGGGGGGGGGGGGGGGGGGGGGGGGGGGGGGGGGGGGGGGGGGGGGGGGGGGGGGGGGGGGGGGGGGGGGGGGGGGGGGGGGGGGGGGGGGGGGGGGGGGGGGGGGGGGGGGGGGGGGGGGGGGGGGGGGGGGGGGGGGGGGGGGGGGGGGGGGGGGGGGGGGGGGGGGGGGGGGGGGGGGGGGGGGGGGGGGGGGGGGGGGGGGGGGGGGGGGGGGGGGGGGGGGGGGGGGGGGGGGGGGGGGGGGGGGGGGGGGGGGGGGGGGGGGGGGGGGGGGGGGGGGGGGGGGGGGGGGGGGGGGGGGGGGGGGGGGGGGGGGGGGGGGGGGGGGGGGGGGGGGGGGGGGGGGGGGGGGGGGGGGGGGGGGGGGGGGGGGGGGGGGGGGGGGGGGGGGGGGGGGGGGGGGGGGGGGGGGGGGGGGGGGGGGGGGGGGGGGGGGGGGGGGGGGGGGGGGGGGGGGGGGGGGGGGGGGGGGGGGGGGGGGGGGGGGGGGGGGGGGGGGGGGGGGGGGGGGGGGGGGGGGGGGGGGGGGGGGGGGGGGGGGGGGGGGGGGGGGGGGGGGGGGGGGGGGGGGGGGGGGGGGGGGGGGGGGGGGGGGGGGGGGGGGGGGGGGGGGGGGGGGGGGGGGGGGGGGGGGGGGGGGGGGGGGGGGGGGGGGGGGGGGGGGGGGGGGGGGGGGGGGGGGGGGGGGGGGGGGGGGGGGGGGGGGGGGGGGGGGGGGGGGGGGGGGGGGGGGGGGGGGGGGGGGGGGGGGGGGGGGGGGGGGGGGGGGGGGGGGGGGGGGGGGGGGGGGGGGGGGGGGGGGGGGGGGGGGGGGGGGGGGGGGGGGGGGGGGGGGGGGGGGGGGGGGGGGGGGGGGGGGGGGGGGGGGGGGGGGGGGGGGGGGGGGGGGGGGGGGGGGGGGGGGGGGGGGGGGGGGGGGGGGGGGGGGGGGGGGGGGGGGGGGGGGGGGGGGGGGGGGGGGGGGGGGGGGTGGGGGGGGGGGGGGGGGGGGGGGGGGGGGGGGGGGGGGGGGGGGGGGGGGGGGGGGGGGGGGGGGGGGGGGGGGGGGGGGGGGGGGGGGGGGGGGGGGGGGGGGGGGGGGGGGGGGGGGGGGGGGGGGGGGGGGGGGGGGGGGGGGGGGGGGGGGGGGGGGGGGGGGGGGGGGGGGGGGGGGGGGGGGGGGGGGGGGGGGGGGGGGGGGGGGGGGGGGGGGGGGGGGGGGGGGGGGGGGGGGGGGGGGGGGGGGGGGGGGGGGGGGGGGGGGGGGGGGGGGGGGGGGGGGGGGGGGGGGGGGGGGGGGGGGGGGGGGGGGGGGGGGGGGGGGGGGGGGGGGGGGGGGGGGGGGGGGGGGGGGGGGGGGGGGGGGGGGGGGGGGGGGGGGGGGGGGGGGGGGGGGGGGGGGGGGGGGGGGGGGGGGGGGGGGGGGGGGGGGGGGGGGGAGGGGGGGGGGGGGGGGGGGGGGGGGGGGGGGGGGGGGGGGGGGGGGGGGGGGGGGGGGGGGGGGGGGGGGGGGGGGGGGGGGGGGGGGGGGGGGGGGGGGGGGGGGGGGGGGGGGGGGGGGGGGGGGGGGGGGGGGGGGGGGGGGGGGGGGGGGGGGGGGGGGGGGGGGGGGGGGGGGGGGGGGGGGGGGGGGGGGGGGGGGGGGGGGGGGGGGGGGGGGGGGGGGGGGGGGGGGGGGGGGGGGGGGGGGGGGGGGGGGGGGGGGGGGGGGGGGGGGGGGGGGTGGGGGGGGGGGGGGGGGGGGGGGGGGGGGGGGGGGGGGGGGGGGGGGGGGGGGGGGGGGGGGGGGGGGGGGGGGGGGGGGGGGGGGGGGGGGGGGGGGGGGGGGGGGGGGGGGGGGGGGGGGGGGGGGGGGGGGGGGGGGGGGGGGGGGGGGGGGGGGGGGGGGGGGGGGGGGGGGGGGGGGGGGGGGGGGGGGGGGGGGGGGGGGGGGGGGGGGGGGGGGGGGGGGGGGGGGGGGGGGGGGGGGGGGGGGGGGGGGGGGGGGGGGGGGGGGGGGGGGGGGGGGGGGGGGGGGGCGGGGGGGGGGGGGATTTATTTTTTTTGTTTTTAATATTTAGCAAGTGGCTCTATGTTTAATTGTTGACTAATATTTGGATCTCGAGGCAATCTGGTGGCAACTTGACAGCCCATTTGCTAATAGACCAACCCCATCAGACTTTTCCCACTTGATTAATTGCTGCATTAGGCATAGCAAATGGCTGTTGGCGTTGGAACAAAAAGGTGCACGATTTTTTTTTTTAGTATATGTATATATTTTGGGGTAGGAAAAAAAAAAAAAAAAAAGGGGTTTGGAAATAAAATGAGTGTAGTGTGCTCAAGGTACAAATATTCTTAACCTGCCAGGACACCAACAGAAAAAAAAAAAAAAAAGGAAAAGTTTTTTTTGTTTTTTTTTGCAAGAAACCAAGGACCAGGGGATTGAATTTAGTTGGTGCAAAACAATTATTGTAGAAAAAGAACCCCAATTGCTTCTACATTACAATTATGTTGTTGTGCAGCTATGCATCACATTTGGAAAGAATGAAACGTTTTTTTTTTTTATTTTTTTGGGGGGGTAGCAGGATGGGATTTTGGCAATAGGATTACGCATATTCCTCGTTTTGATAGATCAATGCGCCGTAGTTTAGCTTCTTCGTACATTGTCGTTGTTTTGAGCTTTGCAGCTTGTAGTTTATTACGCGGCCGCTTAATGCACTAACTCTTCCGCTCTAGGGTGTGGGAAAACATCAGGGATTATTTTCGTAACTCAATTTTATAATTATAATAAAATAATGTTACTATTATACGAAGATTTATCATATTTGCAAGTATATTTATATCTGCTATTGTTTATCCAATAATGAATTCATATTCAATCATCAGAAAGAATTGAGGGAAACTTCTCTGTAAACAGAGACATATATACTGCAGATACCCCAGATAATTTGCCAGATAATTATAATCTTTGACAACACCGAATATAACTTTGTCGATTCAAAGGCTCTAAATTGTCATAACTTGGCAGTCGTAATACTACAATAGCGGTTGGTGCCGTGACCTCACTAGTAATAACTGTAATTGATTGCAATTCCAGTGTTATTCGTAATCCGTATTATGCACGCACGACCTCTTTTTACCCTGGCCTCTATAATGTTACCCCACCCAAGTTTCACTTTACAGTAGATGAAATAATGACAAGACCTATGTAGCACTGATTCTTTTTTAATCACCCAATAGCCTGATCTCCGCAGTAAATACAGGCCATCACTCTAGACATGAGAGAGCATGTGGGAGCTATGATCGAGCTGTTTTTTTTTTTTTTTTTGGACGTGCCAATTTTTTTTTTTTTTTTTTTTTTTTTGTTTTTTTTTTTTTTTGTACCATTTCGGTTAGTAGTGATGACTTTTGACAAGGTAGAGGAAACAGTCAAGAAAGACTATGAAATGGTTTGGTTTTTGTTTTTTTTTTTTTTTTTTAAAAGAAAAAAGATTAAAGTGAGATTTTGAAGTTCGAACTCGCACCTCACTCAAAGAAATGTCTCCATTCTCGCTGCAATTAGACAAAAAAAAAAAAAAAAAAGCAATAGAAATGCCTTAGCAAATGAAATGTCAAGCAACCATCTTTAGATGTCTGACTTCCATTCATACAACACAACGGCAAGAGAAGTTCTGCAATCCAGTGGATGTGGGTTTTTTTTTGAAGAAATTGAGGAAATTTGTTTGCCGCACATTAATTAAGTAATTTATTCGCATTAACTTTTTTGATTTTTTTTTTTTTTTGACAAGAAGAAATCTCCGGGTATTCAGTGCAGTTCTTGACTTCACAATCTTCACTTATTTAATGGTTTGATCTTTAGAATAATGGTTAGATTAAAACTTCACTAAAACTAATTGATAATAGTTGACTCAGTATAATAATAATAATAATAATAATAAATTACCTTTTGCGTGGTCTTCTAAGTGCAAACAATGCCAAAAGTTTTGACATCATGATGATTTGAGTTCAATGATTGACTTCAAATTTCAATGTGGTTTCTTTATGTAGATTTTATGACGTAGCACTTTGAACATTATTATTTGGCCATTCCAAAAGGAAGTCAAGGCAATGAGATGATGAAAATATGGACTTGTTAAAGCAATCGAACCACTTCATTTATTATGAAGCCATTGCCAATTGCAACAAAATGGAATGGGGGAACCAACAAAAGCAAACTACACAAGCTGTCAGTTGCACATAACAAGGCCAAACAAAAGGAAAGCTGTGTAAGAAAGTCATTTCATCTTTAACTGAAAATTGCTTACAGGAAAGATGAGGGGAACCACCCTAAGCTAGAGAGGAACAAGCACAAATGAATTCCTGCAACTACCCAAAAGACCCATCTAACTGTCCCAAGTTATAACGTGCAAAACAAAGCATTAAATCTTTAATTACCCAGGTTAGTGAAGCATAGAGTTAAGATACATTGCATAGACTCATGGGTTTACTGGTTAAATTGTATTGCACAGCTTTCTGCAGCTTTACTTTTGTTCTCAATCTGGGGACTCCACATATCCAAAAGCTTCTTAATTTAAATAGAGTCTTAGATAAGCGGCATTCATCAACAGTAAATTAGGAACCGATTTTTGAGATGTCCTGTTGATCATCATGGCCAATCAATCTTTTCTGATTTGAACTTAAGTTAATAATAAACTATAATTAAGGTAAATTTGTTAACTTTATGCCCAGAATTTAACTTTGGCAAAAGTTACATGTAATTTGAAGTCTTGGAGAATAAATGACTTAGATAATGACAAATGAGGCAGAAAACACTAACTTTAATTTCATGCCTCCTCAAATCTAGTCCACACTTTATTTTACACTAAGTTCATCCTAAACCTAGATTTTATTTTAAAAACCTTTAATAGATTTATAAGCACCGATGGTTAAAAATACATTTGAAGGAATGATAGTCTCAAATTTTCAACTGGTGTTCTCTTTATAATAAACAAGAAAGAGCTACTATTAAATAAAATAAATAGTGAGTGGGAGAGGGCAACAATTTCTCGGTGAAATTCATAGTATGTCAGTTGTTTTAACTTGTATTCGTCAACATCTTTTTAACATAAAATTGAAATTGGAAAATCGTGGATAAGGTCTCTCTCTCTTTTTTTTTTTTTTTTTTTATAACAAGACGACATCACATACATAATCAATATTCTTAGAAGACATATAAAGGAACACACCATTAATACCAAAATCGGCTAGCGTTGATTAAGGTGAAATTCCTTATACAAGTTATTAGGGAGAGATATAGGACTTCTACATTATTAAATAATATCAAATGAAGTTGATATTTATTTCATATGTCTTTGTAATAGAATTTTATAGATTTGGCACAAAATAAAATGTGAAATGGATTCAATAATTCCCATAAGATTGAAGGTTTTTCTTTTTTGTGAGCTTCACATACAAAAGAACATTATGTGGCTTGTAAAAAAAAAAGGGAAAAAAATCAATGAAATGAAAAAAAAAAAAAAAAAAGGCCACGATGCGAACATCATTTATATTAGCCTTTAGCCCTATGAAATGCCATGATTTTTATTTTTTTTTCAAATTTTTTTCAAGACAGTCGCAAGAAGTTGAAATGCACCCCACGGTTTCGTCCAAGATGTAGCATCTACCTCATTCATTCGTCTATCTCTGATGACATTTCAATTAATCAAGAGGCCTACGGAACTAACAAGCGCAACTCTTCGGCTATAATGTGAGAGTGGGGTTTCGGGTTGGAGGATAGTCAAATGGAGGAGTTTGCATTTTTAGAAGGTCCATATTTCGGTCGGCTTGTCATTTGTCTTCCTCTGCACTATCAGAGAACTTTTCAAGCCCAAAATGAAGTATACGAGGGCCAGTCTGCTTCATGGACAATGGATGAAGTTTGGGCCCATACAACAGAACCATTTTTGCCAAACCCAGTGGTGATTTTTTTTATGGAAAATAATTCCCTTTATTTTCATGATTTTATAGGAAGAATTGGAATTCGATACATTGAAAATAGAACTCTTTTTAGCTTTTTAATTATTGGAGTGTCTCTAAGGGATTGGTCTTTGTTTTCTTAGAGCACCTCATGAGTCTTGTTTCATGACTTTCTTCTCGTCCTTATTATTCCTGGATCAGTTCAGGCGATGATGTCACTGATATGGTCTAAGTAAATGAGCAGTCTGCTAATTAGGTTCGACATGAATCAGCCGCAAAGTAGGACAGAAGTTGACACATAGTAAAGGGGCTGTCAAGTAATAGAAGAGGCTAGAGGCAACAGAATCCAACAAAGGCAGCACAACAATCACTCGAAAGGCTAAGAAAACAAAATGAGAAAAAGACTGAACTGCTCCAAAATCTTAGGGAGCAAAGGCAGTTTGTTACGGAAACGATCACTTAATTAAATGAAGCATATGTTCCCAATTCACTGCTGTCATTGTTGCTTGTTGCAAGATCTCCTTCAGAGTTGGAACAGCAGACGTAGTTCATCTTAGAAATCATGCTGGTGACGAGTATTAAAGCAGCCCCCGTTTCAAAAGCCCCTTTCCTTAAGGTCTGGCAATCCGGGGAGTCCATGCCAAAAATGGTCCTGAACATCGTTCGCTGAGCATTTTTAACCGAACCCACCAGTAAGAATGTCTCGGCAGCAAAGAAAGTGACCCTGACGTGTTTTCCATAATTTCGAGGAAATGTCAGTGTGTTTCAGTTGAAATTACCAACCACTGCAAACACTGGATCAAAATATGGATACCCATTTTTCCAGCTGAAGTACAGCAATCGAATACCTGTTCAACCTGAATGATCACTTACCAGGAGATTATGGATACGATGGTCGCACAAGCCCCACAGCCTCCAGAACTTTTGGACCTTGCAAAGCAAAAGTATTGACTGGTCCTCAGAGTAAGTACTTGACTCACCAGAAGTAGAGTTGAAGCACCAATTCCCAAAGTTGTTGAGATGTCTGAGGAGTAGACACAGTACGTATACAGGAACTCACTATCCGTAACAACCTTGGCCTGACAATGGAAGTTCACAATGATCAATACTTCATCAGAGGCAGTGTGTAGCTACAGGATACAATCACATGTATCTTAATTTTAATTGTTGAATTCTTCATATATAAATTGATTTAATTGACATGTTCTGCTCGCATGTCGACCATCGAACGCATAAAAAAAAAAAAGCAATGTTCAGCGCAAATCAAGGCCCTGTTTCCAAGAAAATGTCATTCTATTCCAAGTTAACGTCCCTAGGCTTCTTTCTTCTCTAAGGAGCTATTTCTTGCAGTGTGTTACTGGCAGAGCTTTTGGGCCTTTCATTGAGTTGCATGCTGCCCCATGAAAAATTGATAAATAAGAAGCAGAATTGTCAAGAAATCAATCCTCGAACTTAAATGCATTAATAAATCAAAATTTATAATTAATTAATAATTTCAGTTCACTTGAATTTAAGGTCAAAATAAATTAAATCATTTATTTAAATTCAAGATATAAACAGACAAGCAAAAAATTTATAACTTCTCACAATTAAATACGGAAACAACATAATTCAAATTTATAATTATTTGATCATAAAAATTCTAATATCGTATCAAGAAATTATTTTACTAGGCTTTTAGGAGAAGCGTAGATTTGAGTGAAAGGCAAGAAGTAATACTAACAGTGCTCCTTCTCTGCTCAGCTGCGAGGGCCAGCAAGAAAGCAAGGAAATAAAGGACAAATACCACCATGAATTGCAGTGTTGAAGTCATTTTCAATCTCTCTCTGGGGGATAATGATGAGGGAACAAGCATTCGAAGACTTTTAAGATTAGTGCTTCGAAGTCAACAGAGGAAACAAAAACCCCGGCCAAATTAGCGGAGGGTGGTTACAAGTAACTTCAGCTAGACGACAGATACAATGACTTTGACTACATAGCGTAAAAAAAAAAACAAAAACTGGGACAGAGCCCTTGGATGCGGTTTGCGACCAGTTGGTGACGTTATCTGCATTAAAAAAAGTTATTATTATTATTATTTTCTGTAGATGGGTACGACGATCATTTCCAATGTTTAACAACTTGTTGCATTTTCGAGCCTGCCGACATAGCAAAGCTACATGTCCAGTAATTTTTGAAGAAAAATTCAAATTTTCTAAAAACAAAAAATTTTAACATTGATGTCATCTGCATCTTGTCTTAGCAGGTTTGCCTGCGTTTACCGCAAACTTATCTGTTGTGATTTTAGCACTCGCAAAACAAACGGTAATAAACTTCGAATCTGCATTTTATGTGACGTTACATTGTCAATTCAAGCATGTTCCACACCTTGCCAATCATATTCCATTACTGGGGTGGCTGGAAAAAGGGAATTCGGGGGAAGAAGAGGCAAGAAAAAACGCAACTTGGCCGCATGTTCTAAAAACAAAATTGCAACACGCTGATTTGAATTCATAGCAACATTATTAAGTTCTTTGTTTCCCTTATCAACAAGATTCATCATCACCACTTTAAAAACTTTTTGGTCTGGAGACACAAACATTACTCATGTATTTATTGATACGTGCATGTCTGGGAAAAGCTCAAATTTTCACATTAGAATGAAAGAGGAAAAGAAATCATGAATTTGTCTTGGGAAGCAGATCTATCCACAACTGAATTGAATCTTTAGTAAAATAACTGAATCTCAAATCAGTCTATTGAAAAGGCGTATTGATGAAGTGTCTCAAAGTAATCATGCCGTACTCATTTGTAGGTTCCCATTCCCACACCAGTGTCACGATCGTATGGTTGGAAGCTGTCCCTGGCTTTGGAGTAGCTGATATAGTAAAACTGGGAGACCATGGCAGTAAATAAAGTAAAAGCAGCCCCTGCAGCAAATACGCCCTTTCTCAGAGTCTGGCAACTAGGCGGGTCTTCGCCGCCAAAAATGGTGCTGTACTTAGTGTGGTAAGCATTCCTCACTGAACCCGCCAACAAGCATACCTCAGCTATGAAGAAAAACACCCTGATGCAATGGGAAGAAGGCGCTATTAGATACAATGCAAATGCTACAGATGTTGGCCGATAATTTGGTGGTTCAAGGTCACATACCAGCAAATTATGAAGAGAATAACTGCACAAGCTCTTGAACTACCAGGACTCAAAGGCTTGCCACAGCAGAAGCACCGACTTGCTGCCATTATGAGAACTTGGCTAGCCATGAGGAAGAAGAATGCCCCAAGACCAAAGCCCGTTGATATGTCCGAATCATAGACACAGAAATTGTAATTCTTATCAGCATCCTGCTTGATTGTGGCCTGGCAAACAAGATATGGTTAACTTGTTGCTAATCAGCAAGTAGAAATCTGCCTTATCAAGCTTGCTTGTGATAAATGAAATGATGGCCTGAAAAAATTTTAAAACTAAATTTTCTATCAAACTTATAATCTTCACTTCAGTTCTTCGCCATCAACTCGTAAAAATTTTCTCAAACACCTAGTTTGAGTGCAATAATTAGCTAAATTTAAGGAAACCAAAGAACCATCTCTGGAATTGAATGCAAATCAACCGAGACAGAACAACTATTTACTCGCTAATGATTGGGAATTGTCTCTTAGACACTGGGTATGGCATAGAGATCAATCTAGTTACAGGTAGAAGGTTCAAATAAAATTAACCAGGACTAGTGAAACTGAACATTC